>VFFE01007544.1:249724-317873 GCA_008921705.1 Burhinus oedicnemus | reverse complement strand
AATAACTGGGATAAGAGTGACCCAAATACTTTTTTTTTTTTAAAAAAAAAAAAAACAACCAAAACCCCCAAAATCTGCTAAGAAAAAAAAAAAGAAGCTCAATTTCCAGATCTAGACAAAATCTCACTTACTTTTCTACCAGTTGGTTTATGCTATGGAACAAGATGTTGCTACTAATTCAGCACCTCCATATTAGATACTCTATTACTAAATGTACTGCATAAATATTAATACAAAGAACATTTAGTTCTGTTTAACTGTTAATCGTTGAAGAGGTGTGCATTAATGTAATTAACGCCGTATGATCTGCATCAGTTTTCCTTATCTCTACGATTATTTTCTTGTTTCTTCCTTTCTGCAAGGGGATTAAAGAGGAGCCAGCCTCTCCTTATACTTAGTTTTCAGTTCCCTTTTTCATTCCGCAAGCTCTGATTAATACCTAATCAGCCAAGTAATGCTACTTGAAGAATTGACAATCTTTAACACATTCCTATGGCAACAGTAATATACTGTACTACCGCGCGGGATGGACGTATGCTATGACTAAGTTGCATGAACGAGGCTCTTTCCTCAGCCTCCGTATAAAAATTGACAGTCTTCAGCCAAGAGAGAAACCTGCTCCAAGGCAACCCTCTGCTCGCTGTTTGGCCCGTCTTGGTTTGTGCTAAGAGAGGAAGAATGATGTATATAAATCAAAACAAAACAAAAAAAGGCACAAAATAGTCATGACTGTGGGAAGGAATCCACCATGTCACTGCCACATAAAACCCTCCCTCTATCTCTTGCTCTATTTAAAGTCTTCATCATGCAAAGGTGCCTAAAAACGAGATTGACCAAATACCGCGTTTGGTCTTGATTGTAGCACTACTACTGAACTAGTCCAATCATTACACCAGAGTAATTTCCACGTCCTCTATCTTCTCTGTTGTCCGGCGATGGTGTTGTGTAGGGGGCGGTGGAGCTGCTCGCACCTGAAACAGCCAGAATCAGCCTGTAACTATCAGAGAACTGTCAAAATTTCAGAGCTTGTATAGACTAAAACGACAACTTTGGGCTTATAACTCAAGATGATGCAAATATACAGATTGCGTAGTAAGATCAACAGAACTACAGCGAGTAACCAGCCGAGTTCAGGCCCGGTAGTCTCCAATTAAGCCACAAAGGCTCTTCGTTATAGACTGTCACCACTCTCAGGTGATTTTTCTCCAGGATGGGTAGCAGTCACGACGGGGCAAACACACCGAGTGAAATAACCTATCTGTTCTGCCTGCACCCAGATAATGCGGGACGTAAACCTGGGACGGACTTGGAACTTTACATCAAATGCTTTCCATCCGATGACGCCCTTGCCTGGAAACTACAAGAATGCCTTGTTGCGTCTAAGCAGCTTACTCATGTTTAATCGATCACTGACCTGAACGACGTACACCTGAGACCTGATGCTATTTTTACATGCTGCGACATCCATGAAGTTATTATTGCTCCTGATAGAGACTACCTTAAGCGCTAACAGCATTTCACGCAGGGTTTTTATCACGTGATTTCAAAATCCACCAGGGTGGACTTGCTATGGCAAACAGGAATTGTGGAGCGATACCAGAACAAACTTCACAATATTTTCAAACCAGGCATATTTAAAATGCAATACTAACAGAAATCCTTTCAATTAAGGCATGACACTGTAGTATTATCTTGGAAAGACAGTAAATTGCAAGAAACTCGTGAAGAAAATATAAATCTACAAAATGGAAAAGCTGAATCAGTGTCTTTTTACAAGGGAATAAGAAAACGTGAAACTCCTCCGTTCAATACTTAAATACTTAACGAAGCAGTACCACCTCTGCCTCACGTATATCAATGAATAAGGCTAACTCACTGACTACCGGAATGTTCAGAATGTAATTTTTGAATATCCAAAAATGCACTTTTTCTGCAACTTCCTTCACTGAGAATGCCAGGAAAATACAAATGTTACATCTTAATATGATTTGGTTTAGGACTTTGAAACCCCCAAAACTTGATTTCAGAGTTAATCCTAGGAGATGGGTTTTGCAAGTTCTAAGTGATTAAATTCTTCCTTTCCTTTCCTAGCAAAAATCTCTCTTTCTAGGCAGCAAAGACATCACAAAATATATAGGTCTTATCGTTAAGAAATTTTAATCCAAGACCCTCAAATCCAGAGGTTGGGAAATGAATTTAACCCTAAACGCAATCGAGTCCCAAGGACCGCTTATCACGTCAAACTTCTGGCAGGCAGGTTTGTCTGCCAGCACGTTGGAGAAGCAGCAATTGTACAAATCATGCGATTAAACCATTCTGGAATTTATTCACCACCTCTTTTTTAGCTCTGTTTCGGGGTTATTACATGTGGCAAGAAGAGAAATAATCTCCCAGCACCTGAAAAAGGCAGCAGAAGTTTATCGACTAACATCTATTTTACTATCACTATCGAGGTAATTTCCACCCAGGTTGGATTTCGTGATTCATACGCCTCACGCAGAGACTCGTGGGTGTTACAACTATAAAGGCAGCCACAGAAGGGCAGGTTAGGTGAAAAGATGGGGGATGGATAAGATTCAAGGTCATCTTTAAACACATGTTTAAACAAGCGCAACTTTGTTTTGTTCTAGTGTTCACTTTATCTCAAAGACCTCTCGTGTTCTGTAGCTTTTTGACACCTCTATGGTGTCACCCCTTGGAATTGAACGGACCTTTCCTCGCGCCATTCATCTGAGATGCCGCATTTTTATCCATAGTAATTGGATTTGCAGAACACAGAGAGCCAAATCATCAGGTGCTGTATCACCACCCTGCTTTCACTGTACCTATCCCCATTTCCCCAGACTTGGCCCTCTAACTTTGTCGCATCGGTAAAAACAACAGTATTTGTTTTTAACTTACAGGTCGCAGTTTGCCATAGGACGTTTCGGGAGGAATCCGTGGAGGCTGTGAGAATCCAGGGGACTCTGAACTGAAGCTGTTTTCTGAAAGAGTGGGCAACAACCCATCACAAACAAGCCGCTCAGTATGGCTGAATTAATTTTAAAATTGCCAAAGAAAGTTCTTTCTTTTTTTTTTTTTTCCCTTCCCCCCTCTGAAATGTGCACATTCTAAATTAAGCTTTTAGCTGAAACGTTTCTTTTACTATCACAAAATTTCTTACCAGTAGTTGATGGTGATCTGGGGAAGTACTGAGAACCCCTTTTATCCGGACTGTGGTAGGGACTAGTGGGAGGCTGGTCGTAGAGCGGCAGCGGTGGAAGGGCATTATTAGGCTTCGGAGTCGGGGATACCTGGGTTAAAAAGAGAGAGGTGATGCAGAAAGCCTTTACCCCTCGACGGTTTTTATGTAGACAGGGAGCTGCAGTAAGTTCTCTGACACATCAGTATGCTAGGAACTTTCATCTGCAGAAAAACCATCTGTCAAAAGTGCTGTCAGGTACTTTTGGGAAGGAAAGTCAAGACATCAACAGCGATTAGGTATTTTTAAAAATCATAGGTTGCCACTGAGCAGAAATTTTCACCCTCTCCCAGATAATTTAGGCGGACTTTTTGAAGGTTATCTGAAAAAAATCATTCGATCAAGTGTTTCTCCACATATATTCACACAAAAGCGTTAAGGTTGTGAGTTTTATCCCAACCCAACTGCATATTTATCATTTAAATGTTAAGTTTTCATGGTCTTCCCAAATCAAAGAATAAAAATACTGGCGCAATTACTCTGTAGGGAAAATGGAAATCCAGTTTCTAGTTTCTATATCGTATTTTCTAATATGATATAAGGATTACAGAACTATAGTGAAATGAGGACATTTTTGCAAAAATTACTATAATACAATATTCGGCAGTATTTTGCCCTTCAAAAATTGAGAGGATACAGAACAGATTTAAGTATGAAAACATTAAACTAGGGCTGAGAGAGCCTGTAATTCTCTTTTTGCCAGGTTGTGTTTGATGCCATAAATTAATTACAGGAAGTAGACTGTGACTTTTCTCCTTTGGTTAATTTCCTTTCTACCCAAATACTTGCCCTTATTCACAAATCTGTTACATTTGTGAAAATTTATCAGTTGATGATTATTAAGCTGAGTAAGAAGCTAAAACATAAGGACTCCGGCTTTTTGTGGTTTTTTTTCTGAAGTTGGTTCTGATTTTGTTTTTCCCCCTAAAGAAGCGGCAAATCTTTGCAGCCCTGCAAAATCGCCCCAACAAACCAGTATCATGGGTGCAAGCTAGCACCTCAACTCTTGCCGTACCTGAACATCTCCAATCCACTGAGTCTCTCCGTTTTCTGAGGCCGTAAGCTCTTCAACTAATACTGATGGGAACACCCCAACGCGTCCGTTGAATTCTCCTTCCCAAAAGCCATCATCATCTTGATTTTCCTTGTTCAAGATGCGGATGATCGCTCCTTCTGGGAAGGACAGCTCATCATCTGTCTGGCCCTCATAATCGTAAAGTGCTTTTACAAAACAGACTGAAGAATGGGGGGGAAAAAAGAAAAGTGGAATTAGCATGAGCTTAAAAAAATGATCAAGTACTATACATAACCGCGGAGTCGAATTCTTTCAGTTTTCTTTAATTTTAGTTCATGTTAATCTCAATCCTGTGAGATAGCCGGGTAAATTACAGAGATTTGATATGAGATAGATAATTACTGAGTACAGTTGTACTCAGATACAGGTCAAATGTGAGAAATTCTCATGTGCGACATCCAAACTCGATACGCAGAATGCTTTTGAGAACAAGCTTCCTACTCTATTTTCTTATTGGTATTTACCACTGGAGTCTCCATTCAGGCTGCCTGAGACTAAGTCAGCCTCAGTGGAGTTATTTGAGGTGTGTGAGCGACTATCCAGTGCCGCAAGGGACTGCAGCATACTCAGCAGGCTGCTGGACGTCGGGAACTGCAGGTACTTCTCTGGCACGTAACCCACTTGACCCACTTTATTCCGTGCCTGTAAGTAAACGACAGAAAAGATGCTCCGCTTTTGCATACTACTCCGAAAAGAATCCGAATACTTTCTCCTATCCCAAGTTCTATTTCTAAAAGTAATAGTGAAAAGAAACAATCTGAGAAAAACGATACCTTCACCCAGTCTTCCATATCTCCGTCTTCAATAACCTCCAGTACCTCATGTTCCTCTATGGTCAATTCGTCCGGCTGAGAAGCCTGAAGTAAATAACAGGAAGATCAGAAAATACAAGCGTTTTCAGGTGCACGGGACAGGCAGCGTAAGGAACAGCCTCATCCAGACTTCTACTAAAAGTTACATTTTTCTAAAAAATTGAAAATTTTATGATGTAGCATACTTTAAAACATATTAATAAGGGTTTTTCTGTATATATACCGACATTCACAATTTTTCAGTCAAAAGGATAGACGGAAGCACCCTGAATACCACCCAGCGTGTCGAACCCTATTTACTTTTGAAACCGTAATTACTCCGTGCTAAGACTAAGGCTGCCGCTGGCTTCGGCTGCCGCAGCGGTGTGATTTACAGCTGACCTAGCAGCGCCAGCTGAAGTAAATAGCGCGAACGCAGTTTGTCAGCAGAGCTTTAACTCGTGAATGGTGGTTTCACTAGTCCAGCACAAAGACGAGCTTTGTGGTACGGCATGCAAGCACGCCTAACGCCGAGACGGCATTTCTAATATAGCCACGCCGGAGCACACAGGAATCGGAACATCTTCTAATGGCACCTGGTCTCCTCGGAGCCGGACAGGGACATCTCTACAGGCTGCAGTTCACGCACAGACATCAGTACGCTGCTGAAATGTAGCTAAAATGTGTTTCACAACGGTATGGATTTGACGCTGCTGCCGTTTTTCACAGCTAGACATTAGAGATATTTAATGTGCACCATTATTGAGCCAAATGCTGACGTTCTACCTCAAACTCCCACAGAACAGTTACACCTATCATTTGCTTGTTGCATAATTCATTTTTCTCATCAATTAAAAAAAAAAATAATCACAAACCTTATATGAATACACAACTTTGCAGGTGAGAGGATAATTTCTTAGAGTACCAGAAGGACTAGAACTACTGTCATCAAAAACATCCATGCTGTCTTCAAACTCTTCACCTTCTTCCTTTTCTGCATCAGCATTAATCTGTTAAAACAAATTAAAGTGGGCATTATTCCATCAAATAAAAATAAGTGAAGAAATAACAATAAAAATGAATTGATCAATATTCTTCAGTGTGCGGTTTTTACTAACGATGATTGAAACTGGACAAAAAAAAAAAAGACTAAATAATAGTCAACATACGATTCTCCAACACCACCAGGAAAGCAGACGTCAAACAAAGCCAATACAGGGAGGCAAAAGAATAAGAGCTGTCACCAAATGACATCTTTGCTTAACTCAGCTCTATTTCTTCATTCAAGCCCAGGCCCGTGGACTTTAAAAAGAACTGTAGAAGATTTGGGAAGCTCCAACTCAACTGCTGGACAGTTATCTATTTTTCACATGAGCTGTGCAAGAGTGACTAACGTACTTTGGAGATGCCGTTTCAGAGGCACAGCAAATAGTTTAATGGAAAAAAGAGTCACTTACTGAGAACTTATGCTACTAAAAGATTAATGTACCTGTGACCACGAGCTATAAAATGAAACTGCAGTCAAAATACTTGAATTTGGGAAAAATAAAATAGATCAGCCTACCAGCTGGTGTATTTTCCACAACAGATTTGCTGCAGTTCATTAAAAAAAAAAAATTCTTAGAGAAAGAGTGGTGATGACAAACTAGCTATAAAAGTTTAAAATAAAAACCAAAGTCGATACACTGGAAAAATACAAGTTTCTATAAATGTAGTTTGGGCAACATTGACACGAGCCTGTGCCTGGATTAAATTATGAATAAACACTTTATCTCATGTGAAAATAGGCAAGTCCTTCGAATCAAAGGCAACACTGTTATGTATTTGCCATCTTCCCCCTATTTATTCCTTTTAATCTGGGAGTGAATTTGGTATTCCTCATGAAAACTAAAAGGCTGATAAATCAAGAAACAGTTAGGCTGAGACCAAAGAGGTGCTGTGGAGGCTCCTAAACCAGCTGTCTCCGCACCTCCGCCCTGTGACATCTTTGCTCTTCTAGACCTGGAGCGGGAGAGCACAAAGCTTCATCATTTTCTGACTTAGGTTAATTTTTATGTTACGATTTCTGGACTACATCCTTGTAATTCGTATGATCTTTCCCTCACTCGTTTCCATTCAAGTGCGGTTTGCATCCATTGCTGCTTAAATGCGTTCACAGATGTTGTGGTAAGAAAAAAATCGCTGTCCTACCTAGCTAATGCTTTGATATATTACCAACCAAGGATAAAATTATGGCAAATTTAAGGTTGCCCCCTCCAGTTTCTAAGTGCCTTTTGCTCCGCGCGGCCCGTGTCCCAGCAGCCAAAGCTGACACTCAACTGACAGCCGTGCGAAACATCATGGAAATTAGTGTATCATGTCTAGAAAGACTTGTTTGTAAAACATCTGGTGCTGGTTTTCTAACACGAGGAAGAAAAATACATTTTAATTTTCAGCGTGTGGGCTGCTCAAACTCCTTGAATGGAATCATTTGCGAAGTAGACACACAGAGGGAAAACAGCATGAATGACACAGAGAGCTTAGCAGCTTCTATCATAAAGCTCATCTTTCAACGGACTATGGTAGCATTTTGCATACATGTAGTTATGAAACCACAATTTGGTTCGCACAGGTTGCTGCTATCAGATGACAAATCATGCTCAAATATGAACTAGTAACCTAATCTCTAGAATCACAGGATCACCCAGGTTGGAAGAGACCTTTAAGATCATCGAGTCCAACCATCAACCTGACACTGCCAAACCCACCACTAACCCATGTCCCTCAGCACCACGTCTGCCCGGCTTTGAAATACCTCCAGGGATGGCGATTCCACCACTGCCCTGGGCAGCCTGTGCCAATGCTTGATGACCCTTTCAGTGAAGACATTTTTCCTACTATCCAATCTAAACCTCCCCTGGAGTAACTTGAGGCCATTTCCTCTTGTCCTATCGCTTGTTACTTGGGAGAAGAGACCAAGCCCTCCTTGCTACACCCTCCTCTCAGGTAGCTGTAGAGAGCGAGAAGGTCTCCCCTCAGCCTCCTCTTCTCCAGGCTGAACAACCCCAGGTCCCTCAGCCGCTCCTCACAAGACTCGTGCTCCAGACCCCTCACCAGCTCCGTTGCCCTGCTCTGGACACGCTCCAGCCCCTCAATGTCTTCCTTGGAGTGAGGGGCCCAAAACTGGACAACAGTACGGAAGGTGGGGCCTCACCAGTGCTGAGTCCAGGGGGACCATCACTGCCCCAGTCCTGCTGGCCACACTATTACTGATCCAGGCCAGGATGGTGTTGGCCTTCTTGGCCACCTGGGCACACTGCTGGCTCATCTTCAGCCGACTGTCGACCAACACCCCCAGGTCCTTTTCCACCAGGCAGCTTTCCAGCCACTCTTCCCCAAGCCTGTAGCGCTGCATGGGATTGGTGTGACCCACGTGCAGGACCCGGCACTTGGCCTTGTTGAACCTCACACCATTGACCTCGGCCCATCGATCCAGCCTGTCCAGATCCCTCCGTAGGGCCATCCTGCCCTGAAGCAGGTCGACACTGCCTCCGAACTTGGTGTCATCTGCAAACTTACTGAGGGTGCACTCGATCCCCTTGTCTGGGTCATTGATAAAGATACTGAAGAGAACTGGCCCCAGTACTGGGCCCTGGGAACACCACTGGTGAAAGCTGCTACATCCCTTTACAGTTAAAGGCATCCACTTTCATGGTCACAGTAAACACACCAACTGCAAACTTTACTTCTGACTCTGCACCACTGTACACCTCTGCTGTACAAATGTTTCTTATCATTGTACTGCTTCAGGTCCCAGCAAATAGAAAATAAAACACAAACGCCATAAAGACATTATTCTCACTTCCTTTTTTGAATAAATTACATAGTATTTACAATACACTTCTTGTAGGCAGCACAGGCACTGCATACGTTTTCCAGATGGCATTAAAATTCAAAACGTTGATTAACTTTTTTGGGCATGTACACTGCAAAAAAAAAATAAAAGTATTCCCTCCCAAGATTACGCCTTTCGTCATTATATCCGAAAGTCAGCTGACTGGAGAGGTGCTGAGATATTAACTCCTTCAGCTCGTTACAGTATTGCAGCAGGTTAAATAAATACAGTGATATCAAGTCATCGATGCTGCCGCCTTCTTTTTAGCTCTTTCAAAGAAAATATATCAAGAGCTTTGCTGAACAAATTATGTCATGACAAGGAGCAGCACAACGAGCGAAGCAGTGCGGGACGTAAGGACAGCAGGTAACCGGTTTCTGAACATCAAACGCTGCCCGCTCGTCAAGGATGAAGTGAAAGTGCTGCTCGTTATATGCTGCAGTAATTCTTCTAATAATTGCATGCAGCGTAGTTTGGGTAACAGTTCTAAGAATTCCATCTACGGGCTGTCCTCATCTGGCCTGCCAAGGTCAACAGCATCTTTTTTTTTTTATACGGGAGGGTACGTAAGTGTAAAAAGGGAAAATAAGAATCAGAGTTTAACCTCCCACGCTGTGGCATCTGCTGGCTCGCCAGGGACTAGCACGGGGTTTGGCTTCAGGGCCAACCGTTGGCACGTCTGCTGCGAGAGAGAACAAGGCGCTGGGCGCAATCCAACACGCACAACGGGAAGTTAAAGGAGGTGGAGTACAAGCAGAAAGGGAAAAAACCCACTGTTAAAACACAGCTATGTAACACGTCCTCATCGATCCTGGCTAGAAAGGATCTGAAACGAAAACTCAGCACCAGCAACTCCTTGGGGATTTGGGCAGGCTGAAGCTTGGATCTGCGTATTACAACTTGAACGTCTAATTATACTACTAACCATGGGAATAACGCCTGCAGAGACAGACCAGGCAGAGCAGTGATCGTAACAACCGTTACCGCAAGTCTCTGGCACTGCGTTTGAGCTGTGTCTAACATCTCAGAAGAAACATCCCACCAGCCTGAAGAAAGCCGAGTGGATTCAGTGGATTCGGTGCTCGCTCACTTTTTTGAACTAAAGTTGACTTACGTGAAAATATCGGTACCTCCAAAAAAGCTTTTCCCTCTCAGGGTTTGCCACCATCACCACGAAAACAATAAGGAAGCAGGAAGAAACGCGGGAACGAGCAGGATTTGTTCTGCGCAGATACCACATACTTGCCGAAATGGAGGTTTTGTTTCTCTCAGGTGGGCAGCGAAAGCAAGCCATTCTCCAAATCACTTGCCATGCAATGAAAAACCACATCCCCATTCCCCCTGGAAGTTACACTCTGGCTGTCCAAAGCTTTTAAGATTAAAAAGAAAGTGTGAATTAAGTAATTTTAATAGCGTATGAAGACTATAGTTAGGAAAGTATCCACACGCAAAGCAAGACTTTATAAAAGCCTCTGAATTTTGTTAAATGTTAAATACATAAACACAGAGAGAAAATTTAAAATTCATTTGAGGCAAACTGACTAAACCTTCAGGAATTTTATTTGAGTTGGTTACTGGTGAAGAGCAACAGATTGAGCAGTTTTCCTGCCAAAGGTGACAGCTCAGCATCGCATGCCATGTAGGGGAACTCAAAAAAGAGAATACGAGTTTTTTTAGCAGTTCCTGTTTTCTAAACAGGGTTTCTTGGTTCAGGCAGCTGTTCGATTCAGCTATCGCTATTTCTTATTTTGAAACATATCATTCTCCAGGGGAGCGGAGGGGAGAGAAATGAGTTTGCTTTTTATTCTTTCTCGGATTACACAAAAAAGTGCTTTCTTCCAAGCTAAACAGATGGGAGACGTCTCTGGCCTATTTTGCAAACCAGCTATAGGCATTACAAACACTATTAGTCTTACGTACTACTGAGTACAAAATCATTACCAATCTTCCATCGGTCCAAGTCACTTTTTAGTTCAATTTTGGGTATATCGGGTGATATTTTCAAAAGAGTTAGCGTGACTTCGGACACAGCGAGCCGTATTCATGCCATCGAATCGAACAGTTTAAGAAGTTACCGGCTCTCCGGGTGAAACGCAGCAGCGGTCAGGTTTGTGCTCAGTTCCAATTTAACTTCTTTACTGCTTTAAGCGAAACTAGCTATTCATACAGAAAATGTCAAATATTTACTGTACCTCAACTAACAGGGCAGTAACTTGCAGGCGAATAGTGGCAACGTCTCCATCTATGACAAATTCTTTGAGGGAAACATCTAACCCCGCTCACAGGAATGGAGAGCCTGTTTTCCAAAGCCTTTCGCTGATTTTTAATGAATCAAATTTTCATCTCAACGATCCAAATCAATTTGGGAAACAGGCTTTGCTTTCTTGATGACTTTCACTGCGATCTACGCACAAACGACTCTTGAAGAGATGGCGTAGAGTCAACGTTTTTCCAAACATTTGGGGAAAAAAGCGCCTTTCATCCAAGTATCTCAGATAACATCGTAAACTATTAATGAAACTTCAAAGAAACAGGCAGCCATTTTTCTTTCCAGGAGATGGCAAATAAATGTTATGGCACTTATCCAAGGTCAGAAAAATCAATCTAAAATAAACTCAGCAACAGAACCCAGAAATCCTTTTTTTTTTTTTTTTTTTTTCCTCCTTTTGATTTCTTACATGAAATTCAGCCACGTAAAGCTACAAGATTTTTCCGGTTAGCTACCAAATGACCAAATATCATTAATTTGGTTTTCTATTCGATATTACGTTAGGAGTTGCTAGTAGGAAAGAGCCCCATGGAGACAAAGTGAGTTTTACACATCGGAAACCGTACCAGGTGTGAAGAGCCGTTGTTGGTCACCGAGGGCAGGCTGGCCCAGCGTTCGTTTTCCAGTTCTTCCATCACTTGGTTCATTGCGCTTTTTAGCCACGTATCCACGGACACACCGATCTGCTTCAGCAGATCAAGACGGGCTTCTGCTTTCAGCTTAATTATCTGAGGAAATAAACACGCACGAGTCAGAATTCTTTCGAGAGTGCATTTCACTCCTTGCCACGATTCAAATGCGTTATTTCCTGATGCGCAAATTACGGAAATTACGCAAATAGGTGGCTCCGAAAGCTGCTCCACGCGGAAACGAGTCCAGTTCTTCATTTCCTTGCCTGCGGGAATGCGGTGTGAGCCAAGAGACAGGGAATGGTTTTCTAGAGATGTAAAACTACAGGCGCAGCCACTTTCACAAGTTGGTGTTTTTAAAATAACACCTATTAGTTTATGTTAACTTTCTATTCATATATTCCAGTGGTCGGTTAGTTGAGATTACTTTCAAAGTGCAAAAACCCAGGCAAAACCCAGTGCTTCACAGTATTTTTAAAATTAGGAATACTCCCGGGCTGCAGACCCTGGATGCCCTTTCGGCTGGTGACTAAACTGGATGTGATACACAAATGAATCCGACAGGATACACACACACACACACACCCCCACACACCCACCAGCCCCTAAATCAGGCTATTTTCCATCAGCACCTGCCGGAGATCGCAGGAAGCTTATTTGTTATGGAAACAGAATATCTTAATAATTCCAAAAATTAATCAAATAACACACTTCAACAAACAGTTCCAGGACTTTTGTCTTTAGAACAGAATGAAAATTTAGGTTCTTCTGACAGCTGGGCTCACTTCGGCATCCTGGCATGCTTGCTGGCTGATGGAGCCAAGGCTTTAACAAATTCATGGCAAACCACCACCCTGATCCAAATTACTTAACAATCTAAACAGAAGGAATGGAAAGAGTAGCATGAAGAAATTCAGAATTTCAAAAGCAGAATTCCCAGAAAAGCAGAATTTCCAGAAAAGCAAAGCAGACTTTCAAAGATCGCATCAAGAGTGGGGGACAAACCTAGGAATAAAACCAAGGTTATTTATGTCCAGTCCAGCCCTACCATCATCATCCTGTTGCACTGGCTCATCAGAAGAACAAAAATCACTTAATTTAGCAAAGGTGCTTCAGTGAGTCACTGATGGAGGCAACACCAGAAACCCACTGAACCGCCCTGGAGTTCCTCTTGCATTCCCTTTCACAGCATTTTCTTTCTTAGCCAGTTACTGTGCCCTGAGCAAAGTTTCACCTCCGTTCTCACCCTTCCTTGGGGATCAGAAGCGCCTTACTTCAGCATCACCGCCTGGATTGCTAGATCTACTTATCAGCAGCACTGGGGAACCACGGAAAACCAGCAAAAGCAGCAAAGTCTAAGGAAAAATTAGAGGGAAATTGCTTTTTCTGTAGTGGCCGAAGCACAGCAGACTATGTAAGAAAAGCTGTACAGTGAATTAAAATGCCAATTGGTGCAACATAGATTTTTAGCTCTCTTACAACTATCCTTGCTATATACAACATGTTGTGTGCCGAAATGATACTGGTATTTTTCTTGGGTTTTGACATGCTGCTGCGCTTCACTGGTATCTTTCTATTACGAAGGTAAGTCAGAAAATAAATGACTATACCCTTCATTCAGCTGAACCCCCAAACACAGACCCATTTTCATTTTAAAACTATTTGCGAAGGTGACTTTAAACCTGTTTCAAACAATGAAACTGCTTTTGAGAGACAGTATTTTTAATTCCATTTGGAAGGAATGTGATTTTTTAGAAAGCAGGTAAGTTATTAGAGTAAAATTGATGATGTGAAATGTATCTTCATACGGGTACAGCTGCACGCACACGCTCTCCCACATCATTAGGTACGGAGACTGAAGGATGGGACAAGCTTGAGAAGTGTTTCCCATGGGAAAAGCCAAAGCCACTTAGCCACGTGAAGTTTCCACTTCTCCGTGCAGGCAGCTTTCAGGTGAATGATTAACATGGACTGTAAATACTGTTCATATAGCCAAGAAAATTAGGGAAAAAGTAAAATATATTAACACGCATCGCATTACTTCAGTCAAGACTCAGAAAATACTGATTTAAAAAGAATAAAAAGCCCAAAGATCGATCCACACACCAGCATTTACATTTGAAAGGCAGATTCTTTCAATTCAGCTGCAGCATCAAGCACCGTCTGAAAACCTTCTAAGTTAGTATGGCCCAAGCCCCAACCCGAAATCTCTAAATATTTACAAAAGCAACACCTGTGAGAAGGTCTGAAATCAGAAGTGAGTTTTGAGTGCCAGGGGCGAATGGAACAGGCATTTTATCCCTATAGTGGTCTTAGAAAGGCAGTACTTCTCACTTAGTTTTGTTTCTTTTGCCCCTAACTTATATTGGTTTGTATATTTTAAAGCTGTAAGAACATGGAAAACAATAATAATTTTAACTGATCATTAACCTTTTCTTTGGAAAAATTTGTTTTAGGAGCACTTACCAAATGGAGAAGTGGATTTCTCACCGCGTCAAGCTAAACAGAGGACACCCTTTCAAACCAAAGACGTTAGCACAGAAGGGTTGCACCAAAAAAGCTGAAGCCAGGGATGCCAATTTCTGCACGTGAACACACCTCTCTCCTGTTCATACAAGTTGTCAAGGTTTTAGACAAAACCACTTTCTAAGCACACCTGCTTTGACAGCAGGGGAGATGAGTGGGTGGGTGAGCGGCTTTGCTGGCCACATCACCCTTTTCATGGCTTTTTTTTGGAAACGCTGATAGATTGGCTTAACGCAGGTCAACGCAAGTCATTTGCTTTAGCTTGTTAATGAGAAACTCCTCATTTTATCACGTCACCGAGCTGAAGTGCCTCCACGTATATAGATACTTGTGGAGTAAACAGCTATCCCCTAATTTGCCTTTACGTTCTGACATTATATTCCAAGGACTTTCCGTATGCCTTCAACAAAAGCTGCCTAGGAAATGATCAGCCTAGCTGTTTTGCCGTTTTACCTCGTTATGCAATTTCCAATTAGCTTGAGTTATTGCAACAGCAAGAAACATTAGTCCAGGCCCGCTATAAACAGTCGTCGATCCTGTGAGTACTCAGCCCGCTGTAAACCATGTTGTTTGTCCGGACTTGTTAGCTAAAATAAACAAGCTGCTCCAAGATCCTTGACTGTACTTGCTAAGGGTCAGACAAGAGTTTTTAATTCAAGGTGCCCAGCAAATCCAAGCGAGTTACCCCACTCTGTTTACACGCAGTAGGCTTAATATTCAACAAATGTTTCTTCCAAACCACAAATGTTTTGAGTTTCATTCCGTTGCAGACGAGCCATAAAAGTATTTAGAGTATTAGGTCAGGCCTGCACTTGAAAGATGTATAACGTTATTTACAAGCATACATATATATTTTGACCAAAATAATTATACTGGTGGACCAGGGTTAACAGCTTCCCACCTATACAGAAAAAACCCAAACTAGACAGTAGTATAACTTTATTCTGCGTCTCACACAGGAACAGCTATGTATTCAGAAATACATTCAAGTGTCACTACGTCTAAATTAGTTGGGGTTTGATGCTTTCGTTATGCCGGAATAAAATGTTAGGTAAGAGGAAAACAAGGGATCAGCCGGAGGAAATACTGGTGTTTCCACCAGTATCAAGTCATGCAACAAGCTTTGCTCTATGTGTTGCTTTTACTGCTGTACCCAGGCAGCAGGTAGGCTCTTTGGAAGGTGAGGTTTCTGCAAGCCGGAGTCCTGACTCCATGGCGGAGACTCCCACCGCGCACAAAGGATGCAACTTCAGCCTGCCCAGTCTTCTCTTTCCGTCTCCGACGTGGGGAGGTAGCCAGCAAACGATGCGTTGGAATCGGAAGAGACGTGGTGCGCCTTCTGACAAATCGCAGATTTGCATCACGCTGCGAAACCACACAAGACTACAAAATCCTTAAGGATCGATGCACTAGCTCTCATAGCCTTGCTCCCTCAAAAAGAGCATATATTTCAAATTAAGAACAAAACAAGGCTTTAATCATTGATTTTCCCGCTCAACAAAAGGGACTCTAGCAGGCACACGTGCTGTACTTCCCGACAGAGTGACCGCCGCCGACAGAAGCTCATAGACTTGAAAATATTTCCAATCGAGTAACCAATTCTCTTCCCAGCAATACTGAGTATCTCCAGGAAGGCAGCTGAGTTTCGAAAGCACAGGAATGCCGGAATCCAGCACTCGCTCTGACATCTGGGTGCTGCCCCAATTTCATTGTTATTAAGTCTCACCGTCGGACAAATATTTTCCTATTTAATAGCAAAATTGCTATTTACAGTTACTATTTACCCGTTATTATTTAATAGCTAAGGACTGGGATATCTTTACACTGACTTAAAAAGCATCAGCCACCCACAAAGTTTACAAACAGTTCTGGGTGGTTCATACCTCTCCGAGCTGTTCTTTTGCCTGAGCTGATGGTAGGTTATAAGAAGATGAAAGGAAAAAACTCCAAAGTTTTGAAAAATATAAATATTGTTATCTATTTCTCACATACCTATCACTGCTCTACCTGGAAGAAGGCACAGTTTTGTTTATTTACTGTTCCAGTCTTAATTAAGCAAAGGCTTTAGACCCACAGCCTGCACAAGATGAAGATAAACAACTGCTTTGGAAGTCATGGAAATGAAAACCAGCAAGAATACATTATATAGCTGTTCTCTGTTCCCAGAAAGAAAAGGGCTTATAAGAAGCCAAGTGTTCATTTACATCCCACAAACACCTCGGTCACAAGTCTTTTAAAATCATTTATAAAAGCGTCGGGGTAAAAAGAAAACACAGAAATCCAGCAAAGCTGATCGAATGTGGCCCCTTAAATATTTTGGTTTATGATTGTTAGACCAGTTTTGAACGACATTTCTTGAAAGCAGAGTTGCTTGATTTTCCAGGATTTTTCAGGGCCCATGGCAGCGGGCTTCTCTCCCTGCTGTACATTCCCCGTGCTTTGTGATCCGCACTAAAGCCGCCTGAATCCCCTGGCCAAGCCCATGTTTTTTCTCTCAAAGAATTAAAAATTATTTATTTGAGACAGAGGTTATACTTACGAGCATGTTCAGATAATAAAATCAGATTAAATTGGGTTTGAAGTAGACCTAAACAATCTTTTGTGAGAAATACTTTATTTCACTGCAATATTTTTCTAGTGGCAGGAACAAAGTCATTAAGTAGGTTGGACAGTCTCATTTGGCAAATTGTTTTAGCTAAGAAGAAAGGGACATGGAAAGATTTTGGCTAAACATTCTAGAAAGATATTATCTTTATTTTTTTCCTCATTTAGAAATATTTTTGTTTAAACTCTAGGCTTTTTTAATGAAAAAAGGGTTTAAAAATGAAATAATTCTCTTAATGAAAAATAAAGTATCATTTAAATTTTGGGCCACCAGAATTATTTGCACAGTGAAAGGTGGAATTAACTACGAGTACAGTAAAAACAGGTATTGGAACGCCACAAATTTCTCAAAACCCAACATAAGCCCTACACTGCAAACCAGTTTTAAATCGCAGTCCAGTGCTATTAAAGTAGGGGTGCAGGAACAAATAATCCATGAAGCTCAACTTTCACTGCCTTGTTGATGTTTGGGGTGGAAAGACAGCTATGCCAAAACCACCCCAATCCAGAAAACAAAAATAAAATCCTGTCACAGAAACACAGAAGGGTTTGGGTTGGAAGGGACCTTAAAGATCATCTAGTTCCAACCCCCCTGCCATGGACAGGGACACCTCCCACTAGACCTGGTTGCTCCAAGCCCCGTCCAACCTGGCCTTGAACACCTCCAGGGATGGGGCAGCCACAGCTGCTCTGGGCAACCTGGGCCAGGGTCTCACCACCCTCAGAGTGAAAAGTTTCTTTCCTAGATCTCATCTAAATCTCTCCTCTTCCAGTTTGAAGCCATCACCCCTCATTCTGTCACTACATGCCCTTGTAAAAAGTCCCTCCCCAGCTTTCCTGGAGCCCCTTTAGGGACTGGAAGGGGCTCGAAGGACTCCCTGGAGCCTTCTCTTCTCCAGGCTGAACAACCCTAACTCTCCTAGCCTGGCCTCCCAGCAGAGGGGCTCTAACCCTCTGATCATCTTCGTGGCCCTTCTGGCCCTGCTCCAACAGGGTCCATGTCCTTCGTATGCTGGGAGCCACAGAGCTGGACACAGTATTCCAGGTGGGGTCTCCCCAGAGCGGAGCAGAGGGGCAGAATCCCCTCCCTGGCCCTGCTGCCCACGCTGCTGGGGATGCAGCCCGGGATGCGGGGGGCTTTCTGGGCTGCCAGCGCACATATCCAGCACGACTCACCTAAAAATCTGATCCCTGAGGCACTGATGTGAGCTCAGCCTTGACGGGGGAGTCTATCAGTAATTCCAGCTGTACAGGGTTCACCTGCAGTACTGCAAATCAAGACCATACGATGCCAGAGATTTCTATAAAACAGGTAAGGAAGATATTCTTTCTGCTCTAGCCTGTGTTTCCTTTGTCTTCCCTGCAGCCAAAAAACAATCACTTGCTACCTGGCTCCAGGCGAAGCTCAGCCACTGCCTGCAAGAGAGCGACCGCAGCGAGTCCTGCAGCAACCTGGAACCACCAGCCCCGGTGAATCCACCTGGCCGGGACCTAAAAACCCCAAACCCAATACTTTTTCTGCAGCAGCTAGGGAACTAGCTAATAAATGACATTTTTCAACACAACACCGAGTGGTTTTTGTTCAAGCAGGAGGATGGGCGGGGAGTTTCTACAAATATTACAGCAGAGTTAGTTAATTTGTATGCTAAATATTCTGCACGGAGTTAAATCAAACGAGACTGTTCGGGTGAAGCAAACAGGAAATGAAACACTGCCACAGATAACGTGTCTCAAGAGCGAACGCCAAGGTTAGGAAAACAGAAGTGAAGCTATCAATGGAGAAGAGCCCACCTGCATAGCTCCAGCCCAGCCGGCAGGCTGATTTTTCCCAAGCTCAAGCACATAAAAACATTAGAGATTCCTAAACAGAGAAAGCCGTGGGTGGGGAAGGAGAGGGAGAGTAGGTGAGAGCAGCAGCAAAGCATTTTGTAGGGTTTAAGAAGTTGTTCCCAGGCTACTGGTAATGGGACTGAATGGAAACTACCCAAGTTCTCTAAGTTGAAAACGGAAGTTATATAGCATGCATGTATGCAAACCTTTATTAAAATACTTCTCTGCAGTCCTGGGTAATGAATGCTGGTTCTTAACAGAATGAAAGATGTTGCCGTTTCATAGTCAGAAAGAGTATGAAAAGACTATCTTCCTAGTCAAAAGATTCAGGAAGATTTAAGCAGAGGCTGGACTAGAGACCCCTCCAAAGCTCCTGACCTGAACGAGTCTATGAAATGACACCGCATTCAAACCACAGGTTTAAGGAACTGAGTTGAATTTTAAGTGAGATCCACCTTCCCAAAGGACTGAATAAAAAAAAAAAAGGACAAAAAGAAAATCTACAAAACAAGCAACATTAATATTCTTGTAGCCCAGACTAATCCCTGATCCCTTCACCAAAAAGATCTGAGAGACAGCCTACGCCCCAAGTCCTACAGCGATTATTCTTCATGTCAGCAACATTTAAAGTTGTGAGGATTATTATTTGTAGGATGTTTTCAGAATGACTTACCCGTTTGTTTCCACATATAATGATATCTGGCCTTTACAGTACACAGGGATCTATAAGAGATACTGAGAGCTTCAGTTGACTATATCCGTCCACGAATCTTTACGACCGTATTTCATCATTAGCTTCAAAACATCCCTGTGTTTGTTCCTGCCCCTTCATCCCACGGAATACCTTCCTGTTAAATGTCCACTAACAAAGCAAAGGGCTACAAAGATGATGAGGGGGCTGGAACATCTTTCTGATGAGGAAAGGCTGAGGGACTTGGGTCTTTTTAGTCTGGAGAAGAGAAGGCTGAGGGGGGATCTCATCAATGCTTACAAATACTCCAAGGGAGGGTGCCGGGAGGATGGCACCAGTCTTTTTGCAGTGGTGCCCAGTGACAGGACAAGAAGTAACGGGCACAAACTTGGCCATAGGAAGTTCCACCTAAGCATGAGGAGGAACTTCTTTCCTTTGAGGGTGGCAGAGCACTGGCAGAGGCTGCCCAGAGAGGTGGTGGAGTCTCTGACTCTGGAGACATTCCAAACCCGCCTGGACGCCGTCCTGTGCAACCTGCTCTGGGTGACCCTGCTCTGGCAGGGGGGTTGGACTAGATGATCTCCAGAGGTCCCTGTCAACCCCGGTGATTCTCTAATGAAGAAATATCCTTTATTATCATCGTGCATGCATATAACCCAGTCTTCTAAAGACTTCCCTTCTCATTGCTCATACCAAAACAGGCAGGTTTGTCAAAAAAAGACACTGAAATATTTAAGCAGGATCTGATCATATTGCACGCTCTCCAAATTCCTCACTTACAGCATGTCCCTGAAAAATAATCATCAGAAAGTATTAATTCAGATAAAAATTCTCAAATACAGTAGTATAATTTTTGCAACACCGCAGTCAGGATGATCAGATGTTTGGATACAGGCGATAAAGGACTAAGGCTTGTGCATCTTCGTAATACCGCAACACAGCTTCAGGGCTCTGATGATGTTCTTCTCAACAACGACATTCTCATCTCTGAAGATGTCCTCACTAAACTGCTCTTCACCAAAAAGAGTTCAAAATTCCTGATCTGTGGATATGGGTGGCATTTTTCCAGGCTAGTCCTCAATCTGCCTGGCCGGAAAGACTACCAGCGCCTACAAATCTCACACCGAGAAGGCAATCTGTTTACGTAGCACAGCTCTCCCAAGCATATGTTCCCTGAGCAAAGCCATAGATGGCAGCAAGTGACATTTTACAAATTCAACTTTTTTTTTTGGGGGGGGGCGGGGGTTGGTAGCCTTATTCTATTTCATTTATTTTAGTGAAGCACACGGAATTCAGCTTTTCTCACATTTCTTATGAGCAGAGAATGACACCGCTCTTGCAGCTGAAAGGTTGAACTGCAAGAACACACAAATAACGACAGCCTGAAACATAGCTACGTCTACTTGAGATGCAGTAGGACCACACGCAGCATACGATTAACAGATTAGATCCTCAGATAGAACAGGAGCCCAGCCAGCAAACACAACTGTTATCACAGCTCAGTAATAAATATTCATAGCCAAATATAAGGGGAGGGAGAAAAAACTCCTCCATTTACAATTAAAAGATGGACCTAAGCTTCTGAACTAATCAAACGAAGTAAACAGCACCATAATGAGTCTTAATCAAATCTTGTCTGGTACAAACACTCTCTTGAGAGTTGTAGCTATCCTAATGATGAGACAAAATGCATCCCCTTACAATTAAGTGGAAATAGGATTAATCGCTGTGGAGGCCCCAAGACCTTCCTTGAGCACAGACCTGCGCACAAATGGGACATCTCCCATCAGCATTGAGAAAAATTATGTCAGCCCTGGGACCAACTACACCGCTTGGTGAGACTCACACCGGGCTATCAAAGTATCAGAGACAAAATAGATAGAGACAAAATAAGATGAGAGGAAGAAGAATTCAAGTAACCCAGCCCCAGGGCCCAGGATGCAGGCTGAAAGAAGGATTACAGAAACCAAGAGCTTCCACTTTTCCCTTATTTCTGCAACACAGAGCAGTGGAGACAGTAAATTTTCATCTCCGATCGTTTAAAGATAAAGGGACAGAGGCAGTAGAGAAATGCAAAGCTGTTTTAAGGCAAGGCAGATCTCTCCAACTGCCTGAACTAACAGCCGTAAAACGCCCTGCAGCCTTCCTTACTGTTGTCACAAAAATGAAAGCTTAAAACACAGGAGTTCTAGTTCAGTTACCGGAGATGGCTGAGTAAGTGCAAAGGAGCTACAAAAACAGTTTATTCCCTCGAATTACTGAATTTCAAAGGTGTTGACCTCCTTTACAAACGATGCTTGAATTGTGCCACCTTCAATTTAGGCAAGCGCCGTCTGCTCTTCGTGCTTGCCTTTATCAAAATCCGCCCTGACGCAGCAGTGGTTAAACGCTGTTTTGGCAAGGATGGAGCTCCTCTGGATCTAAACTCTACGGTGTAGCATTAACCACAGTCCATTTTAGTGCTCTGCCAGTGTCGGAGGTATTATCAGACACATGCTAACATTTCCTTTCAGACCAAGCCAGCAAAACAAACAAAACACTTTTAACAAGACCAAAACTTGCCATTTTTAAGAAGAAAATATGGGTTCTGGTTATCAGTTACAGTCATTGTCTATCATCTGCCATGCATCAATTGTACAGGAGCACTCTGCTGTAAGCCGTATTTTCCCCAAACTTTCATCAAGGAGTCCACTCCCTGAAACGTCACAAGGAAAAATACCGCCTATCCCAGGGAGAAAGATCAAAAATAACCCAGTGAGCCGCGAATGTGCCAATCTAAGCTTTTGTGTTCACCTTGCAGAAGACAAAAATGTAGATTTCTTCAGTATGTCTTGGTTGTATGCCCACTTTTACTGTATTTCTTTGCTGCACCTTCAAATTGCACCTGTTTCCACACCCGTCGTACTTCTCAGAAAATACATAAATTATACGTACGATAGAGTTCCTCGGTTCCTCTCAGCTGTTAGATTTCAAAGGATTCAGGGTCTCCGAGGAAGAGGGCAATGAGATGAATACATCCATGCACAATACACCCTGGAGAAGCCCCATTACCAATATATATCGTCTCTAAAAGGTTCTGACTCAGCTCACGTTGTATCAGATGGCACATAGAGATCACTTTGTCTTAAGTTAAGCAGGCTGGCACTGGAGCAACGTGTCAAGACTGTAAAATTCCCCAGGGAGAAACATGGAAGTGTCTAGCGGTGGCCAAAATAGCTTTGTCAGAAGAAAGGCAAAAATTAATCCCAACATGCTTGTGAAGTTATCTTCCCTTTCAGCTCAACCTGAGCCAGCAACGTGCGCTGGCAGCCCAGAAAGCCCCCCGCATCCCGGGCTGCATCCCCAGCAGCGTGGGCAGCAGGGCCAGGGAGGGGATTCTGCCCCTCTGCTGCGCTCTGGGGAGACTCCACCTGGAATAGTGTGTCCAGCTCTGGGGCTCCCAGGATAAGAAGGACATGGACCTGTTGGAGCAGGGCCAGAGGAGGCCACAAAGATGATCAGAGGGCTGGAGCCCCTCTGCTGGGAGGCCAGGCTGAGAGAGTTGGGGTTGTTCAGCCTGGAGAAGAGAAGGCTCCGGGGAGACCTTAGAGCCCCTTCTGGTATCTGAAAGGGGCCTACAAGAAAGCTGGAGAGGGACTTCTTACAAGGGCATGTAGTGACAGGACGAGGGGTGATGGCTTCAAATTAGAAGAGGGGAGAGTTAGATGAGATCTCAGGAAGAAATTTTTAACTGTGAGGGTGGTGAGACCCTGGCTGGGGTTGCCCCGAGAAGCTGTGGCTGCCCCATCCCTGGAGGTGTTCAAGGCCAGGTTGGACGGGGCTTGGAGCAACCTGGTCTGGTGGGAGGCGTCCCTGCCCATGGCAGGGGGTTGGAACTGGATGATCTTTAAGGTCCCTTCCAACCTAAACCACTCTAAGATTCTATGAAGTGACAAAGAAAGAAGAGGAAGACAGTAGATTTGCAAAGGAAAAAGCACTAAAGAGCAGGTCAAGAAGTCAAAACAGGAAAGAACAACAGCCATGCTGCTCCAGAAAGGAAATCAAAATAAAATGCATTTCAAGAGAAAAACACAAAGATCCAAAAGGAAGAAGAGAGAATGTCTCCAAAACAAGGAACGACAGTACACATCAACGTACCACAAGAGGAGAGAACATGTGTATGTGTACACATGCACACGCATGTGTCCTACAAATAACATTCTGCAAAATGTCCGTGTCTCCAAAGCGCTGGCAGTACAGACACAGGGTCCTTTAGAAACAGTCAGTCCTACAAATGCTGCTCTATCGGTATTGCAGCTTGATACAACTATTGACTTGAGGAAATTATCTCAAGGTTATGAAATTCATACCCCACAAGCCTTGTCATCTTCTAGATGGTGCTGTCCTCTAGCTGCTTTCCTCAGTTAGAATAAATGGGAGCTTTCCACGTCTGAGACTTGACCATCATGGCATCAACCAACAGCACATTATCCAATACTTGTTAGAGCCGCAAGCAAAGTGCATTGATACCTTCCCAATAAAACAGTTGGGTTTGTTTTTTTTAAAATACAATCTATCATCAAACACTTCCAGACACGGCACCAGAACATGTTACTCTTCCAGTCACAATCACAGCAGTATCCACAAAGTTTTGCAGATGGTACGATTCAATGTGACGAGGTGACAGTGAAGTAACCGAAGGACAAATTACTTTGGGCCGTTCACACAGGGTACAACCATGTATGGTGTCAGGCAACCATAAAATACCATGCCTTCAGTAACAGCTGCACGTGTAAATCACATAAACAGTTCTTTGCACGTTTTGAGGACTTTCTGTTTTACTTTGTAAATAACATGCATCAAACTGACTTTCACATTAAAGAAACAAAGCCTGTGTATTCCTTCTTTTTCCACTTCCCAAGTCCTCTTTTCCTGAATAACATGTAGGCGCAGAAAAAACCTTTCTCCTTCCTAAGCCCAGCCCTTCCAATAATTGACCGCTGACTCCCGCCAACTCTCCCGACCTCCTTCTTCCCCCACTTGCTATCCCGAGAAGGACCTCTTTGAAGCACGGAGCTAATTCCGGGGGCTCTTTGCTTTGCTTTACTTGCCAGCGGCAGCTCCTTGACCCAAACGCAGCGTGGTGGGACAGGGAAAGGGAAGTTCCACAGCTCGCTACAGCCTAAATATGTGACTGTAACTTTCTGCACAAACATCATTCCCCTACCCAACCATCAGTAATTCCAACTTAATCAGCTGCCCTTAAATATGCAGGAATGCTGCAAATGTTTGGTTTTCACATACTGAAAAGAATTACAATTGCATTACAAAAGAAAACATTTTTACTCAAAGCTTACACAATTTATTCTTCCACGGATCACATGTGTGCACATTGTCTAATTAACGGTCCTGAAATTACTTAATAGTGCCACTTAGAGGAGTGGGAACTAATAAGGGCTGAAGCTAAAAGGAAAGGCCATCCCTAAGTAAAAGTAAAAAAGCTTACTGAATTTACTTACTCGCCTCTTTTTTTAAAAAATATCTATACTGTGAATAACTTATGTGGTAATATATAAAACACAAGCACAAAGTGGTTGACACACCTACCGTTCAAAAATTCAGAGACAACTTTATGTCCTTGAAATACACAGTAGGAAACTTGTATCAAAATAAAAAGAAGAAAATCAGTGAAAATCACCGGGCCGCTGAGTCTTCCTAGACTCAAGTACATGGCATTTTCCCCAGCTTGTTGTAAAACAGAACACCTGTTAAATATTAGAAAGGTAAGGGACATTTTAAGCCCGAGACACCAGCTAGCACTGGAAAACCACGGAAATACATTATTTGTCTATATTAGAGGCTTTCCACCAAATACAGTAAAACACGTTTTGCAGTAAAATATTCATGCTCCCTGCCTCTTTGGAGCACCCTTTGGTGTTTACAAGGATGCGCATATATGACTCTGCATTTGCTCCTCATTAGATCAGAGAACGGCACGCTATTTTTCTCCCCGTTCATTGCTTTTATCAATCATCTTCCTGGCCACGCACTTCTTGCCCAGTGAGTTTCCCAATGGAGCTCTATCTCTCCCTCTGCTTCTGGAAAAGACCGCTGCCTTCTACAGCACACTACAGGGTTTGTTTCTGATCTCACATCTCTTTATTTTCTATATAAAGCTTCCACTTCTTGGCATTTTCCTTCTACCCTCGGTTATATTCTGTGGCTGTGGCCAAGGCAACTTGCAATTTTGTCTGAAGCTCTTTTAGCCAATTCTCTCAGAAAAGCCAACCTTCTGCTGAGCAAAAGTCCTCGTGTGCTCTTAAATTTCTTCTTTGCTGTATCTGCCTAGAGAATAACTGGACTGCGCGTTATCCCTGCCTTTGTGCTCTCTGTATCGTTCCTACAGGACCATGGCCGAATTTCTACTGCAGAGATCCTTCTTGGCCATTACTATTGCAGCACGCGCTTTCAAAGCTCTACCTTGCCAGAATTTAACAAATTAAAAAAAAATCCCGTCTATTTTTCTCTCCACCACCTCCCCCAAGGAAACATGTTATCACTCTGCTCGCTTTGCACTGATTTATTGCGTTCTGTTAACTATGCATTCTTAAGACTTGCAAACACTTAAGTTCCTGACTGATTTCATTTGTACCTTTTATACTGTTTGTGGGCAAGAACTTTCTCCTCTGCAACTTCTTATCCTGATTTTATTTCTTTCTGCTGCTGCTTTTATCTTTCATTCTCGTGCTCTCTGTCCTTGCATATTTAATCATTAACTATATATACACTGAAGTACTTTGGAGTACAGTCTGTTAGAAACAGTTTACTCAAAATAAAAGGCTATTGCGTTTTAAAACACTTTCTGTTAAGAGAGCATATTCTGGATTTGTTTTAAAAAGAGAGCCTAACATGTATCACACCAGCAGGAGGAATATTTTTACTCTGTATTTTCTAACCTCTTGAACTGTAAATCACATTCCTGATTACATCAGGTACTCGGAATATCTAGTGGTATGAGAAGCACTTAACTGAAACAATTACGTTTGCTCTACAGTTTTAATTAAGCAATCCACTCAGCCGAGAACTAATAGATCAGTTCCTGTTGCTTCCAATAGGTTTTCTGAATCACTGGCCGTGAAAACGGTTAACTTTCACCAACCCAATACTGGCAGTCAAGTATGAAGCTGGTTTATCTTTTCCCGAGCCTTTCTTAACCCAGAACAGGTCTCATAAACTTCTGTAACCTTTTCAGAAGTACCTCAGAGTAAACCGAAGGAGATACAGAGATTATTTCAAATGCTTTCCCATAGACATTACAAATTCATATGTATATCAAAAAATACTAGAACAGAAGGCACATCAGCGTGTGGCAGTTCCTTTTAGAAGCCAAAAAGCGTGAAGATAGAGATATCATCACCATTTTCTGGTACTAATTCCTTCAAGCAGAAGGAAACTAGTAAACTTGAGATTTTTTTTTCTCGAAGACAAAGCCCCTAAATACAGAGATTCTTGACCTTTACACAACAGCGGAAAATGCAGCAAGTTTAATCACTCTACATCAGGAGTGTTTTTTAATATTATTCTTCTAATCTCCAGTCTTTCATTAAGTTGATTCAGCAATTTGAGAAGCATGAAATCAAGGAAAAAAATGACATCCTAAAATTCCCTGATTTTTGATGCTAAAAGCTTCCATTTCCATAAACAGAATTAAATAGCTGCAACATAAATCCTGCTGTGGCAAGAAGCTGAACATGCCAAAATAATTTCCTTCTTACCTCAGCCTTGCGAATACTCTCTCTGGCTTCATCTATTTTCTGCTCCAGTTCTGCTCGGCTTTGCTCAGACATCACCGGCCCGTGGCATTCCAGCTCTTCAAGTGTCTGTCAGAAATAAGAAAATATACCACAGATGTAGGAAATCCTAGCAAGCCATCTACAAGTCAGGGAAATTATTGTTTGATTAGATGCTGTGTTGACCGACAATAGCCCGTTCCAGGAAAACAGATGATGACCAAGGCAAAAGCACGGTATTTCACATGGAATTTCCACTTGGGGGAATGTTTCAGTACCTTCATGAAAACATGATATTGTGCTATGAATCAACTCATCTATACGGTGATATTTAAAATGGGTATATTGCTCCACATTTATGTGAGGATGAAAAAGAGCATCTTAAACACGGAGAGAGAAGTTGCTAATGATACAGGAACGTTGTGTCCAGAGGAGAATTTGCTGAATCACGGAAAACACATTGGAGTTTCTTAAGCATCATGTACACGTATGTTGACTGTATAGATCCAAATGAAAAGTACAAGCATGTGATCACACAAATTATCACCAGTTATCTGCAAATTTGTGCCTGGTTCAGTGACTATTTATGCAGTTTGCATTACATAGTCTTTGGAGAAAAAGCAGAAGGAGCATCGGGTGCTAGGACCAGAATCCAGGATGCTCCCTCCTTCCTCTGAGGAAAGCTTTTCCTGTGGTATTTTGGTTACAGACTCCGTTATTAGCCTCTGCCGGGTGCTACAGCTTCTCGTTTTTTGCTATGGAGTGACCCAGGGTCAGCAGAAGACAGGTACGATGGTAAACACCTACCTGGGTCTTGCTTCTTGCATTCCCCCTGGGTAGTTTGAGGAATGGCTCAAATCTCTAAAGTGGAACTAGAAGGCAGGTCCACCACTTCCGGGGCTGAAGCTCACTGAATATTATACAATATTACAGACACTGTAGTACAGACGCATCCTCTTTACCTGAATTTCATGTAGTCTGTGCAAGTTAGGCTCGATCTGAGCATGTGAAACAGATGTTTTTAGGCAGAAGTTAGCATAAGAACATAGCGTGGGTCCCAATGTTGTCTCCAAACAAGGGCATGAGAGCTTGTCCTAGATGTTTAAGGAATGCAGTGACCCAAGGGATGCATTTCTACTGGTTGACTCTATTCTCACTCCTAGGCAGTCTCAGCTCCATTCCAAAATACAGCTACATGAAAGCCCCAGTTAGGACGTCCAAATACAGCTTTAGGTTCTTCTATGTAGAAATAAATTTCATAAAATCATAGAATCACAGAATGGTTTAGGTTGGAAGGGACCTTAAAGACCATCTAGTTCCAGCCCCCCTGCCATGGGCAGGGACACCTCCCACTAGACCAGGTGGCTCAAAGCCCTGTCCAACCTGGCCTTGAACACCTCCAGGGATGGGGCAGCCACAGCTTCTCGGGGCAACCTGGGCCAGGGTCTCACCACCCTCACAGTTAAAAATTTCTTCCTGAGATCTCATCTACATCTCCCCTCTTCCAGTTTGAAGCCATCACCCCTTGCCCTATCACTACATGCCCTTGTAAAAAGTCCCTCTCCAGCTTTCTTGTAGGCCCCTTTCAGATACTGGAAGGGGCTCTAAGGTCTCCCCGGAGCCTTCTCTTCTCCAGGCTGAACAACCCCAACTTTCTCAGCCTGGCCTCATAGCAGAGGGGCTCTAACCCACTGATCCTCTTCGTGGCCTCCTCTGGACCCACTCCAACAGGTCAATTTAACAATACACACTTATTTTTGTGTCTTCACATTAGATTTAAGTGTGCATCACTCGTGGATTTTCCTAGTCTTGAAAAAAGACTTCTGATATCCAAGCAAATACATTTTTTTCTATGGGTAGTATATACAGCAGAGGTAAGAGAACCCCTGAAACTTCATCCCGAACAGAAGGATGCTGTGTAGAACAGAGGTAGGTCTGTAAGTTATTTGCAGTAGAGCAGAGGCTGTAGCTTCACATTTATATGGGAATAACATAACATATTGACGAACCAGAAAGTTTGAGGAGCTGCTAGTCTGGCAGTTTGAGTGTATCGTATCAAGAGAGGCTAAGATGAAAATGGCAGGTTGCCCGGAGAGATAACAGTACAAAAATAATCCCTTAGTGCTTGTAGCAGCTCCTCTTTCATGCAGTGGGCAGCTGCCACAAATAAAATCTGTAAATGAATGTATTCCTATCCTACCCGCTGACTGTGGATGATGTTTTTGTGCTCCCGGGCTACCCGGGTAGCCCATTTCCGAGCCTCCTTGTTGAGGCTGTGCTCTTCAGTCGTTCCAGTTTCCGATTCCAGTTGTCGACTCTGGAATAAAAAACAACAAGAGAACGAGTCATGACATAGACCCAGGGCTACCTGTAGATATGACGGTATTTAGTTACAGGATAACTTTATATTACATTTATCAGCCTGGGATCTTTTTTCATGCAAAACAAGAAAGATTCAACCAAAACAACTCTCTTCCGTATGAACTTTGTGATGGTACCATGTTGAGGGAAGGCAATTACGAAAGCAAATCAAAGTTCACAAGAATTCCCAACTCAACGGTCTCAGGAAAATCAGCGTGACGCTGAACACCAGACACAGTTCTACTGCAATGAAAGACATTCACGATGAACACAACTGAAACACAACTTCACCCATACGCTATATCGAAGAGATAATGAATAACTAGACAAGGAAGTCACCTAATTTCTAAAGTAACCATGCATTATAGGAAGCAAAGATGAAAGGTTAAGTGTGATCCAATTGGCCATTTAGGCTCATTCTCTGTAATTTGCGATCAAATCATAATGTCATCAAATATTTTAGAACAGCACAACCATTTCCGTCAAAAAAAGAATTTTGCCTGCAAAACAGCAACTCAAATTTCAAACCACTTTCTTTGATATTGTTTCATCTGATGTCTGCTTTTATTGTGTCAGTAACCAAAAAAAAAAATTTCTCTCCCTCAAGAAATGCCAACTAAAGCAAGATGAAGTAGTTGTATTGTATACGGAGTGACCAGAACCCATTCGAAACACCGAAGACAGGCTTTCCAGCATTTAATTACTGCAATCACTCCCAGTCTTTCTGTAATTTCCATTAGTGCCACAGCAACCACCTCGTGCACTTACACGTACATCTCAGTGTTGAGGATGGAAATCAATCTCAATCTTTCCACTACAGTAGGTCTCCTGATATTCCTTCTACATTTGGGGGTATTCTGTACACATTTACTGCACCTAGACTGCGTAACGGTAACTTAACAATGACTAAGTTGGAGAGAGTCCACCAAGGGGCCACAAAGATGATGAAGAGGCTGGAGTAGGTCTCCTATGAAGAGAGGCCGAGAGAGCTGGGACTGTTCAGCCTGAAGAGGAGAAGGCTCAGAGGGATCTCATCAGTATGTGAAGGGAAGGTGCAAAGAGGACAGAGCCAGGCTCTTCTCAGGGATGCCCAGTGACAGGACCAGAGGCATAGGAGGTTCCCTCTGAACATCAGGAAACACTTTTTCCCTGTGAGGGTGACCGAGCACCGGCACAGGCTGCCCAGAGAGGTGGTGGAGTCTTCATCCTTGCAGATATTCAAAAGCCATCTGGGCAAGATCCTGGGCAACAGGCTCTGGACCAGATGATCTTCCAGAGGTCCCTTCCAACCTCAACCAGTCTGGGATTCTACAATTTTTTTTTTTTTTTCCTGAGCCAGTCTCATACTCTTCCCATCAGTAAAATTAGCTGTGGAAGACATTATATTCACCCCACCTTCCTGGGGTGTGCTCCTGGCACGACAGAACAGATTCTTACAACAGACATGTCAGTGGTTTCTCCAACTGAAGTTAAGCAATACTCCGACGGAGATCCTCAAGAACAGCTCCTCTTCCTGGATGACTTGCTAACTCGTTTCACTACTGAGACAGTCAGGGCGGTCCAGAGCCACCCTGCATTCCTCTTTATCACAAGTCCTCTTCAGGTTGATAGAATCTTGCACAACCTTTGAGATCAACTGAAAAAAATCCCCTAATAAATTATCACTCAAGAAGAGAGAGTACGCTTGGTGCTGCTCAAAACAAATGGAGGTTGCGTATGCATCTGTGAAAGAAATGACTGTTCCACGAATTTCTCTCTCTCCTCTACAGTTCAAAAGACAGGATTTTTCTCCATCAGGTGTGGTTCGAAACTAGAGGAGATCCCACAAGTATGCAAAAGTTGTTTAGGAAGGAGAAATTGAAGGTTAGGCAGCAGAAGGAAGGTAAGCGAGCAGAAAGACAAGGAATTATTTTCAGGCTAGGGGAGAAGCCTCCAGCTGATGCAGTAGAAGACACAGCGTTATCAGGTATTTAAGCAGGCAAAGCGGTACGATCTGTGTCACGGAAGGAAGACAATGTTAATACCAGGACTTGGTATAGACTGGAGTAAAATCAAGAGATACTGGGAAGCAAACCAAAGTGATAATGAAAACAAGATTTTAACGCCTTTCGATTACACTGCCCTCATGGGAGAGGCAATAATACTAACTTATGCTAACATCCTAGCAGAGGATTTAATTGAAAATGAGGCAAAAAAATGGTTCAGCTTGTTATTTTGTTCAGCTAAGCTCCTTTTCATCAAAATTGAATCTGGCCTTTATTCTTATTCATCCCCTTATTACAAGAGAGCTGGGGGTAGCGGATTCAAGGGGTTGTGAAGGAGATGATTGCCACCAGCAGAGGCAAGCGAGGGAAAGGAAGGCAACCCCTACACAGACCCTCCCAGCGTGGGGCTGTGAAATACATCTAATGCTTCAGGTGACTCCCGGGCCACTTTCTGCCTCCGTTTTGAGAAGCTGTAACTCAGCCAAGAAGCCTGCAGTGCTTCAACTTGTCCCTACAGCATGCCGTATGGCATCCATGAATAGACATCAAGAGGGATGGAGGGGAGGTAGCAGCCCCGTGTCGCTCACAGTGACCAAAAAAACCAACCCAAGAGGCTTTTACAATCCAGTATATGATGTCAAGATATTTTAGCTCAAAGCCAGAAACAAACATTTCCATGAAGTTCACCCACTGGAGGGGGACAGAGCCACAAAGCCCGCGTTAATGGTGAGGTGGATTGAGGGCTGGCTGTGTGACAGAACTCAGAGGGTTGTGATTAACGGAGCAGTGTCAAGTTGGAGGCCTGTAACCTGTGGTGTCCGCCAGGCCTCAATACTCGGGCCAATCTTGTTCAATATATTCATCAATGACCTGGATGAGGGGACAGAGTGTACCCTCAGCAAGTTTGCTGATGATACCAAACTGGGAGGGGTGGCTGACACTCCAGAGGGCCGCGCTGCCATCCAGCGTGACCTGGACAGGCTGGAGTGCTGGGCACAGAAGAACCTAATGAGGTTCAACAAGAGCAAGTGTAGGGTCCTGCACCTGGGGAGGAAGAATGCTGGGCACCAATATAGGCTAGGGGTGGACCTGCTGGAAAGCAGCTCTGAGGAGAAGGATCTCGGGGTCCTGGTAGATAGTAAATTATCCATGAGCCAGCAATGTGCCCTTGTGGCCAGGAAGGCCAATGGAATCCTGGGCTGCACAGGGAAGAGTGTGGCCAGTAGGTCGAGGGAGGTCTACTTGACTCTACTCGGCACTGGTGAGGCCACAACTGGAAGACTGTGTCCAGTTCTGGGCTCCCCAGCTCAAGCGGGACAGGGAACTACTGGAGAGAGTCCAGCGCAGGGCAACAATGATGATGGGGGGATTGGAGCACCTCCCTTCTGAGGAAAGGCTGGGAGAGCTGGGACTCTTTAGCCTGGACAAGAGGAGGCTGACGGGCACAAGTTGGAACATCGGAAGTTCCATTCAAACACAAGAAAAAACTCCTTTAGGGTGAGGGTGCCAGAGCACTGGCACGGGCTGCCCAGGGAGGTGGTGGAGTCCCCTTCTCTGGAGATTTTCCAGACCCGCCTGGATGCAGTCCTGAGTCATGTGCTCCAGGCATTCCTGCGTCAGCAGGGGAGTTGGACTAGATGATCTCTAGAGGTCCCTTCCAACTCTGAAAATTCTGTGATTCCGTGATTCAAAGTCAAAGGAATTGTTGGACCAGCCGTAGAGCAGCCCAGAAGAGGAGGAGGGAAGTTCGAAGCACGTAGTTAGCTCTGGCACGAACAGGTAGGAAGGCAGAGCTGCCTACCAAGCGAAGAACAGGCAGGTGCAGCTCTCTTCACCCATCCCCTCCGTTTAAATATTAAGTTGGCTTTTGCCTGCTTTTATTGAGGTGGCTTCATACGATCTTGTTTCTTCATTACTGTTTGACCTCTTTAATTACCTACGTTAAGCTACTCCACTAGGTCACTGCAAAACGTAAAGAGGACAAACACAGGGATTTATTTCGGCACATCCAATCCTTCAGATAACATCTGACCTCTTTTTTCCCAGCTTTTTGGAAGTAAGCATTTTTGTACAGTTTCTTCCATAGCTTCCAGCTGAGTCTTAACAGCTGCAAATCTGAGCAGAATTGTTTGACATTGCCTCTGCCCTACACAACATCTCATAACGAATTTTCAATGTTCCCATTGGTCTTGCTCCTAACTCAGCATCTCATATTCATTAAGAAAGAATACAGACTTCTTTTCGGTTGCTTTATAACCTTCTGCATTATTCCAAGTGCATTTTTGGTTTTTAATCTATTTATCAAAAGCACTTGACCAGAAAAATGAATGCGAACTTTGTGGCTACTCCTAAGGGCATACGGAAAAAGAAATGAATTGTTATTGGATCAGAGCGTTACATTAGCTATTCATAAGGCAGCATTGTATCCAAGCAGTCCTCACCCTTGCTTAAAGGTCCAAAAATAAACAACATAAAAATGGGGTAATAAAAAGAGTCAGGGAAAAACCTAGAGCTGTGGTCTGTGTGGATCCCAGAAACACAGGCAAAAGCGGCACACAAGATGAAGGGGAAAAATTTAGTCTCCTGGGGAAGAAGCTGAAAACAAGGACTCCTAAGCTGGACAAGACCAGAGAGAGCGGTGGAAATGCGCAGTCTGAATTCTTGGCTGAGAAGACAGCGTAGGAGAAAGGTTTCAAACCCGTCAGGACCTGGAATGCTTCCTGAATAAATGGAGCTGGCACGGCAGGGAGGGACTTCACCTGGCCTGTAACAGACCAAGCTGCTGGCACTCAAGAAGGCTGTGAAGGAACTTACAAGCAGAGGAGCAGTAGCAAGCTGACTGGCATGGAAGAGTACATGCTTCAGCAGGACTTCAAGGATGACCCGAGAAGTCTGTATCCTCAGGTAAAGATAAGCTAGAAGGGTATATCAAGTAAGAAATGAAAAACCAACTGCCACTTAAATAGGTATGAAGAAAGGCGCTAAACCAGAGATTTATCCGCTATAGACATAAAAATCAAAAGCGTAGGCTGAATCTCTGGTCCTAACCTGATTTACTAAATTAAGCTCTTGCTTAAGTGTTTTCAGGACTGGAACTTGGTGGTGGCAAGAAGTCCAATGACTCAATTTAACCTCTTCCAAAAAAGAGGGAAACCAAAACCACTCACCACGGCCAAGGAATGAAGGAAGAGCCAAAAAACCTGAGCTAAACTTAGATGGAGGTTCTGCTGCTCTCTCAGGGTTTGGATTACAGCGAAAGCAGTGTTTAGTGCTAAAAATTCAATCAGTAAACCAACAGAAAGTACTAGATGACTCCAACCAGCTAAAGAGCTTAGAGGCTGTTTCTTAATTTAAAGAAATGCATTTAGTGTGTAGACACGTGTCGCTTCTCCATTTTTGTCTGAAATGTTGTTGCAGGTGCAGAAGTTGCCTTCCGGCAGGGACAGACACGCAGCTTGCATTCTCTTCTTCAGGCAGTTATATCTGGACGCAGATGGCACGTGTACAGTTTTAAGAGCAGAAAAGAAGTTGGCTCGCGAGCCTACAAGCTCCTTATTTTTGTAGCTGAAGACCGACAAAGTTCGCTTCGACAAAAGAAAAAAGTAGTAAACATTTATTGCATGCAAATCACCACCACAAAACACACCGGAAAATCATTTCTTTTAGAGAGGTGAAAATAAGAGGTTCCCATGCCAATGTAGAAAAGCAAGCTCAACCTTATGATCAAGACCTCCAGGGAGGAGGAAGGAATATGCATGACATTTTTCACACAACTCGTGGCCAAACACAGCATTTTCAAGAAAATCGTGAGTCAAGTTTGGTGCTCATTTTAGTCTACTATTGCAGAACTAGTTTAATTTTAGTTTAGCCAAGAGTGAGCTAGGACTGACTTGCATTTCAGTAAATTTTCAATGTTACAGACAGGACACCCCCCCATCTTTAAAAATAAAGATTATTCGCATACAGGGTTTGGGTTTTTTTCCACTCGGAAGAATAAAAAAGGACCTACATCCACTCTTAACAGCTTTTGTAAACTCTGTACATAGGTTATGATAAAGCTGAAACCAAACCAACCTACTATCGCTGTTTTATATAGTCACATTTGGCTTTTTAATCTAATAAATTAACATCTGACAGTGGTGAGTGCTGGGGGCTGCGGAAGGATAAGGAACATCCTATCAGTCAGGGAATAAAGAAAATAATTACATTTAAACTCATCACAAGAAAGATGGTTCTGGGATATCTGAACAGAGAAAAGGGATCCTGGGACTTTTTGATGTCATCTGGGCTGAAAAATAGTCCCACCACGATTGCCTGTTTTTTCCCCCCCAAAATTTTCTCTAGCAAAATATTTAAATCCCAACAAATATAGAAGCTATTGTCTGACATCTGGTGTAACTGAAACCCTCCTTACTAAAAGTACCCAGGAAAGGAACAGTTGTACAGCCATATGTATGAAATAATGTATCCAGTTGGTTTTTAGGAGGTTGTTTATTTTTAATTCTGGTTCATTAATTATTTTGGGGGATCATTGGCCATTAGCTAGAAATCTCTGAAACACAGATTGTTGCAGCAGCTGATGCCAAACGTGGTAGGACAGGGTTACTGTTAAGGTTGTAGCTCTGTTTTTCCCATCTCTGGGTTGGTTTTCTGTTGGTTTTTGGTTTTTTTGAAAGACTAGAATCTTAAAAGTACTGGGTTTTGTTAGATGTCAGTGATTACTACAGCTTTGCTGTTCCTAGTGCCTGATGTTTTTGTATTAAGCACTTCTGTTATACAGCAGCGATTAAAAGCCATAAATCTTTTTTTTTAATAATTTTAATCTTATTTACTTTTACAAGTTTTTAATCTTCTCACTGAAATTACTTTTGAAATTAGAGTGCCGTATATTTTCATTAGTGTATTTCCATTCTCACCCTCATAATTATTCTTATTTGCCTCAGCTGCGTTCACATCCAACTTTCCAAAAATCCATACTGCATTCTATTATAACTAGAAATACAGAAAAATTGCTCTCATTAGACAATCAAAGGGGAAAAAAAGTATCTTTTGAATCAACTTTGACACAGAGAAATTGTTTTCATAGATATTTTCAACGCAATATCAACAAAGGTCTATTTCTTAAGTGGCCACTTCTTTCAAGTATTCCTTCTCCTCTCTAGTCTCCCTGTTAGAAATTATTCAGAGTTTTGCTTAAACAGTGTTTCCTGACTGTAAACAAAAGAATACTAACAGCGTGCTCTCAGAATTAAAATAAAATCAGTTAGGTAGTGAGCCAATTTCAGCTCCTTATACTTAAAGTAATCAGAAACGATGTTAAAATTCAACCCAAGCTAAGAGAGCCAGTAACTCTGGGGTGTGGACTTTCCCTTTTCTTCACACCACCCTTTCAACCTCCACCTCAAATATGAGGATTATAGCTCAGACCTTATTTTAATCACGACCGGGGTGGGGGGGGAATGAAGTAAAATCGGTTTTAGTCATGTCGGCCACACACAAGACGTGTCAAGTTATCCAGGGAATTTACAGCTTTGCCAGGCTCCCACGTGCATCTGCTGGACGTTTCTTTACCTGAAGGACCGTGTTTCTCCTCAGCAGTAATCCCTAATGCTTTATACTGTGATAAAATTAAATCGTAACTTCTTTTTTTTTTAATCTTTAGCTTCAAAAAAGTTATAGTTAAAAACCAGTCACCTTACTCTGTTCTGGTATTAAAAGCACACACTACTCTAAATACAGAAAAAATAGTGTGTTCTCTGAACTCGTTAGTTTGGGCTTGCTTACGTGAGGGATTATTCTTTACTAGCAGTTTATATTTCATGAACTTTCCTGGATTTAAATATTTGTATCAAACACGCAATATTTATAGTCAGTAGTTATAAAACTAGAATATAACAACATTTAGGAAACAAAGGAATTGAAAAATACTTAAACATATGCAATACTAGAGAAGTTTTAAATAGATTTTAAATATTTAAATAAATTCAATAGTAAATGCTGAAATGTGTAAACACCTCTGCCTCTGTACGCACGTACAGAAACCTGCTAAAAGTAAAGTCTGACAAAGCAGAGCCCTCAACTGAATCCTGATTCCCATTTAGAGAGTAATTTCTATTTACTTTCAAACCCCTGGGCACTTGCAGAGCTGAGAAAATGTGCCATGGCACAAGTAAGAACGACGTCCTTTCGTTAAGTATAGCTTATATAACTTACACGATATTATCATGGGATCATGGAATGGTTTAGGTTGGAAAGGACCTTAAAGATCATCTAGTTCCAACCCCCCTGCCATGGGCAGGGACACCTCCCACCAGACCAGGTTGCTCCAAGCCCCGTCCAACCTGGCCTTGAACACCTCCAGGGATGGGGCAGCCACAGCTTCTCGGGGCAACCACCCTCTCGGGTTCTCACCACCCTCACAGTCAAGAATTTCTTCCCGAGATCTCATCTAACTCTCCCCTCTTGCAGTTTGAAGCCATCACCCCTCATCCTGTCACTACATGTCCTTGTAAAAAGTCCCTCTCCAGCTTTCCTGGAGCCCCTTTACGGACTGGAAGGGGCTCTAAGGTCTCCCCGCAGCCTTCTCTTCTCCAGGCTGAACAACCCAAACTCTCCCAGCCTGGCCTCCCAGCAGAGGGGCTCTAACCCTCTGATCATCTTGGTGGCCTCCTCTGGCCCCGCTCCAACAGGTCCATGTCCTTCTTACGTTGGGGGCTCCAGAGCCAGACACACTATTCCAGGTGGGGTCTGCTTATATTGCTTAATATCAGCTGCTCAGAAATTCAAGCTATTCTTCTGCGTATGACAGTGAAGTGAAATTACTCCTTATTCTCACAATCTTATCCATAGATCTTGTACATCCAAGTAACGAGGGGTGGAACTGCAAAACTTTCCACCGATCTTACCGAGATGTTCTTTTTTCTGCAAACCACAGTGAGAAAAATGTATTTTTTTCATGTCGATAAGCTGTCATACAAATCAGATTTGGCTACATTTTTTCCTTGCCTGCTCAAAGAAAACGACAGCATCAGTAATGTCCAGGGGAAACCAGAGTCACAGGCGACACGTAGATAAAAAACAGGAAAAAGACCTCCGAAGTTTAGTGTCAGCGTTTTGTTGCCGTTATCCTCCCACACCATGGCCATGCCTTTTGTCGTCTGGCTCATTTTCTCACGTGATAACACGCGGTTCAAGGAAAAAGATTCTTTTCCAAACAGGAAACAGAGAAAAGCTGGCTAATTTCCTCTCAATTTTGCCCTGTTCTTACGGCCAGGGCTTATCTGTGAAGCGTGGGGACAGTATGTTTTCAACGCAAAGGATTTCTGCAGACTTCATAAATATCCCTCGCCTCGTGGGAGGACGTTTGACGATTAAACTGTCACTACGCTGAATATCGCAGCAGCCTCCGTGTTAAGGTCAGCACGTGCTGACTGGTTTTTCTTCTGCGGCTAACGGTATTTCAAAAGACCCTTTTATTTTTTTCCATCTCGCTGTTCTTAAAGGTCCAAGCCATTTTGTGAATTCATTTATTGAAAGGATTGCGGCTGGTTGGGAATTTATCAGTGATTTCTTACTGAATACGCTGAAAACAAACCCATTGCCTTAAGGGAAAACTGGTTTGTTTGAAAAAATTTTAAAAACTTCCTTTCTTTAAAAAAATGAGTTTTTGTCAGTCGAAAGGAACTGAGACACTGAAACAATCTGAATTATTTAGTAACATGAACAGATGTATAAAGTTAAGCTCAAACCAATGTTTTAGATAACGGAAGACAGCTGATGGATGTGAAATATTTTGTAGTGGGCTTCTCGCTGTGGACACTCAAGGGTCTACGTTTCAGCCAGCGTTACTGCGATGCTGGGGAAACAAAACCACTGAAACTTGATGGAAAACCATTTCATACCTATCGCTCTTAGAAATAGCCTCTTTTGGAGGCTCTGACCGTGCACATTGAGAGTATTTTGAAAGTAAATCGAGTTGTGGGGTTTGTGCCTGGCTCAAGGATTGCATGGCAATCCATTCTGCGTCACTCTTTGGCAACAGCAAAATTTTGAGGTGGACCACGTAAAACTAGAACCTATAAAAGCATTCAGAGCTTTTCCTGCTGCTGAGTTCCATATCTGTATTGTTTATAACATTCTCCTTCCCTACAATATTCACAGTTTCATTCCAGTAATATTTAAATGCTCCAAACTTTGACCCCAATCGTGGTGGATCAGGTATTTGGTCTGAAAAGAGGCTACAATTTGTTCTTGGAAAAGGTTAATATTGAACATTTGATTAGATGTATTATCACTCCACTTACATTTCTTTCAGTGTTAGCCTTTGGTGTGAAAATTATCATGCATAACCCACAAAACCTAAAAGCCAACCAACAACCTCTGCAGAGCACCTACAAAGAGAATACGTGGCAAAAGAACGCTTGGTAATTCTTCTTCAATTACGTGGTGTTCGATTAATTAGAAAACATCCAATTTCTGACAAATTCAAAAGCCTGAGCAAAAGCCCTCATTCTCTTGCACTGAGTGCTTAAAAATGGTGAATGCATAAACTGCAATTGCGCAGGTAGGATCCTGTTAGCTGAGCATAATTATACAGATCATAAAGAAGCCTGCATAATTTATTTATTTTTGCGAACACCGGTAACAGAATAAGCAGCCAGAAGCTCACACAAAGTGCAGTGCAGTGAAGAAATGCAGGAATTCTACAGCCCAAGTGGGTCAGCCAAGTCAAGAAGTCACTGCCTGCGAGGGACCAAGACAGCTCCAGCCACGACCGTCCCCTTCGCTGCCTGCTCAAAACCTCCCGGAGCGAAGCAGCACGAGCAGCGGAGAGGCACGGTGGCAGACCACACAAGCGCCCCGTCGAAGAGTCATGTCATTTTTTCATGTTGAAGAGTTTAATAAGAGTGAATTACGGTTCTGTTTTACACGGGGATGGCCCTCCGGAAAAAGAACAAAATTAAATTAGTAATGGGACTGCATTTCATCAGTGCATACTAATAGCCTCCAGTTGCCATACAAGCTTCCCCATTCACATCGGAGAAGTAACCAATTATACACATCACTATCTTGAGCTGTGAAATTTTAATTCACGCCCCCAAAAGATTAGAATATCAATTACAAACCCTGTGCAAGTGAAAAAGATAAGTGGGAAGCTGATCCCCCCCAAATAACACAGTTAAATTGCTTTTTCCTTCTTTAACTTCAATCTCATGGTGGAAAAAGCTTGCTTTTTTTGGTTTTTTTTTCACCCCCCATTTTATATATATAATTTCCATTTTTCCATTCTGTTGCCACCTCTACATGCGGGTAAATTCAGCATCCCGAGCCACAGGCATAGCAATAACGACACGAAGGCCAACGGCTGATGGGAAATACTGTTAGATACCTCTGCTATAGTCATTCTCATAGCACTGACAGGGGAGGGCTCAATATCCACCAGCTGAACCGCGTTAAAACTCTGGATGCGGAGATTGCACAGGGAGGAAAACACACAGCAGCAAAGGTTAGAAAAGCAGGGCAAAGACAGTTAGGAAGATTCCGCTCACTGTATTAAGAACAACTTAAAACTTTATGGAAATAACTGACTCTATATAAAGGAGCTGGAAGAAAAATCAAACGCAGGGTTTGTTAACATGGAAAGACAAGGGCAACCGTGTTACAGAGGTCAGTATTTCTGCAAAGATCACCCTTACGTATCTATTAACGGGGTTCTTCAATTTAATCGCCTGACCTAGAGATCAAGACATTTCTGTCCAAGTCAGTTTATAAATGAATTCAAGGAATAAAAAGCTGCGCAAGGTTTAACTTTTTTAAAAATCTAGGCTTAAACTGTTATTTCTTCAAATAACATCCGTAGTGTCGGTGGGACAGCCACAACCCACTTTTATTGAAGTGCTGTTTGGAAATGTATTTACGTACTATGATTTACTCAATATTAATGTCATTAATGATTGCTTTGGAAGCAACGCATGCACCAAAAGAATATTTTCTGAGATTATTTTGGAATGCAATGTTTTAACACTATTCTTTCTAAATTGGTAACTTCTTATATGTATGTATAAGTAGTCATTGAGTAATTTAGAGGTACACGGACACTTTATTTGCCATAGCATCACACTCAGTATTAGGGAATATTGTGAGAATCTCACCAGCATGATAAAAAGCTAACAAAATGCGGTAAGAATTGCACTGAAAGCAGAGAAACACGGGCCTGCTAGTCACAATCCGGAAGCCAAAAAGGATTCTGCTCTTCTGTGGATGACGCTGAGCCCGTTTGATGCTTTTGCTATGATTACCCACCTCCTGCCAGCAGAGCTGGTGGAATCAGGCCACTTTCCCTTTCTTTTCCAAAAATACAGCATGAGGTTAAACCTGACTGGGCTACCAGTGAGCGCGAGTCTCTTACCCATTTATAACAACGTTCTTAAAAATAGAGCAAGAACAAATAAATCAAGGAATTCAGGCGGGTTCTTACAGTGTCACTGTCGCTTGGTTGGAACTGGAAAGGCTGCGGTTTGTGAAACACCGAGTTCTCCTGTAAAAACAGCTGGAGATTGTAATCCCGCACCACCTGAGAAAATAACAAACGCCATTTAGATCTGTTATTTTGTAAACTTAAAACCATGCAATATAGTAAAATTAGGACACTGTTTCAAACAGAGACAAATCTGCAGCAGAACCCTGAATGCAACAAAAGGAAATGCAGGACTCGATTCTGGGCAGTGGAACGCACTGGTAGGACACACACAGGACAACAAAAGAGCTAAAAAATATCTGCCGTTAACCAACGAAAAATTCCACAAAGGCAAAACGGGGGCTGGGAAAAGCACCAAGCATCGAGTATACGGTATGTGGTGTCACACCATAAATATTTTTCTCTCCTCTTGCAGATCATTTCTTGCGCACAGCTCTGTCTTAAGCTGAAATGTCTTCTTTTTACACAAATTGTTAGTTGTAGGAGCTGAAAAGACTATTTGGAATGATGCGTACAAAATCAGTTGCAAAATTAATCTCTTTATATTAAATTGCTTTCAGAAAAAACTCTCAGAGCTTCCATTCTGCTAAACCAAAACTACTTCAGCTACTAAATTTGTTTAATGATACATTTCACATAGTATGACACATATCCCTAAACAAATCCCTTATGTCACAGTTTACACATATTTACAAAGAAAAACTCAGTGACGGCAATATGAAAAAATAATATCACTGGTTGAAGAACTCTACAGAGTATTCACTGCTTCAATTGACGAAAATGTGTAAATAGCAGCACAAAATTATAAAAATCTACTAGTAAACTGAGGGTTTAAATGTACAGCAGTGTGTAATAAAGATAGTAGTTACCCAGAAATAGCAGCAGCATTGTGTATGACTGAGAATTGCGATGACACTATGTACGACGGTAAATAGAACATGTTCACTAACGCATCAAAATGTTGATGCTTGTGTTACCGAAATACTAAACGGTAAAAAATTAATCTTCAGTTGAAGAAAGTAAATAGTCCTCCAGGGCCAATAATGCACTCATTTAAAACAGTAAAGAACATAATTACTGCACCAATTTGAGCAGTTGAACGTAAACACATTCAAATGCGTAGGAAACATACAGAGAAGTCTGCGTTAGGAATTCCCCTAAAGAGAAATTTGGAAAACACTCAAAGCGGAATGACCTGCAGCTTCAGAGGATGCCCAGCGCTGACCATGGCGTCGCCAATCCCTTCTGTTAAACAGCTCCAGTCTTCCCAGCCCTTGAGATACGGGTGAGCACTGGCCGTAGCCCACACCTCTGTGCCATGTCCAACATAGGTAATTATTTTAAACCAACTTCAATTAGAAAAAAACCCCAAAGCGTAGTTACTGAGGACATGAAAACCTACACAGTCAGGGCAGTAAGCTTCCACTGTAGACCTGCAGACAGCCAACTCAAAAGCAACTCAGTTCTTCAAAGCAAACCCATCTTTACAACAGATCTCGTAAGAAATTTTCCCTCGAAACAGCAATATTTAGTTATAAATGAGAACAATTGTTATCGTAGCGTGAGACTTGGGAGAGCGTGCAAGTCCAGCAAATTAATACCCCGGAGCATTTTGCACAATGTACTTGACAACTGTTAAAAAGAAAATAAAAAGACTCCTAAGCAACATGGCATTCTCGGGATTCAGCAGTACCTTTTCCAAATGGGTTTCCTGCTATTCAGAAATTCAATCAGTGTTCTCAGGCAGTTTCTTTATGAAGTCAATGTCAATTGACATATTAAAATAGACTTGAAATCAAATGTTAAATATCTACCATGTGCAGAAAGGAGGTATAGTCAGACATGTGCATAAATGAAATTATTTGCCGTAGATTGGTGAAGCTTCTTACATGAAACATCACAGAAATGTTATTCAAAACAGCAAATGGAATTTCAGAAAATGCTCCAAAGAAAATCATATTTTTTCCAAAAGAGAAGGGCAAGCAGTACAAGTCTTGAATAAGACCGTTTAATTGAAAAGGAAGTTAAATTGCATCTTCATATGCTCAGTGTCAGAGGGTAATATTTCTTGCCAGAGGATTGCCATGGGTCACCCCAACCTAGCAGTAATAAAACCTCCCAACCTGCAACGAACTATGCCACAATAAACTGTGAAAAACCTTCATTTTATTCAGAGAAAATTGTTTTGGAGATGTTTCCCTCCATCTGCATTAGCACTAGGTGAATCATAGAATCACAGAATCACCCAGGTTGGAAGAGACCTCTAAGACCATCAACCTGACACTGCCAAACCCACCACTAACCCATGTCCCTCAGCACCACGTCTGCCCAGCTTTGAAATACCTCCAGGGATGGAGATTCCACCACTGCCCTGGGCAGCCTGTGCCAATGCTTGACAACCATTTCCATTAAGAAATTTTTCCTACTATCCAACCTAAACCTCCCCTGGCACAACTTGAGGCCATTTCCTCTTGTCCTATGGCTTGTTCCTTGGGAGAAGAGACCGACCCCTCCTCGCTACACCCTCCTCTCAGGTAGCTGTAGAGAGCGAGAAGGTCTCCCCTCAGCCTCCTCTTCTCCAGGCTGAACAACCCCAGGTCCCTCAGCCACTCCTCACAAGACTTGTGCTCCACACCCCTCACCAGCTCCGTTGCCCTTCTCTGGACATGCTCCAGCCCCTCAATGTCTTTCTTGGAGTGAGGGGCCCAAAACTGGACACAGGATTGGAGGTGGGGCCTCACCAGTGCCCAGTACAGGGGGACGATCACTGCCCTAGTCCTGCTGGCCACACTATTGCTGATCCAGGCCAGGATGGTGTTGGCCTTCTTGGCCACCTGGGCACACTGCTGGCTCATCTTCAGCCGACGGTCAACCAACACCCCCAGGTCCTTTTCTGCTGGGCAGCTTTCCAGCCACCATCCTAGGAGTTGGTGACCGACCATCTCCTAAGGCAGCTGAACACAACCCAGTCCTGCCCACCTGGAGCAGTCCCCTCCGGCTCTCCCTCACTGGAGAGGTAAGCAGGCACTTCTGGGAAGCAACCTGTCTTGTTCTAAAGCAAATTGAATTTAATTCCATCCTGTAAACAGAAACTTTTGAAACACATGCATAGCTTTTGATATCGAGGTTCTACTCCAGATTCACCTCTCCTTTTTGAGCCGATTCCTGCAACGGGGACCTACAGGAAAAGCTTAAAATTCAAAAGAAAGGACAAGCAAAGCCTACGTCCATGGAATAAGCCACCAATTGATGTGTTGAGTATTTCAAAGCAAGACACACCTTTTCAGTAGTAATGTCATACAAAATTGTCTTCTTTGCATTCTTGAACTGCAAGAAAAGTGGTGCTGCTGAGCTATCAACCAGTTGTAAAAATCCTGTTCAGACCTGACAGCTGTATTTACATTTTCGTGCGTTCTCCAGGCATTGTACTAACTTAGTAAAGCAGAAACAGAACTATTTTCCTCAAACATATAGCATGACGTTGTTACTGGATATAGTAAGCCAGCGCTGCAGGCTTCAGAGGCTTGCTAACACAAGCTATCGCAAGCTCAGCACACACAAATCCACGACGAAGGTATTCCTATGCAAATGAGCTGTTTGCAAATGACGGTTTAGTTAGATGAAAGGCCCAGCCAGGCAACACTCCAAATATTCTGATCACAAAGTATGGCATGTAATATTGAGAAATTAATTATGAATATGTAGACATTATTTTATGTAGACGTTGGGGGTTGTGCTGGAGGAGAAACCCAACCTGAGCCGGCAACGTGCGCTGGCAGCCCAGAAAGCCCCCCGCATCCCGGGCTGCATCCCCAGCAGCGTGGGCAGCAGGGCCAGGGAGGGGATTCTGCCCCTCTGCTGCGCTCTGGGGAGACCCCACCTGGAATAGTGTGTCCAGCTCTGGAGCCCCCAGCATAAGAAGGACATGGACCTGTTGGAGCAGGTCCAGAGGAGGCCACGAAGATGATGGGAGGGCTGGAGCCCCTCTGCTGGGAGGCCAGGCTGGGAGAGTTGGGGGGGTTCAGCCTGGAGAAGAGAAGGCTGTGGGGAGACCTTAGAGCAGCCTTGCAGTCCCTAAAGGGGCTCCAGGAAAGCTGAGGAGGGACTCTGGATCAGGGATTGGAGCCAGAGGACAAGGGCCAACGGTTTTACACTGAAAGAGGGGAGATTTAGATGAGATATTAGGAAGAAATTCTGGACTGTGAGGGTTGTGAAACACTGGCTGGGGTTGCCCCGAGAAGCTGTGGCTGCCCCATCCCTGGAGGTGTTCAAGGCCAGGTTGGACGGGGCTTTGAGCAACCTGGTCTAGTGGGAGGTGTCCCTGCCCATGGCAGGGGGGTTGGAACTAGATGGTCTTTAAGGTCCCTTCCAACCCAAACCATTCTATGATTCTATGATTATATATAAGCATATTTGGTTAAAAGATTCAAAATCAGCCTTTTGGGGAAAGATATTTTAAGCCGACCTGAATGATGTACACCCAGGTAAATTATTGAAAGTCCTTTTCCAAGAGAAGATAATATGCTATTTTCATTACCTCTACAGTTGCTGCCAAGTAAATTCAAAGACAAGGTAGCGTGAAGTCGATTTTTAATCCGCTCACTTTGTACTTAATAAGGTGCGAGTTAGCATGCTTGCAGGTGAATAAGGAATGTGTTAAATACGTTGTTTCTACATAAGTCCCAGCATAAATGAGCTCTGTCTCTGTGCAGGTGGTTAAGGTATACACAGAAAGGAATATTATGATGGCACCAAAGCAGCTCGTTTGAGCTCAATGGCAATTATTTTTTCTTTAGCCCGGCAGATGAATTATTTAAGTATCAAAATTATCCTGGAAGCGATCACGAATTCCTGATTCTGGCTGCTCGACAAAGCAAACAAACCACGTCTATGACAAGACTCTAATCTGTTTTCTGTATTTGCCATTCTTAATTCAAGGGAGAAAACACCGTAATATTTTGGTTTCTAAGTTGACAGTCAATTATTAAGAAATGATCCAAACAATTCCACAGGGCTTTACTGTGACGGATGACTAATGCGGTTCCAGACTCCCCAGCGCAGAACTCAGCTGCAGTTTCTCTTTCCAAACAGGCAAAGCGAGCGTAAGTGAACATCTCTTCATTGCTGTTCTCCAAAGATCTGGTACCGCGTAAATGCACTCATGAGAATGAAATCTGGGTGGCAACAGGAAAAATTCTCCCCAAGAAGACTGTCTCGTTTCTTTTAACTTAATACCATTCAGGAGTAACCAAAAATAATAACCATTCGGTTTTGTCATTCTTTTGGAAGCAAATCTTAAGCCTGGGAACTTACATATGCTATAAGTATTCAGTTACAAAGGTTCATTCAGTTAAAACTTACCCTGCTGGAAGTCTCCAGTAAAAACTGGAATGTGTTTTGTACAGCTTGGCATGTCTCTAGTTCAGTCCTGCTGAATGCCATTAAATAATCCTTAAGGTGATCATATATATTTCCGTCAAGAGCCTGTACGAGGGAAAGAATTTGAGAAAATTAAGAAAGAAATTAAGAAAAGCAATATGTACTTTGAAATATGATTTATTAATATTCATGTTTAGGTTTGTAAAGATGCTCATATAATTTCTTTAGCTTGGACAGTGACAGGTGGACCTCTTTCATGTTTGACAGGAGGAATGCCAGGGCTTTATTTCCATTAGATGGCACCACAGAGCACCGTAACAATATCACGTTCTAATAAACCATTTCCAGTTGTGTAATAGGGCCATAGCAGAACAGTGAGGTCAGGTTTGGATAAGGGAATACGCTCAGGGAGATGTCATTTGTGTCAGCAAAGGGACCTGGTGACTGCAAGGATATGGGGCTTCCAGCAGCCAGAGCGCTCCTCAAGTCACTGGACCACGCTCTAAGGCACTCAACATCTGTATGCTTCACATACACAGCTGTTTGCTTATTAAAAACCGCTAATTAGTACTTGACATTTTACATAAGCACGATGCACCCTTTTTGTGCACAGAAATACCAAATACGTAACAAAAATGTACATGCGACGTCAAAGTTCAAACTCAAAAACGGCTGCAACCAGAGCCATAAAATCACATCGCATGGGCTAGGTTACACCTAGGTTTAATGCGAGTTCTGTACTAAACACATACAATTTTGCAAGTCACTGAAAAATCCATTTAAATTTCACAGGTATTCATTTAAATAGTATACACCAAATTTCACAGATAATCATTGAAATCGTATATTTGTTGAAATAGTATATTTCACATCTCAACTGATTCCAGAGTGCATTTCCATAAAAAATTGCATTTGATTATTGAAATCATTTTGAAAATCGGGGGGGGGAGGGAAAAGGTGAAATGGCGCAAGCCTTAAGAGATAGTTTCTGCCCCAACAAAACCAAGCCCAACACTTCAGCCGAGGCCAACAGACACATGCAGAGCAGACACAAATCACTCGGAACTGACGACGAAGAGCAGAAGAGATTTTCCTTCTGCAAAGAAAGTCTCACCCGCCATCAGCACACAGCTCCAGCAACCACCAGATGAAATTAAAATTTAATATACAGATATCCTCAGTGAAGGCTGCTTTGAGGAAAATAATAAAATTGCACGACCGGAATTCTCCTGTTCAAAATTTTATATCCAAAATCCACTTTATACCACACTGATTTCTTCATCCTCCGCTTACCAAGTGTAAAGTACTTCCTAGCACCGGCTAATTTTTGCCTTCAACCTTAGACATTAAACCTGCCCCAAAATTGCTCTCGAGGGGTCAGCAGCCGCGGCAGCGACTGCGGGCCCCTGTCACGGGAAGGCTCTGGGAAGCAAAGGAAGATGGACCGTATGGCTGGGAAAGAGCTATAGGTTAATGTCTCCAGGTTCTTGCAAGTGATGTCAGCTCTACCAAATAAACAGCATTTTTAAAAAAATTGTTAATAATAAGTATGTAAAATAAAATTAATAATTAGTTATGTAATTTATAAATATAAATAATAATAACTAATAATAATTAAAACAATTACATAAATCTTAATCTAAATCTGATCTTAAAGGTCTCTTCCAACCAAAACAATTCTATGATTCTGTTCTCTTCTCCCAAGTAACAAGCGATAGGACAAGAGGAAACGGCCTCAAGTTGCACCAGGGGAGGTTTAGATTGGATAGTAGGAAAAATGTCTTCCCTGAAAGGGTTGTCAAGCATTGGCACAGGCTGCCCAGGGAAGCGGTGGAATCGCCATCCCTGGAGGTATTTCAAAGCCGGGCAGACGTGGTGCTGAGGGACATGGGTTAGTGGTGGGTTTGGCAGTGTCAGGTTGATGGTTGGACTCGATGATCTTAAAGGTCTCTTCCAACCTGGGTGATTCTGATTCCAAAATAAAATAATAAAATAATTCTGTAATATGAGCTTGTGGCTGGGATGTTCATTTGACAAAGATGTCACGAAATTCCCAGCTGCAAATCCATAAAAACCTGCAGTGATACATGTATGCAGCTTGAGTTCTTGTCTCCCTCGGTAGAAGCACAGCTTTACTGGCGCTCCCCTTCCAGTGCACGATTAGTCCGTAAAGCGCAGTCCTCAGTCAGCACGAGGATTTTAACACTTCATTGGGCCTCTGTAACGCTAAAGGGATGAGCCCTCAGTACTGTAGTTATACGAAAGCCAAAGTTAGCATCCCATTTCAAGGGCGTTTAGTTTCCCATCAAATCCGTGCAGTCCCAATAGCCGGTCTCTTCTGCACTTCCAGAGAATACAAATGATGTATAAAATTGCCAAGACCGGTTGTGCTCCCGGGACAACAGCTGCACGACGCTGGCAATCCCGAAACTCCCCCAAATGCAGAACTTGCAGACTTTTATGATCGAGAGTATCTGTTCCTAAAGCTTTTCAGATCAAACACACCGGGCTGGAGCACAACTCTGCTAATAAATGTAAATAAAGAGTTTCAACTTGGCAAAGCAATTATAAATGCTCAGTTTGCAAAGCAGCTGTGATTTTTTTATTCCAGTGTGCTATAAACGAGTATTTCAGAGCTCGATCCCCCTGCCTTCATATCAAGCCCATATGTTCGCTTTATGTTAAACCCAGCAGGAGGGGTTCGCGTCATTTAACTTCAGACTTCTACGGTGCAGACATCTACGTCGGGGTTTCTCACTCGAGGTCCTTTGTAGAGTCAATGGAGAGAAGTCGGTACCGCTGGGGTGTGATTCATCTCCCTCTAAGATAGATGGCTAAAATAGGTCAGATGAAACGCAGCATGCTAAGTGCCTATTCCTCGTCGCTGACCGTAAATAGCGCCCAGACAATTAGCTTAGATATACACGTTGGTCCTGTAAAGCTGGGTGAGATGAAGCCCATCTCAACACGTGTTTATTCTCTGCAACTGCGATCTACCCAGCACTAGGAATTAACTTTTTCCTCTACAGTTGTATTCTATAGTTCTGGGAATATAAAAAGATATATAAACTTTAATCTCATTTTTCCCTCGCTCCTCTTGCAATGACCACAGCTCCGAAGTTTGGTGCCGAGATGCCAGAATTCCCTCCCAGCGTGATGTAGAGACATACAAGAAAGATATATAGGAAAGAACATCAAAGGAAAGCGTGGCAAAACATCAGGAAGCGTACAAATCTGTCAGCATGTGAAAACTGCCTTTCTCCTTTCATTAATTAAAAGCGGTTTCAATATGATGAAGTTCCTAAATACTGACGAGGGCTGCCAGAATTGACGTTATTCAAGTCAGCGCAATAAAACACAGGCACGTTTCTCAGCCAAGTCAACCCCCAGCCAAGCGCCCAGCTCCACCGCGGGCTAAAAAACTCCCCGCTGCACAGAAAAAGTGGCAATCCCATCAGTTCCAGGATGAGAGAGCTGGCTGGTTACAAACGGCTTTCAATGATAATGTATCTGTTCAGTCTATAAAACGGTAATTTTTCTATCAAGCTGGATATGTTAATATTAAAACAAAAGATCTGAACTTGCTGCACTATGCGATATAAATTAACATTCATGTGGGATTTTATAATACCTCATCTGAATCTCATTTACTGACAAACACTCTGACCCAAACCACTGAACATCACCATTCAGGTTTGAAATAAAAAGTCTTTTCAAAATTTCTGATCACACAACTCGAAGAGGAAACTGAAAAAAAGAAAAAAAAAAATCAAAAAACCCCAACACATTATTTCACTACAATGGCTTTTGTTCTCTTTCTGAATCTCAAAAGATTACTAAAACACTTACTGTATTACAATCAGACTGAAAAACCTGTCTTTTTTCAGCATCAAAAGGAAATCAAGATTTTTATACTTACTTTTTTAACAAATCTGGCATCAGAACTACGATAATGTGAAGTTAAGTGCCACAGAATTACCATTTCCAAGGACAGGAAAACAGGCAATGTTTTTTAAGAAATAATTTCTTTACAGCGAAATTGTCATACTAAAGGTAAAAAAATACTTCCCCACCTGAGCCCAAGCTTTAGCTCAGGACTGACAAAAATTAGGACTGACAAAAATTGAAACTCTTAACAAAGGCAACGGATACACAACCAAATTAAAGTATATTTTTATAAGAAATCCTGTATGCCAATTCAAATCAGTAAAATGACATATGGGTGGTGAGAAGATTTTTCTGATTTCAACGTAGAGTTTCGAGTTTTCCTAGGAACAAAATTTCCGTTCCAATTTTGATCATCATTTTGGGGAGGTTTTCCTTTTTTAATTCAAGAGATTATAGTAAACATTTTAGGAACTAACTTCTATTCTATTCTAGTCTAGTCTAGTCTAGTCTATTTCCTATGTGCCAGCTTTAATCATTCACTGAGATTTCCTCAAAAGCAAAGATGTAAATAAGACTATTTTAGATATTGTTAGTAGATTTGGTTGCCTTTGGGACGTCGCTCTTAATCGAAGATGACAACGCACGACGTAGAAAAGACACTGCGCTGAACGTGTCGCGTTCATTCACGCAACTTACTTCAAGGTCTCTTCACTCTCATTTGCAGGTCTCAGTCACGCTCCATTTAAAAATTACCACTTCAGTTTCTTGGAGACGATGGAGAACAAGCTAAACTACTAAGCATTTTTTTTATTTTAAAAGACTCACTCCTCCTCAAATCCCAAAGAACAAATGGAAACTGCTTGACCCATGTATAACGCAAGCCCAGAGTCGTGCAAAGGCACCAAGGCGGGTCTTCCATTTCATCTCATTTATTTCTGAAATATTCCCGTTATTCTTGTCATGTTTGTCTTGCACTGCTAAGCCGTGCTGAAGCTCTCCATGATATTTTTACAGTTTAAACTCAGGTGTTCAAATTAAACCTCTCCTTTAGCGACAGGCCCCATCCCTGGAGGTGTTCAAGGCCAGGCTGGACGGGGCTTTGAGCAACCTGGTCTAGTGGGAGGTGTCCTTGCCCATGGCAGGGGGTTGGAACTAGATGATATTTAAGGTCCCTTCCAACCTAAACCATTCTGTGATTCTATGAATCCAACCAGGCACCAAAACCCGGACCTCACAGTACTAAGCAAAAAACCCACAATTAAAACCACACTTGTAAAGCCGCGTGGGTTTTCACTGACTAATTTACACCAGTCTCATCTGAATCATCATTGCCTAGAAATAATTTTATATTTTTAAACACGAGCACTTATATTTTCATGTATTTTTGAACTCCCCAAGCCTCACTGGAACCCCACTCTTTCAATAAGACGACCACCGTGGACCAAATTAAGTTTTCTCTTGTAAACATCCATCTTTTGGTGAGTTGATGCAACTCAACGGTTTACTTGTGCTAATTTTGTCTATGTCGAGCATTCAAAACCTTGACAAATGCTTCGTAAGCTGCCACCGCTTTGCCGGAAACAATACAGCTGATGTTGAAGGCAAAGAATTTCCTTACATGGGTGGAGGTAACAGAATAAAATTAGACCTGACCCTGCCCCACCCGGACTACAGTCTGAAAACGAAAAGATAAGGAAAAGTTTTAAATGAACTGAACAAAAATCATTGTGTTTGTGGAGCGATAGCTCTTCTCTGAAGTCAACGGTATCGCATCACGGCAATGTGACGTATTTTCCCGTTTCGTAATCAAAGCGACCCCTTCAAATAAAAAGGGAGATCCGTATCACAGATGCCTTCTCTTTATTTTAGGTGCCCTATTAAAAATTAAAACGGAATTCTTCTACCACCCTATTCTCCTTTGCATTAGAAACCCTGTTTTATCTAACCCTCATCTGTTTTGTTTTGAAAACAACCTGCAACCCATTAAGAACAGGGACTCTCTTTTTCACCCCATATTTTCCGTAACACTACTCTAAACTTTTTCTTACTTAACATTAAAAACAATCCCCAAAATAAATTACATAACATGCATGCTGAGCGAAGCTTTTCAAGTGTTTGTGTTTAAAACTTATGCCTATAATCCATTAAATAAACAGCACGATCTCACGGATGGTGCAGTCTGGGAATTTTCAGTTGAATGATTTTGGTAAATGAAACTCCAAGTGTTTTAATTTTTATATGCAAATACCTCAGAATATAAAAAGGAATATGAAAAGGAAAGGTACAATAATAGCTAAATTGTTAACAGGAATTATGACTGTTAAGACATTAGCTTAAGCATCCTTCTGGGTCTCCAAGAGGTTAAAAACAAAAGTAGTTCAGATCTATTTTATGCCAAGTGTGGAACTGGATTTCAGATGATTTGACAGTGAAGGACAGAATATTTTAAAAACTTGTCTAAAACTCAGAAGTAATAAAATCAACAACTTGAATCAGCTGGCTTTGCTGAACTCAGCAGTATTCAGATCAGTGATACGTAACAGCGTTTCCCAAGGACACTGGGAGAAAAAGGAAGGAAGGTCAGGAAAACCCATCCTTTTCACTTATCAGTTACATTCCACAGTGAATTTCCCTTAAAAATGCTGATTCCTAGTAGTAGTTTATTCTAGGCACCAATTTCTCCTAATACAGAAGAGGAGCTTGTTTTCTTTAAGTCTTTTTCTTTCTCAATTCTTCCACCACTGCAGGATTTGTCACTGCTGAAACACCCTTCTTCTCCATCAAGACATCCTAACATAAAAGTAAATCATGTTTGCGAGTATTTGTCAACAAAACACGACTTCTATATATAAATTACCAACAAACCCAAGATCAAAGCGAGAGAAGCGTCCCTGAACAGCATGCCTGCAGCAACTGTGTATCCGCTGACATAAAACTAGCGTGAGCTTCTGCATTTCTCAGTCATTGCAACCCTGTAGGAACAACCGCGCAGTGTCTGCACCCAGCTCGACACTGAAGACTGAAGTCTGACTTAAAAATGAGTGGAAGCCCGCTGCCCGGCCTGCCCTTTACCTGGTCAGCATTTGATAAAAATCCTCTTTTTCTACTAAACCGTATGTGGAAGAAGAGAAAGCTGCAGAGAAAAGCTGATGACAAAACCCTACCTTCTTTGTTGGACCAAAAAGTTAGTACTGGATTTCCTCAGCCTACAAGGAGAAAGGACCATTTAAGCTTAGCTCATAGATCAGAATTTCAACTTACAGAATCACAGAATCACCCAGGTTGGAAGAGACCTTTAAGATCATTGAGTCCAACCATCAACCTGACACTGCCAAACCCACCACTAACCCATGTCCCTCAGCACCACGTCTGCCCGGCTTTGAAATACCAACAGGGATGGCGATTCCACCACTGCCCTGGGCAGCCTGTGCCAATGCTTGATAACCCTTTTGGGGAAGACATTTTTCCTAATATCCAATCTAAACCTCCCCTGGCACAACTTGAGCCCATTTCCTCTTGTCCTATCGCTTGTTCCTTGGGAGAAGAGACCGACCCCCCCTCGCTACGACCTCCTCTCAGGTAGCTGTAGAGAGCAAGAAGGTCTCCCCTCAGCCTCCTCTTCTCCAGGCTGAACAACCCCAGGTCCCTCAGCCGCTCCTCACAAGACTTGTGCTCCAGACCCCTCACCAGCTTCGTTGCCCTTCTCTGGACACGCTCCAGCACCTCAATGTCTTTCTTGGATTGAGACTCCTTATGCAGTAGTACAGCCCCACAGTTTACATCCAATGCAAAAGAGTGCTACGCTAAGGCCAGAAAATTCTCCCTATCCCAGGATAATCCTGCACATCCAAAGCTGCTGTAGTGATAAGCCTCCTTCATAGTGAGGTCCAGGTCCAACTCACTCTGGGTGAAGCAACGCTAGCTAGGTCCTGTCTGAGAACATCTGGAATTTAGTGGGGTCCCATAAAAGGGAAACACAACTATTCTAAAGAAGACACATCTGGACAGAGCGAGGAAGGCCTCTATTTAATTTGGAGCAGGGAGCTGCTACTCAAAACGCAGAGCTACGAGAGCTGGGAGCAGTCCCAAAGAGGCAAGTGTAAAAAGGAGGGGACTGAAACTCCTGGTTTTTCTTAGATGACTGCTGCCGCGCAGCTACCTGGGAGGTGAAGCAGGAAAACAGCTTTCTAAACAACAATAGGGTTCCACCAACATTTGTTCCTGACCCAAGATGTGCATTCCTGTGCAGAATATTGTTCACCTGCTCATGCTGGTCCCTTCAACACTTTGTAAAAACTAAATACTGCAGCAAACCCACTCTACTTTCACTTGCATTTCCCAATGATAGAATGGTTTGGGATGGAAGGGACCTTAAAGACCATCTAGTCCAATGGCCCTGCCATGGGCAGGGACACCTCCCACTAGACCTGGTTGCTCAAAGCCCCATCCAACCTGGCCTTGAACACCTCCAGGGATGGGGCAGCCACAGCTTCTCGGGGCAACCCCGGCCAGGGTCTCACCACCCTCACAGTCAAGAATTTCTGCCTAATATCTCCTCTAAATCTCCCCTCTTTCAGTGTAAAACTGTTCCCCCTCATCCTCTGGCTCCAATCCCTGATCCAGAGTCCCTCCCCAGCTTTCCTGGAGCCCCTTTAGGGACTGGAAGGGGCTCCAAGGTCTCCCCAGATCCTTCTCTTCTCCAGGCTGAACAATCCCAACTCTCAGCCTGCATTAAAACTGCTTTTCACGGCTTCCACTGTAACACAGCATCTTCAGCTCTACTCTGGAAGTATTTCAGTAGTTACCAACCCTAAAATACAGGTGAGGTGAACAGCCAAGTGTTCTGGGCACCTCAGTTGACCTCAACTCTTGCAGTAACTAGTTTCTTTGAATGTGGAGCATTGTCAGACACAAAGTATCAGCCAAAGCAAACAAAAAGGGTGGTAACTTGCAGACATTTTTACTTTGCTGGCCCTTACCGCACTTAGAGCAAACTCTTCTGCCTCCCTAGTCACCAACCTGTTCCTACCTCCTTGAAATGAAGAAGGTTTTGGCCCAGTAACTCAAGAGTCCCTACAGAAAGATCCTCTGCCACCTCTCCGGCTTCTGCTCCTTCTTGCAGTTTCACAGAAAAGAATTTTAAGGAATTTTTATAACTGTCTCACGGTACTATTGCTGTCAGGCTCATTAGCTTCTCCTGTTTCTTTTTATTTTCTTTTTCCTGTATCAACATCCTGCATGACTGCATGTTCTTCAGAAGTATGTTCTTAAACAGCCAGCCGTGAACAAGGACACACCCATACTGCTCAGGAGCAGAGAAATAGGAAAAAAATCTGGGAATGAGTGGAAATAAAAAAAGCAGACCAAAAGGTAGGAAGAGAGTATGATGAAGGCGGCTGCAAAACGTATGAAGTGTCTATTTAAACCAACAAGGGTCGCAGAAGCTATCTGAGTTTCCTCATGCTTTCCCCCAACCTAGAGAAGGAGCTTTCATCACGGCAAACATGAGAATAATAAACATTAGAAGACGACAAGTGCCCCGACTTCTGTTTGCTTGCCTTTCAGCTCAGTGCCCATAAACACACTGCGCACTTTCCCTTACCCCAGAGCTTTGTATTTTCTAGTGTCAATAGTTTTGGGCTTGTTTGCAAGTTCTTTGTTTGGTCTCATTAGTCACTCGATGATTGTTCTGCACATCATTTTGTTCCTTTACAATCTAGGCAGGGTCATTGTTTTTAATGACAAAACCTTTGTCGCCGGTGCACTGAAGTCTACTCTGAGCACAGAAAAACATGAAATGACCGCCAGCAGATGCCCACCACCCTCCGCAAATCCAGAGACAAAGTCCCTTTAAAACAAGTATAAGCAAAATTAATGACAACGTTAAGTACTCCTAGATTTGCCTCTGCAGAGCTCAAGGTAGTGCCCTGCAGCTGTCAAATTTAATGATGAGGGTCCGGTTGGTGAACACAGGCACTGAAGGAAGTCTCCTTTGGAAATTCTTCTTTTTTATTTCTTTGGACATAATTCTTTGCCCCACGAGGCAGAACGCCATGAGAGTTAGCTGATGAAGACAGCATTAAATTAACACTTCAGAGTTCAAGAATAATTCCACTTAAGTCAGTGGGAATACCCTGATGTAAGATAGGCAGAAGAATGAAAAAAGCACATCTTCAAAAATTGTACTGTATAAAGCTTAAAAAAACCTGGAAGAGGAAAGCAGATTCTTTATCATCTAGAAATACACCTACTTTCCCCAAAAGTTTTCAAGTATCATCTCTGAAGACTTCTTGGGCCTATTTTTCTTTTTCTTTCATAGGACTGGAATAAATCCCAAGGGGATCCTTCTTCTGACACGACTCATTTTCAATAAATTGCACTGGCGCAATCATCTTTGCTGTTGTACTTCCTTGTTCTTGGGGAAAAAAAAAATCTGGCTCAAATCCAACACTCCGAAGAAGACCTTGTGGCAGACTGTCACCATCACGTTACCTTCGTATCTGAAGAGTACTCTATACTGTTCCTGCCAGGAACATTTGGCTTCCTTCATGCAGAAAAGCGTACATTTAAATCATTCAGCTTTTTGCCACTGAGTTTTGCTATTCAAGGATTCTTATGCTGACCACACCATCATCATCATCATCACAACTGCTGAACAGCAGTGGAGCATGTGCTATGTCTTACCGTTTGCAGCTGGCTTTCTTATTTACAGTAGGAAAACATTCCCAACGATGAATTATTTTGTTGCTCACTTTTTTAAACAATAATATATTTTTAACATAATTTAGAAGGTAGCTTCAAGAAATGTACTTTGCTTGAGAATGGACTAGAATGACGATTCTCAGCTCCTAAAAGATTTAATCACGCACAAACACAGACCCATCGCCAAGAAAGCTCTTGAAATTCTTCCTTACTACAGACTTCCACGGTGTCAAAAGTGTGGATTTACCAGCAAGTCGCCGCAGAAGCCTTCACACTATAGATGGAATATCCTTGACCCAGACACACTAGGCTCTTCTGGATCAGTCTCAAAATCTTCTATGTTCTACAAGAGTTTAGACTAAGGAACAGAAACCTTAAAGTGACACAAACACGCATGTGAAAATGCATTTCATATCAAATCCCATGTTTCTTGATACTTAAATATACTCCCTTGGCAGACAAAATGTATAAAAAAGTGTACAAAAAAAAAATATCAGATACTGATCAAATGTATTCCTGATGAGCTTTTATTTACTCTTTTGCATCCTTCCATTTTTTTAACCACCTATTTTGCCATTGCTGTTTTTAGGTTTTGTTCAGTTGATTCAATCTCTGTATCTCCCTGCCCCTGTACTCAGCACCGGTGAGGCCGCGGCCTGAGTACTGTGTCCAGTTTTGGGCGCCACACACTGGGAGGGACATTGAGGTGCTGGAGCGTGTCCAGAGAAGGGCAACAAAGCTGGTGAGGGGTCTGGAGCACATGTCTTCTGAGGAGCGGCTGAAGGAATTAGGATTGTTTAGCCTGGAGAAGAAGGGCTGAGGGGAGACCTCCTCGCTCTCTACAACTACCTGAAAGGAGGTTGTAGTGAGATGGGAGCTGGTCTCTTCTCCCAAGTAACTAGCCATAGGACAAGAGGAAATGGGTTCAAGTTGCGCCAGGGGAGGTTTAGGCTGGACATTAGGAAAAATGTCTTCCCTGAAGGGGTTATCAAACATTGGAAGAGGCTGCCCAGGGAGGTGGTTGAGTCACCATCCCTAGATGTGTTTAAAAGTGGTGTAGATGTGGTGCTTAGAGACATGGTTTAGTGGCAGAGCTGGCAGAGTAGGGTCAATGGTTGGACTGGATGATCTTAAAGGTCTTTTCCAACCTCAACGATTCTATGATTATTAATTTTTTGTCCTACGTGCTTTTCATTTACCTCTTCAAATAAATCTGTTGAGCAAAAACTTTTCTGCTCCAACACAGGCTGCTGTTCCCATTTGCTATTTGGCTTTATCGCTTCCATACGGGGCTGTTTTCTGTACATGGGTTTAAAGTTACCTGTCACTTCCAGCGAACTATTCAGTGAACGGGCTTTTTTCAAAAGATGGTCTCAGAATAAGTTTAGTGATGGCAATATTGCAATATTAAAAACTTCAGTAACTGTTATCTGTTACTGAGCATTTCAGATTCTTATCATGCCAAAGAGACATCACCTGCAGTTTGATGCGGTCCTACAAATGTAACATCACGCTGTCTAACCCACAACACAAAGGATCTTTTCAGGATAACCAACTCAAATTAAAACACATTTTTTTAGATTTTATATTAAAATGTCAATTAATTAAACAGTATAGAAAGGGTGGAGCGTATTTCAATATAGCAAACCCCTGAAGAGGCACTCTACTAAAGGATTACTAAATACTCTTTACCAGTCATACTAATATTTAAGGACCAAACCAAAAGCAACTATTTTTAGGAATTTCTGTCATCTACACAAATGAGCAACATGTTCTTAAAAGGCAAATGGCTCAGAGTCACAGTACTGTGATTACTGTAATAATTATAGACTCATAGAACAATGAAAGAAATTATCTTGAACAATAAAGGAAAAACATCACAGGGGTATGCCAAAGGTACAGCAGCTGCATTGCAGCATGGAAGACTAATCCGTGTTTCCCAAATATCGCTCGGGAATTCCACGTGCCAATTATGCTTTATTACTTGTAGAAGTCCATTCTCATTTATTCCCAGGGGAATCATGCTACCAATTTATGCGTGCACTCCTTATAAGCACCAGTGGGTGAGAAGAAAGATAATTTCAGGCTGAAGCCTGTAATTAAAAATATTGCGAAAGGTTTGTCCCTTTTAAACAGATTCCCCCCACCCCCTGCACAAAGCCAGCAAAAAAACCCCCGTTACAAGCCACATTCCTAAACAAGTATCGGTGGGTTCACTGGTTGCACCGTTTTCTCCAGAAGCTGACAGTATTTTATACGCTTCTACTATTTGATACACAACAGTGATGGGTAACCAAAATCAACAGAAAAGTGAGCAAAATGGGATCCGGTGGTGTTAAACTATCTTTTAATTAAATCACTTCTTAAGCACGGACTGATTGGAAACAGCTAAATACATTTTCCTCTCATAACATCATTTGATGAACGTAACTGCATTAAAGTAAGCTTCTTTTGAAACTTATCGCAGCAGCGCTGCACGCTCTGTGATTAATGCTCAAACCTTTTTAAAAACTACATAATTTCACAATAATACTGCTCAGATGTCCTAACGACAACACACAGTCAGAAAAGTGCAAGTGACGTTTAAATCACATAGGAAGAGATGTCCCAAGAATCCGGCAGGCTTGGGATTTCTCGGATACAAGGCTATCTTTCGTACCTAGGCTTTGCTGTTAAATAAATTGGGACTTTCACCAAAGTTAATTGGATGACCACTGCCGCTGATATTCCCTTTTAAATCTGAAATGGGGCTGCTAGACCCAACTAGATAGCTGAGTCTCTGCTAAATGTGAATGTTGATAAACAGAATTTAGAGACATTCATACCTCATCACGTATGCATACCATAAAAATACACTATAATAATCCAACGCAATCAATGCCCATTGAGAAGGGCGAAGCATGACAGAAGTGGCTCAAATATTAAAACTTGTTAACTTATTTGGGTATACACCTAGTCACAAATATTTGTGAAGATTTCACTTAGAAAAAAGATGCTTCTCACTCAGATTTGCTGTCTTTCTTTTATCCACCTTCTTTTTAGGACTCCATATATTTTTTAATTTCTCTTTCCTTAAATTGATTTCTCATCTATTAAATTAAATTATTGTATCTAAGATCTAATATGAAACACTGAAGAACCTGATGAATAGCAGCAGTTTAAAAGTTTTATTTCTAATATTCTTTAGCTTGGACTAGAAATCTGATTTCTACCTATCTCCACATACCTGGTTTTATACTTCAGTCAAAAGTAGCTTCTCCAAATAAGTTTAGGCACCCAAAAATCAGGATATTGTCACGATTCTTTCCAACAAATTTTCTTCCAGTATCTTTAAATCACATTCAGCTCCCATAACTTTGAGTTTTGTGAGATTAAAGCCCTTGAACCTCAGCATTTAAACTCTCCTGAAGTTTCCGAAATCCATTAAGATTTTTAAAAGGTGCTAATTGAACGATGCTGCTCCATGCGTCTGGACAACGCTGCTGCCGAGGGGGAAGCCCGTGCACACACAGCAGACGGGGTTCGGATGAACCAGCTGCACAGAACAGGTTCTTCCCATTAAAGATGAGCAACGCAGGGACATTGTTCCTTTTAATTAGCATTCAAAGCCTATGAGCAGTTACCTTAGTGCTTCAATAATCTGTAAAACGTTACAAAATAATACCCTTGTTCAGCTGGACTACGCTGTTCCAGCTAGAGTCGTCTGGCATTACGGATCTAATGAATCTACTGGCAGGGAATATTTGCTTCCCTGCCGCGACAAGGGGCTTTATCCTAGCTACAAAGCCTTTTTAGCAGAGATGACAACTTGAACAGATGGGATATTTTATTTTTTTTCTGTATGAAAACTAGCAGGTAGACGGACAAATCACATTGCAGGACTCCCCCTCCTCCTCCTCCCTTGACCGAGCTTTTCAGCTAGCTTTCCAATCAATTATCTTCCTAGCAATTTGTAAACGCCAAATAGGAATTTCTTGCCTCCTAATGCCCTTCTGTGGCCTAATTCCAGTGGTGCACGGATCAGCTCCGTTCATGTCGCTGCAGACCAGCTCACGGGGAAGGGACATTCTCTCGCTCGATACCAGTTGCACACCCCATTCAGTGCTGACGCAGCCCTGAGTAGTTACCGACCTCTCAAAAGGAGCTGAAACCCGATGTTGTGTGTCACCTTCTGAGCGTGCGCTGCGAGCCACGGCACCCGTAAAGGCTCACCAGCACGAGCCCAGAATTCGGCTGCAGGGAGGGATCCCAAGGAGAGCCAATTTTTTAAAGACTGTGCCAAACGTACAGCTCAAACAGCCATCGTCCACGCAGGCTATGACAACTGCTGACCAGTTCCTCACCTCCCTCCATCCACACGAGCAAACACCTCTGCTGGCACCAAACAGACTTAGGTCGAAAGAGAGAAGCAAAGCTTTTGAAGCTGAAAGAATAAAAAGCATCTCACAATTTGACAGCCCTTCCCTAGGTAAACCTTCTCAATTCTGCAGAAACTCTTGCCAGGTTTGCTTCTCTCTGGGGTGACATTGAGATGCAAAGAAAATACTAGATTAGAAGCCACTTTTCCAGTAACTTCTTTTAGGATTTAATTATGCTTCAATTTCAGTGTGACATTTTCCATCTTACGCTTACTGGGCTTGTGCTATTCTGGATCTTATCTCCTTAGAATTCCTCTACTTCTTTTATAAGTCACTCAGAAATGTTCTTTCTGCCGTTGACGTACGAGACACTACATCAGTCCTCACAGTCTCCATCAAGAGATAGTCATTACAACGTGTTTTGCCTTCTTGATGGTCATTATGTGTTTTGACTTCTTCTAAACCGCTTTCCACGTTCCTTGAAGACAACAAAATCTATAGCAAGACTGTGCCTCAAACACTTTTGAAAAGTTTTCTACCATTCCTAGAGGCTTTGGTAGAGGATTAAACCCGGCACATCTCTGCCATTGGCTCCAATGCATCCAGATGACTACTTTTCATTTGCAACCTATATTAGTTAAGTTTCATCAAAAAATTAAGTATCTAGCAAGACAACCAGACAAGTAGGTATTTCATTTTTGATGAAGCAGCAGTTATTTATAGAAACATTTGGATTTCACGCCCAATCATCCAACAGAGCATCCAAATGTTTTCAGTACCAACTCCACTGGTGGAATCGCCATCCCTGGAGGTATTTCAAAGCCGTGGTGCTGAGGGACATGGGTTAGTGGTGGGTTTGGCAGTGTCAGGTTGATGGTTGGACTCAATGATCTTAAAGGTCTCTTCCAACCTGGGTGATTCTAGGATTCTGTTCTAACTCCATTATCACTCCGGTCCTAAAAAACCACTCCGGGGCACAGGACAGCTCATTTCTCACCTAGAGAAGTCCTACAGACTGCCATTCAACTTATACATACAATTAGTCCACAGTTTCAATAACGTTTATAGTTTAATATCTCATTTAACAGGACAAAACCTGTGCACATGCATTCAATTTTAAAAAGGCTTTTCACATAGTTTCAATGTAAGTATGTGTAAATTCCAGGCAACTCGCTGAAACCTTGAGTGTTTATAAATAACAGCAGATAAAAACGCTGAGGAAAAAAGTACCTCTTCCCTTGCGTCTTCGATCCTTCAAGTGAATCCAGTGTTGCTAAAAACAAAAACCCCAACCAAACAAAACCCCACGACCTGATCTGTTCGGGATGTCTGACTCCATGACTTCTAAACCAGGAATGTCGCATGTTTCTCATTAAAACTTCTCGACGCAGCCCCACCTGCCTCCCCAGTGGAGCACACCAGGTGCTTCCTGAGTTTGGTTATTTCTCGGCGCTAGCTACGGAGCGACTCGAAGGCATGCCGGCTGCTTTCTGGCACAGCAAAGCGTTTTGGGAACCATTCTGATTGTATTACAGCTCCGCTTCGAAACAAGATGGCAAAGTTTCATTTCCTGTTCAAAATGACATTTAACAGAAAAATCTTGAAGTCCGATCCAAATCCTAAACAGTTTCTACATAAAAATCTTTAAAAGCTGGAAAAAAAAAACAAACAAGAACCAGTTTGAAAGTTTTCTGTTAACTCCTTAAACTAGATTTCTCAACAAGACCGCCTGGATTGCTGTCAAGTACCTCCTTCCCGATCTTAACCCTTACGCTGCTTTCCTTGCGCCCTCTTCCTAGCACTGATTTTGAATTTTTTTAGCTTTCCAGTCGTTTTGCTTGTTCTGCTGCATTGCATTCAACGTTCATCACTGAGTCTTTCTTTTAGTCGCTCCCACTCACTGCACCAACGATACCAGCCTCCCGTTAACTTCCTTATGTAAATACATCCATGACTACTTCTACGTAACCTCCTACACAGGAAATACCTTTCGTGAGCATCTGTAAAATCACACTAGATTTTTTTTGCAATCAACCCTTTTCTGAAGTTTTCTGTCAAAATGCCAAAGGAAAACTCGCTGACAAGTCAGAAGCACTATCAAGAAATAGTTTTATTATCCCATGAAAAAGGATTATTGTTTTAAAATAATTAAGTAAGCTGCCCTGATTTATATATCAGGCTTTGCTGTGCTCTGTCTTCACACTATACGCTCCCCACCCACGGAGGAATAAATACTTAGCCCCCTGAAAATAAACAGCCTCTTTGGACCAAACGCTGAAACAAGGAATTGATTTGTGGTTAAAACACGAGGTGAGACAGAGCTGACCGTCATCAGGCAAATGTGACCATCGCTCAGTTTTTCATCCGTACAACAGAAATAGTTGTGATTCAGACCCACCCTTTTGTCTCGAGTTAGCCTGGAAAGGCTGCGTGAAGAGTAACGTGATCTTTCAGGGTGCGAGCAGCGCATTTGAAATTTAAAATATTAGATGCTACCACAGCTAGCAGTACCAGTGCCACTTACTGTTACGGCCATCTACACTTCCCTTGCTTGTGATTTTGCCAAAATTACCACCAGAAGCAGTCATCTTTCCGGTAGGAAGCCTCTTTTCACTTCCCTGTAGATGTTTACTGACAGTCAGCCGGAATATAAACGCTCAAAACTGTAGTTAGCACATATTCAATAGACTATGAAGGAGCTAAAGCTCTCCAAAGCAGCACTTGGGTATCAACTGGGAAGTGTGATATATGAGTGTTTAAGAAAAAGTCTAAACAAGAGAGCACAATTTTGTATTAATTATTCAACAATTTATGTGGATGCATAATCATACTACAAACAGGGCCTGATTAAAGGCATTAATTTCCCCAAGGTTTTATGTGCATGTATGTGCACGGACTGATGTCCTTGGAAAGGCAAACGGCGCGGTATCAGCTATTGTGAAGCCCACAATGAGCATCTTCTGGAACGCGGGTATCATGTGTTGGGCAACTGCCTGCCTTCACTCATCCTCCATTCGTAGGAACGAACATGAGAAAGCAGTGCACACTCATCGGCCGTCCGTAAAGGAAAGTTACTGTGCCCATCTGATACTGTAGATAATGCAATCTATGGCTGGCTTAATTGTAATTACAAAATATTTGTGGCTTGCAGCTGACAAGAACGGGAAGTGAAACAATCGTTCTTTCACTTACGTAAATTCCCCCTACATTTTAAAGGGAGTACTGAAGGATCTTGAAAGAATAGCTAGTACTGAATTAATAAAAGAGATTTATAGAAGAAAATGGAACCCTCTAGTGACTTCAAAGTTATTTTATCTTAACGCTATTTTTTCATTTAGGACAGAATCTCCGTTTCAGAAAAGTAACTCCCCGGATGCTTCTAAATCATTCTAAAAAGCCTACAACAATAATGTGTAAAATGATTTCTTACAGTGATAAGATTGGTTGTCCTTGTTCTGGAGTCTACGGAAATATGCACTCATGCAAATGTTAACCTTTTCTTTATCCAGGACACACGCTGGCCAGCCACGGCTAGGATAACATTCCTGAGACAATTTAAGACCTTCAGCTAACATGTCAACTTACTTTTCAAGCCAAGTAGAGTCACCAGAGGAAAGAACCGTTTGCCATACACATCCTACTAATTTCTGGGCATATATCAAATTATTAACTGAAAACCACCAAGTCCTCAATCTTGGGTCATTTTTATAAACACGGCTAGCTTCAGCTGAATCTCATTTGCGCAAGTAATGTTTGGAGTCTGTATTTACATTTGTTTTAAATGATCATTAAAAGTGCTTAGTAACAGTGGTGGATGACTATGCTGGAAACACAGATGTCAACTCAGCTTCATGAAAACTCCCAACAACACTAATAAAGAAAAGCCAGGGTTCATCAAAACATGAATATTCTAGCACTGTTGGCTCATGGAGTTATTCCAGTTAATGGCAGAAAAAAACCCAGAAACTGGAAGTTAGGGGCTCCCAAGCAGGATCTTCGTAACAGAAAATGTTATGTCAGAGAATCATAGAATAATATAGGTTGAAGGGGAGATACCAGGCAAACCTCTGCTCAGAGCAGGGCCGAACAGATCAGGTTGCTCAAGGCTGTGTCCAGTCAAGTGTTGAATGTTTCCAAGGTATGACATTCCTCCCTTCCCTGAGCCCCTGCTTCTATGTCACCACCTTCACAGCAAAACTTTTTCCCTATATTTAGTCAGAATTTCCTGGATTTCAACTTGTCTGCTTCCCACCATGCCATCACCTTCAAAAAAGCAAGCCTGGCTCCGTCTTCTCCATACACTTCCCACTTGTAGATCATTAAGACTGTCAATATCTCCCTTTCTTTTCTTAGGCTGAGCAAACCCAGTTTGCTCCACGTCTCCTTCTTCACCACACGCTCCAGGATATTCACTCTTGGTGCCGCCTTGCAACAGCTCAACCACTACTCATGGAAATCCTCACGGCTGCCAGCTCGCTCCTCCGAAGCCAGACAGATCTCTGCCTCTCTCAGAACCCTTTAAGACAGTGCTTAAAAACAGGCAAGGATGTGAAAACGGTAAATGTTACCTGCAATTTTAAAAACTGGCTTCTCGCATTAAAAAAGCCAAGCTGTAACGTGCCTCGGTATCATCACCGAGAAAAGGAAAGATTTGTTCCAGGGAAATTACGTTCTATTTAAACCTGCCGCGTGACCACAAGAACTCTGATCAAGAACAAGAGCCAAATTATACAACTGCACTTCCTCGTGTCAAGCAAACTGGAAAGTACAGAAGATGCAGAAAAGATGACTGATACTTACAACAATATAAAAAACCTTACTGAAACCACAGAGAAAAAAAAAATAGCGAAGCACACCAGCTTTTGACACTATTCCTCCGATGCAGTCTGCAAACACCAAAGACTGCACTAGGTACGGTATGAAATAAATTAAAAAAAAAAAATAAAATCAGAGAGCTTTATTTAGAAAGACCTGCTGCTACTGTTTGCTACCTTGTCCAGAATTTGTCGCTGTTCATAAAAAAAGCATCACTATCTGTATCCGTTCCCCAACATTAAGATCACACTCGATTGCCAATTGTTCGGTGGGGTTTCTTTTGGGGTTTCTTTTGTTTTGTTTGTTTTTTTTTTTATTATACCCTACAATACCGTTCAGGATTGCTAAAGAGCGTTTAGCTACGAAGGTGACTGTACGTTTGGCATCAACCATGAAGCTCCACTGATGACCCAGCTCTACAAAATACTTTTGAAATCTTAAGGCAGATTTTCTTTAAAGATTTCAACCTGGAAATACAAGCATTAAAAGGGAAATCCTTCAGAGCAACAGATTTTGAAAACATACCCAAAAACCCCAAAATAAAATATTTTATTATTACATTTTTACATCGTGTCAAAGACCTTGGTCCATGTGAAGCTCGAATGAGACAGTCCTGAGCCCCAGGACCCACACGCACAGACGCGCACCCACCTGCCACGGGCTGTAATGGAATGAACTGCTGAGCTGACGCTCACGTCGGCTATAAAAGCGTACACTTTGAAATCAGTTTTAGTTCTCTCTTTCTACTAAAAATAATCCAAGAACTATTTAAAATGTTCGTGATGCCTCCCTTTTTTTTCAGATCAACATTTCCTCATTGTAAGTTGCTTTATAAAGTCGCATTCTGAGGTGGTTCATGAGAGGAACTTACAGAGGAGTTAAGAG
>VFFE01007544.1:228631-240437 GCA_008921705.1 Burhinus oedicnemus | reverse complement strand
GAGGCCACAACTGGAATACTGGGTCCAGTTCGGGGCTTCCCAGCTCCAGCGGGACAGGGAACTTCTGGAGAGAGTCCAGCGTAGGGCAACAAAGATGACTGGAGGAAGGGCTGAGAGAGCTGGGACTCTCGAGCCTGGAGAAGAGAAGGCTGAGGGGAGACCTTCTTCTTGCTTAGAAGTATCTCAAGGGTGGGTTGAAGGAGGATGGAGCCAGACTCTTGTCAGTGGTTCCCAGTGACAGGACGAGGGGCAACGGGCACAAGTTGGAACATGGGAAGTTCCATTCAAACCTAAGAAAAAACTTCTTTAGGGTGAGGGTGGCAGAGCCCTGGAAGAGGCTGCCCAGGGAGGTGGTGGAGTCCCCTTCTCTGGAGATTTTCCAGACCCTCCTGGATGCAGTCCTGAGTGATGTGCTCCAGGCATTCCTGCGTCAGCAGGGGAGTTGGACTAGATGATCTCTAGAGGTCCCTTCCAACTCTGAAAATTCCGTGATTCCATGAATTTACATTACAGCCCTTTGATGAATGCAGTTGGAGCCCAGTGATACATTACACTTGATTTTCCTGAGGATTTCCCCCGCTTCCTTCTAAAATACATTCAGTAGCCATTTCAATTTGAGACCTTGCCGTTGACTTACTCTCTCCCTTGCTCCAAAGAATGACCCTGCTGCAAGGACACATGAGTGAGCTCCCACGTTTATTTTGCTCATGAACAACAGTGCAAAACCCCTGAATTTACAGTTCTTCATTAAGAATACAGTTGTTTACCAGACGAGGAGATTCAACTACTACAAATATCGGAGACATGCAGAAAAAGAACCCTGAGTGTCGTCCTTCCCTTCCAAAGTAATTTGGCTCAATGAAAGTACTTCTAACTTAGATTTTCAGTAAACCACAGTTATTTATATAGAAGAATAGGTTGCACAGAGAGATTTCCATATCAAAAAAAGGTTCACTTTGAAAAAAGCTTCAAAAAAAGTTCTACAAAAGAAAGGACTAGATAAGAGGGAGCCCAGTAGCTGGGTAAAGAAACCACCATAGATGAGGAGCGGCTTCAGAACATGGAACACAGAATATCTATGGACAATGGCACACATGCAGAGGAACGGCACCAGCATGACTTTGATTTCCACTATTGTATTTTTCAGTCTTTCAAAAATGATCCAATGGTTTTTAGTTGGATGGTGTATTGCAACTTACGAAAAAAAGACCCCACGCATTCCTGGGGTATCTGAGGGTTTCTAACGTCACAGGCCACATAGCACGTATCACCCAAAAGACATAAATGTTTATGGAGACTCAAAGAGATGAAGATCCTGCCTAGCTCACTACATGCCGAGTTTGTCACATACACAAAATGTAGCCAGACGCACAGAGGGAAGAAGAATCCATTTGCAGCATTTACGTTACAATGCTGTGAGACTAGAGCAGCCATAACCCACCAGAGCCAGCCGTAACTGTACCTGGGCTATCTGCTCTTTTTTTTATCATTTCAAATGACTGTTTAGTTTGTTTTATTGTGAACATATCAAATTCACTTCTGGCATTACTTCCAAGTAAGAGCATTAACCGCTGACAGCCAGCCATGCATGTAAGTACGGAATTATCTTGTGTAAGCATCAATTAATAATTTTATCTCCAGTATTATAAGGAAATATTTATAATCATTTCCATGTACTGAACATTTAGTCAACACAAATATTCCTATTGTACTAACAGGAAAGCAGAACCACACATACGCCCAGAGCAAAGACAGCGTTGCTGCCTCAAGGACTATCAGCTCTGCATTGCCTCTGAGACATCCAGATCCGATTTAGCCTTCCAGGAAGGCAGACAGGAGGCACAGCAATGAAATTTATAACACAGGCTGTGATTTACTCGAAGAGGCACATACGTATTGCCGCAGGAGTGGTTAACTTAGTCAAGATATCACGGAATTACATATAAGACTCCCTCGGAGGCCTCGTTTGGCACTCTCATTTTCTGCTTCCGTTACCTGCTTTTCAGATCAATATTTTTCCTCCCCGGTATGCAAAAGCGTGATGATAATACAGTGATTTGTTATAATACAGCAACAGTTCTTCAATAAAGCAATTTTAAATGCAAATTGCAAACTTTTAAGTTGCCATGCCTGATTGCATCACCTGGGAACAGTCTGTAGATAGCACATTTGAATAAACTTTGAAAATGTCAAGACCTGAAATGCACCTACATAAAGTGTGAATTAGCTTTAAATAGCTGATTTTACAGATTTTACAATTTCTCCATAATTATCTTAGTTACAGAAATGGTGTACATTTAAGTAATTCTACGATGATATTAAAAAAACCCCAAAAACAAACTGCGAGCAATCATATTTGAACTTTTTAAGTATGCCATTTCCTACGAGTTCGAGTGTCTATTCTCGGCTTGACTTGGCGAGCTGCCACGCCTGAGTACAGCAAGGCTCATTTGCTATTCTCTAAAATTCATAGTTTGAAACCAAGATATTTAATGATTACATTTTCATTAATCATACCATAAAGAAATGTTCTGATCAGGTAATTGGATACAAAAAAAAAAAGGATTATGAGATATGCTACTGAAGAACTAAAATACCTCCAGCTAGTTAAGGCTGGCTCCAATAGGAAGATGCAGGTCTTAGTTTTACAAACTTGATTCTTTTATCCACGTTTTTCAGAAAAAAGTGAATTAAAAATAAAAGTGACTGCTTAGCTTTGGGGCTTGATAATTGGTACCATAGATCCTGCACGCTACCGCAGGATCTGTCTATGGAACTGCACTCTCATCTATTGCAGCATATTGGAAAAGCCAACATCGCTGTCGCAAAACAACCCGAGATTTTGTACTCTGCTCATTTTGCATTCCAGATTTTCACACTTCCCAATTCCCATATATAAATTAGCTTCCTTACCTTCATAATGTTTACTAAGTCCGTTTGATAATAGCGATCTTGGTGTGCATTAGCAGCTGCTAAAGTGAGAAGATAATCATTCCTTGCATGGATAGCCTTGGAGTTACACTCGGATCGTCGTGCTTTTAACTACAACAAGAAATGGAAGTTAAAAGATAGGTACTATTGAGAAGTTACATGACCAAATGTATTAATAGTAAATCAACATGCATATGTATGTATCAATATAGACAAAACTTTAGGGATTAACAAGTTACAATTTTGTTAATGGTAAGGGGATTTCTAATGTGTTTGTCTCTCATGCAGTTGTAATGTCACGTGCGGTCTTGCAAGAACAGTTGTAACTCCCACTAGAAAAAATTTCCTTGCAAATTTGGTCACGCGTAGTTCTGCACTCTGACTGCTGAAAGTCTGCTCTTATCTCATCACCTGTTCTAATAACACATCTTCCAAAATGTCAGTATCTCTAGATTCCAGACAACTTTGGTCATATGCCTCACGGAATTAACTGCAGAGAAACATTAAGGCTTTTTTATACTCACCTTTACACTTGCCTTCTGCAAGCTTATTCTTGACTGAAAAAGACTAAGTTTGGACCTGAAACAAAATTTAAAAGAAGAGATTACTGTCTTATACCGATTCCACAAAAGTACAGGATAAACAGGCCACTGCACTTCCCTTCTGCTAAATTTTAATTTAAATAACTTTTTATGTCTAAATTTTTTATTTGTATAGTTTTAAATAAAGCTTAAGGATCAAGGAAAATATTACAAAGTATGCTGAGCTACACCAATAGCATCTGCATGGCATGTTCCGAAATCATTTGCACAGTTTACCCTGATTTTTAACAACATTTACATACATCATGAAAGAGAAAACGGGTGGTGGCTGCAACTCAAGTTACTTTGGCGTTTGATGCATTTTGAGTTAGCCCTCCAGACGGAAAGTGCTCTAAAATTGAACAACTGGTAATCTGAAGGAATATTAATCCAAAATCATTAATAATTATGTTCCAGTAAGCTGGAAGAGCACTCATGTACGCACACATATTTTTAAAAGCAGAATTGGTGTGATTTTCACATTTTGATTAATGAGAGAGAAATTAGAGAAATACTTTATTAGCTGTTTGAAAGACGGTGGTTTAAAAAGTAAATAAGAAAACAAAATCAAGTAAACAGCTATTTTAATCTGGACAATACCGTAGTATGAATCTGGCCCAAAATTCCCAAGCTCAAGTTTTCGGTTGGTTGGTTTGTTTGTTTGGGGTTGGGTTTTTTACTTTCTTAAGGTATTATAGGTAATCTTATGAAAGGTCTTTTCATCATCCAGCCCTCACAAAGTGAAAGACAGAAAAATTCTCTAATGAAACCATAATTTCTTTTCATTCCTTAAGAACTACCCTGAGGAATTTCACAAATTAGAAGAAAAAAAGAAATGAACTTGCAAAAAAGGGTAAGGCAAACTCCCCTACGACAGGCCAAACTCCAAACTAAAAACATGTGAGTTAGTTGCTTTCCTGAAAGGAAGGAAATCAACCACTTTAGGATGTCAAGGAGCACAAAAACCTAAAGCCTCACAAATTTATCTTCAAAAATGGAAAATAGCGTCCCATCCCCTCTCCCTCTCCAAATGGACTCATACCAAATGTGAGATCTGCGGAGAGAAAAGGAAGAAGCAGCCTTTAATATCGAAAAGAGTGCCAGCTCGCACACTGTCCTTTGAAAAGGTCACATTAAAGCAGTTAGTTTAACTTCCTTCCTAAAGAACCCAGCCTAAATAAGATAAAATTGACTATTCGGGTAAAAGCATGCTTGAAACGGTTACAAAAAATGTATATAAGCAAAAAGAAAAAAATTTGGCACAGGTTCACTGCAACCAGTTACCTTTCTTCTAAAATAATATCGAGTGTAAAAACTAATGCAAGTACAAATCTGCTTTATACACATGCAATTATTTATACATATGCTATTATAAAAACATACTTGGCCTCAATATCAGCTTTCTCCCGCACTGCTTGAGCCATCTGTTCAGTCTCAAAATATTTCTTTTTGCCTTTAGCTAAATCTTTTACTGTCTCTTGTAATTCAGCCTGGATCCTCGTCAACTGGTCCACGCACTGAAAAAAAGCATTCAGGGAACAAAGTATTAATGGTTTTTTGCATCCAAATAATACCATCATCATCATTTTACTGCTCTTCATTACATTTTATATGGAACGACGCGGTCTCCAAGTCACTCCTGGTCAATTATTCATGCCTTTCTTTTAAAGCTGATCACAACATAAAACTGTATTTTCTTGCTGCTGCTGTTTAACTATTCAAATTCAATGATAACTTGCAAATTAAACGTAAAAGTTCTGAAAGCTTTGGATGAGGTAATTAGTTGAAATAATTGGAACACAATTGGGAAAAATCCAAAGGCAATCTACCGGAGGTGATACAAAAAAATTACTAATCTTTCCTTCTCTAAAATTTAAAATAGAAGACAAAAGCTACCAAGTAAAACACAACACCACCACAGCAACAAGACCAATTTGATAAACATTATTTTAAGAGCTCATTTTTCTTAAATCATTTTGAGAGCTTTCCAACAAACAGGGTTATATCAGAAATCGGTGTCATTCACAAAGAAAACACAGAGGCTTAAAACGCATAGCGAGCTAGCCAAGGAGTGACATACATTTTAATGTCAAAAAATAATGTTCAAAGGAATAGCAGAAAAACTACCGTACAGGTTTTTGCTGGGAAAACGTTAATTTTCTGCGCAGCAGCTGGCATGGCGCTCTGGTTTGGATTTGTGACCAAAACAGGGTTGGTAACACCAGAATGTTCAAGCTATCGCTGAGCAGCACTTACACAGCCTCAAGGTCTTCTCTGCCTCTCCCGCAGCCCCACCAGTGAGTGGGCTGGGGGTGCACCGGAGGCTGGGAGGGGACACAGCGGGGACAGCTGAGCCCAACTGGCCAAAGGGGTATGTATCCCGTACCACAGAACGCCGTGCTCAGCAATAAAAGCCAGGAGAAGAAGGAGGAAAGGGAGGGACATTGGGAGTTACGATGTCTGCCCTCCCAAGTCACCATTCCATGTGATGGAGCCCTGCTTTCCCGGCGATGGCTGAACACCTGCCAATGGGACGGAGTGAACGAATTCCTTATTTTGCTTTACCTAATAAACTGTCTTTATCTCAACTCACAAGTTTTTGCACTTTTACCCTTCTGATTCTCTCCCCTGTCCCAGCCGGGGATGGGGGGAGTGAGGGAGGAACTGCCTGGGGCTGAGCTGCTGACTGTGGGTAACCCACACCGCTTACTAAAATGTTCAGCAATTCGTCAAACTTCCTATTAGCTTCCAAAAAAAAACTTCCTGGGAAAGGATCTAAGTTAAGCAGGAAGGATCTACTTAACAAAACAAATGTGAATTATCAATGTCTAGAATTATACTACCTTTAAGAGATTTGTAAAGATTTTCTTTTACCCAAAACTAGCTTAAGTACATGTAAGAGTGACAGTTGAACGCATTTATATTTAATTATAGATATTACAGATTAGATGTGCTCAGTGAGGGCTCCAGGCAATACTTAGAGGCAGAGCCTCAAGCCAGCTTAAGGAAACCAATTTGCCTTTCAATTTGCCTTTCTCTCCTTCAAAGACCAGACCCAAGGTCCAACCTCTTTTCACACCGTTATCACACACCCGACTTCTCCCACTCAAGGTGCCACACATTGTCCTCTTCCTGAACACCCCTCCTAAACACCTGAGGTTTTTCATTACACTAATTATTAATGCACGCAACCTCCCTTAAAAGCACTGTAAGACTAATAAAGGTGATGTAATCCAATAACGTAACGTTAATTTCACAGTATTCAAAAAGCATCAAAAATAATATCCAGGCACCTGCAGAAAAAAGAAACTTTTGTTTCAGTCAACAGAAATTTCTCATCTTCTCACCACACAATTGCTCTCACTGAAAACGTCAAATTTCTTTCTGGCTATAAAGTACATAAACATTCATGGAAGTTCACATCAAGCCCAGTATTTGATGCGGGCAGGCGAATAAAGCAATGGGCTCCAGAAGGTGAGCTGCACGGTGGGTGGTTTGGGGAGCGGTGGTGGCCAGGATTGGGTTTTTTGAAGACCTCTCAGTGTATGATAGAAAAATGAAAGGCAGAAAAATCTGTATATATTGGACAGCTGACAGAGACCGAAAATCATTTCAAAAGGATTGGGTTTTTGCTACATCAATCGGTATTTTGATCCCTGAAGTCTCCTGCCAGCATCAAAAAATTAAAATATCAAATAACCCCAGTTGTTAACACGATCATTTTAAAATGATCTTGCTTTTGCATCTCTGAAGAATGAAAAAATTATCAGGAGACTGGATGCCACGCAGGGGGTTCGGGTTGGGTAGACACTGGTTGTACGTAAAAAGCTGTTTCAGAGAGCTGACGGAGATGGTTTCTTCTCGCACTGCCTCCACGCAGAGCGATTTTATTCTATTTGCCTTTCAGTCTTCCGATGCGGAGCCATGCAAACGTCTGCAGTGGTGGCCACATGGTCTTTCCTGAAGATACCTGATGAACCTACACTGCAGCTCTCTGCCTCCTCTTCCAAGGCCAACGTATGAAACCACACACCACTTATGGGATAAGCTTACAAGGTCTCTGGGGAAAGGTAATGGCAGGGGCTGGGCTGCTGCCCTCAAAACTGCCTTCTCGTCTGCGGCCGAGAGCCGCTGAGGGAGGGCAGGGGATCAGTTTTCTTAAGAGGTCAGGTGTGGTCTACAGGAGACACGTTTATTACCCCTGCTCCAGAGTCACCTTGCGATTTAGCAATATTTTTCAGCAAATTATGATGAGGTTTTCTGAAATTGTTCCAGTTTAGTATTAAAACGGGTCATAAAAATGAAGTTTCTATATGCTACCCAGTGGAGGAAGTAAAGGTTTACAGAAACATCTGGAAAATAAAGATGACATCTCATCAAGAGCAACTCAATACCTACTGCAATCCTGGAAGGAGACGCTGCTTCTAACAGAAACTCAATTTTAGATAGGCGTTCCAGTGTAACCTTACAAGTATTTTACTGACTCTGAATTTCAATTTTGATAACCCTTTGCCTGGATGGAGGTCAACATAACATATTATTTATCTGTTTGGAAATCCAAAGGAAAGGGTGAGAGACTGCGCTGCATAAAGCATTAGATTTGTTGTGGAGAAAAATCAATACTTAGCAGATGGTTATTTCACATTGTGGAAAAAGTGTATCGCTGTTGGAATACTTTGAACCAGAAGTCCTGCCCCAATAATTGTATTAACTTGTTCTGCTAATTCAAACATGCAGGATAAAAGGAACCTCTATCATTTATATAAATTTAAAGAAGTGGTCCCCGCTTCTGCTGCTGACTCATAAACACTGGACTATCAGGATCTGCAGAAGAATAAAACTGGAGATTATTTACCCAGTAAAGATACTATAAAATTCCTACAGCATTGTTTGGAAAGCTTCACAGAAAAATAGAATTCCACAGGACAGTAAAACAGCATTAATAACTTAATTTTTCCTCCAGAAAAACAGGTATTGCAAGTGCTTCTAAGAGCTGTGTAACAATTTGTTCGGAAACTGAGAGCTCATGTTACACTAACATCTGCTTAAAAGTTTGTAGCCAAATCTTTTACAAAATACTACTTTAGAATATATAACTAGGTAAGTTACAATTAGTTGTCGTCACCTTTTAGCAAACAAAACTGAAGTTTTTGTGTTGGGTTTTTTTGTCTTTTACCTTGAGTGGATCGTTCAGCCTACCTCAAATTAAACCCAGACGCGATGTTAATAAGTGCTCAGTGATAATGTAGGGAAGGAATATTTACAACTACCAACTACTATGTGAGACACTTCCAAAGTGTGTTCCCCCAGCATTTCTATTTCCTGCCTTCTATTCTGCTTCGGCCAAGCCGCATAGTGCGCATTTCAAAAGATCATTCTTGAAAACTTCCAAAAATGTATGCTTGGTGCAGCAGTGACTTTTTGTAAACTACGCTCGCTCTTTAAAACAGCAGGCTTTCTCCTCGCTGCAGCAAAATCCGCAGAATACAAACACAAGTTAATTCAAATACAAACAGTACTTAGCTTTACATTAATATACATTACTGTATTTTTAAAATGTGTCTTACTGTCTTGCGGAAACAGATGGAACACCGCATTTTATTTGAAACGTGTTCTGTATTAAAAGGTATGGTAGAGACCTCTTAAGACATAAATGACTTGAAAATGTAATCACCAATTAAATGAAAGTCAACCTTACTTTTTTCCTTGAACTACGCTATTCTCTTTGCATGGATTAATAGGTGAATTATAGCAGCTTTTGGAACACTTACTTGTGACACCTGTACAGGAGGCGGCTGGATAATCTGCATTCTACATCTTGAAGACTGCACAACTCAGTCCTTCAGGTTTAAGATACGCCTTTTCTTAAAATCAGAACCTGTTCTAACAAAACCCACTTGCAATTGTCACCGCAAAACCAAGTCAATGTAATTGCCACAGCATGATGTTAGATCTGCAGAGATAGTTTTGACCAACTGGGAACCACATTTTAAAAGATTCATTTCCAAGCAATTTTAATTTCAGATACCATAGTTCGGATCTCCAACAAGCTGGCTATTGACCTCTATAACAACATGCATAGGAAGAGACTGAAAAATACATCGGTATTTTAGAAGTGTCATACTAAAAGACTTCTAATAACCATTTTTTCTAAATAAATACAACAAAAGTTTAAAGAACTTATTAAAGCACAAATACCTTCTTCAACTGCTGTTCCTTAAAGCACCGTACAGTCCTGGCTGGTTCAGAAATTAAGTTTTTATAGTTCTCACAGATATTGAGTCGGGACTGGGCCACTTGCATCGTGCCTTCTAAAAGTGATTTCCAAACTGAGTACATGCTCCTAAAATAATGAAACACAGAAAGGTTGTGGGTAGGAAGGAAGGAAGGCCAGGTGTTACACTGAAAATGCGGGTTGGTTTAAATAACTGTAGCATAAGTCTTCACAGGATTGCTTTTAAAAATAAAGCTAGAGCACGATCCTTCATGCTGACCTAGCAAATAACTGCATTTTTAACAAAAATTTTAACTGAAGTTTTGCCAAAAGTAAAAATTTTCCCTGCTGCCCCTGTTGTGTGATTCAATGGTTTTGACAAACGTTTTCAATTGAACCTGTTGCTCCAATGGAACAGACCCATCAGAACCCAGCAGCCAAAGCCGGATCAGATCCTGCCAATTTTTGTTTTGACAAGATCACAAGATTTTGTGATATTGGGCATCAAACAAATAGTTACAGACTACTCATCAATTTTTGCCTCAGCTATTTGTAGCTCCTTCATCATGCGTAACGTGCCAAAGTCAACCACCGTAGCTGTGCAGCGAGCTTTGCAGGGCCTCAAAAATTCACTAGAAAAGCTCAGAAGTGCCCACGTCAGATGGAGAAGGTGGAGCAGGGAGAGCAGGGGAAGAAGGCGACAAGATCTCCCCTGCCGCTGGCGGAAAGGAAAGATTGCTGGGGCTTGCAGAGCCCAAGGACTTGGTGATAGGGAGGGAGGGGGCAGCAGGTATTTGGAGAAGACCTCTGGGCACTGTGGGTGTTATCTGCTGGCACGGAAGGCAGAAGAAAGACTTGCTGAGCGGGGAGCAAACTGCAGGTAGGAGGGCTCTGTCCATGTGTTATGGGAGCATTTTAGGTACTCTTAAAACTGATAATTCAGTTTATTTCTTCTTAGACGCACAAGTGGTGCGAAGGTACTGAAAGGCCAAGACACAAATCTATCAACAATTTCTTCCTGTTTGAAATAAAATTTGTCAGACTACAAAGAACACATTAAAATGAAGTATCTTCAAACTTTTTCAAAATATTTAGGAGGTATTACTCAAAGGTGGGAGGCTTTCAGCAACTAAATAATTTCTGTTTTCATGTTATGATCCACCTTTCATGTTAATGAAACTAAGTTTTGTAAACAGCTGTTTCTTGCTTTGCCTCCTCCTTGCTGTCAGATGTGATCTTCATGAAGAGCGGCCTCCTAAAAAGAAATCTGTTGCTGTCGTTTCCTATGAAGAAACCCACATGCTTATTACTCTAATCTTAAAGCCATTTACTGAAATATACATTCAGATACAAGCATTAATACCCCGACAGGGTGCACAATTACAGTTGTTGTCCTGTCTTGCCATTTTGTTTTTCCAATCTTCCTAAATTATTCCAGTAATAAACATCTATTTAAGACTAATCTCAGAATTTCAGGGGAAAGCAAAGCTTCATTTTTAACAGGCAATGCTCTACAACAAAGAAAAAAACCCAACTTTAACTACAGAAGAGTAGTGTTTCATTGTTGAGGAAAATAATTATACAAATGAAATGATAAAGACAGCTATTTCGAGATATCCAACTGTTAAATTACCTGTAATCACTTCGTTCATCAGCTTTTATTCCAAGCCAATCCTTCTTTAAGTATTGGCTAGCCAGCTTCTGAAGGCTCTGTTAAAAGAAGGGGGGAAAAAAAAAAAAGTTAAAAATAAGAGGTATCGAAAATAACATTTTTGCTGCTCTATCAGACAAACGATAAGCTGACATACAAAGAAGTACTCAGTCTACAGTATTAGGGCAATACTACAATGCAAGACTTATTTTTACCCTTTTTTATATTTTTGTGGGACTTTAGTTTCTGTTGAGAAAAATTAATGAGTTTCATGTTAATCTTTTAATTCCGAGGGACTCTGAATCTACTGAGATCTACACTGAAAATCTTTCTGCATGTGACTAAGCCCAGCAAAACCAGTAATACAGAAGATGTCTGAGCAGCGCGTGGCAGAATCAGGGGCAGGAATATCACGAGTACAATGTCTCC
>VFFE01007544.1:208629-221337 GCA_008921705.1 Burhinus oedicnemus | reverse complement strand
AAAAAAAAAAAGTTAAAAATAAGAGGTATCGAAAATAACATTTTTGCTGCTCTATCAGACAAACGATAAGCTGACATACAAAGAAGTACTCAGTCTACAGTATTAGGGCAATACTACAATGCAAGACTTATTTTTACCCTTTTTTATATTTTTGTGGGACTTTAGTTTCTGTTGAGAAAAATTAATGAGTTTCATGTTAATCTTTTAATTCCGAGGGACTCTGAATCTACTGAGATCTACACTGAAAATCTTTCTGCATGTGACTAAGCCCAGCAAAACCAGTAATACAGAAGATGTCTGAGCAGCGCGTGGCAGAATCAGGGGCAGGAATATCACGAGTACAATGTCTCCTTTTGTCACAGCCGTAAGAATCACAATTTGTGTTTAACTGAATGAGGACACGGGGTTCTGAGAAGCCATGAAAGATCATTTATGTGCCCAAACTGAAATGCCCAACTTTGACAATTCAAGGCTGCACCGTTAGCAGTGAACTGACGAAGCTCTGCTGCTCACAGGATCAGGCCTTTACCCAGAGGATTATAATACATTAGAGACTGAAAAATGCAGTTCATTTTTAATTATTAATGTTAATTACGCTCTTTAGTCTCTGCATTTCACTTTGCACGGTCTCGGAAAATCAATGACAACATTTTCATATTCAAGCTCAGACATCAGCACAATTTACGTTGTAAACAATGCGAGGGAGGGCAGTCGCTGTCGCAGCAGCCCCTCCTTCGGCTCAAAATCTTATTTAATAGTACATATCACTTACGAATCGACTACCATCAAAGGGAAAAGAGAACGTGTATTATCCAACTCCTGGAGCTGGATAATGAGTTTATGAACACTGAGCAGCGTTTGTGCTTCTTCACCACTTCTGGTGGTGAATGGAGTTAAATCCAGTTGGTGGCCAGTCACCAGTGGTGTTCCCCAGGGCCCAGTACTGGGGCTGGTTCTCTTCAATATCTTTATCAACAACCTGGACAAGGGGATCGAGAGCGCCCTCACTAAGTTTGCAGATGACACCAAGTTCGGCGGGAGTGTCGACCTGCTTGAGGGCAGGATGGCCCTACAGAGGGATCTGGACAGGCTGGATTGATGGGCCGAGGCCAATGGTATGAGGTTCAACAAGGCCAAGTGCCGGGTCCTGCACTTGGGTCGCAACAACCCCAGGCAGCGCTACGGGCTTGGGGAAGAGTGGCTGGAAATCTGCCTGGTGGAAAAGGACCTGGGGGTGTTGGTCGACAGTCGGCTGAAGATGAGCCAGCAGTATGCCCAGGTGGCCAAGAAGGCCAACACCATCCTGGCCTGGATCAGTAATAGCATGACCAGCAGGACCGGGGCAGTGATCGTCCCCCTGTACTCGACAGTGGTGAGGCCCCACCTCCAATATTGTGTCCAGTTTTGGGCCCCTCACTCCAAGGAAGACATTGAGGGGCTGGAGCGTGTCCAGAGAAGGGCAACGAAGCTGGTGAGGGGTCTGGAGCACAAGTCTTGTGAGGAGCGGCTGAGGGACCTGGGGTTGTTCAGCCTGGAGAAGAGGAGGCTGAGGGGAGACCTTCTCGCTCTCTACAGCTACCTGAGAGGAGGTTGTAGCGAGGAGGGGTTGGTCTCTTCTCCCAAGGAACAAGCAATAGGACAAGAGGAAATGGCCTCAAGTTGCACCAGGGGAAGTTTAGATTGGATATTAGGAAAAATGTTTTCCCCGAAAGGGTTATCAAACATTGGCACAGGCTGTCCACGGAGGTGGTAGAATCGCCATCCCTGGAGGTATTTCAAAGCCAGGCAGACGTGGTGCTGAGGGACATGGGTTAGTGGTGGGTTTGGCAGTGTTGGGTTGATGGTTGGACTCGATGATCTTAAAGGTCTCTTCCAACACAGGTGATTCTATGATTCTATTCTATTATTCTATTCTTCAAGAGGGCCATCACCAGAGAAGCAGTCTCCAGCTTTTGTATAAAAATCTATACAGCAAAGAAGTAGGAGATCTGAGTTGAAATTCCCTTTCCAGCTGAGAAAAACCAACCCCACAGCTGCTTTCCAGAAAAATGCGTCCTGGGGAAAAGCCTGGGGTAAAACACCTTCGCATGCAACCCACTCATCAAGAGCCACGACGCAGTATCATTCCTTTACCTTTACCTGCTAGGACAGCCTTTAATTTCACTTCCAGAAAAATATCAGAAGTACCTTAAAAAGCAGAACCAGATTTTGTTCTTGTCTTACCAGCCCATTCGATGCTAAAACTTATTACTGAGCTTACAATCCGATTGACGTTTTCACATGGAAAAATGTTAATTGTTGCTAATATATCTCATTAGTGGAAGACTTATGCTTCCTCATATTAAATATATCTATTTCACCTTAGAGTCCAACTCCAACTGCTGTAACCGATCTGCTGAGCTGGGTACCAGTTTTCGGTGTTAACGATGCTTAGAACCGGGTTTACGCTAACAGCCAATTTCTTAACAAGAAACTCATTAATCTGTGCCCCACTGTGCTGTTATTTCCCATTCTGAGCTTCCACATCTTCCTCAGTTACCTTCCCTGATTTCTCTTGCTCTGTTTGCTCAGTTAAGGATCATTTTCAAATTTCACATTGATATTTCATCCTGACACATTCACAGATACAGTCAGCAAATGTTCCACAGGTAAAGTTATGCCTGTAACTAAATTCTTGCATTCTCATCACAGTTTCTTCTATTTTTTAAAAAATGCTCAAATTGTTCTAGGTAGCTGTTAAAAAATCCAGAGAAAAGGAAAAATAACATTTCCTTTAACTCTGGCAGAGCAACTCGTGATGAGATTTGGAGCTTTATTAGGTACCGCCAACCTGGTGCTATTTTCAGGTTTCTATCCCTTCTGCATCAGACTCCACCTGCGAGATCTGCCCCCAGATACTGAACAAATATTCACAAACACAAAACCAACCACGAAAAAAGCTCACTGGCAGTTGAGGACAAGCTCTGCCAAAATTAAAGACGCAAAAAAGTCACAACAGGGATAAATAAAGCCATTTTTGCACACAGAAAGCTGATTACTGATGTCAGCAAAACAACTATAAAACTAGCGTGATTTATTTCCAAACTGAAGAAGCTCGCCACTGAAATCAATGAAACACTGAAGAGAGGGCTCCAGCTGCATAGTGAAGATGTCTGATAATTTACTAATTAAATACATTTAGTATTCATTCATGAAAATGGATAAACCACATGTTGGCATTTCATAGCAAACTGCCGTAGGCAAACGTACGGGTTTTAATTAGACCAGTACAGTAGGTTTGCTTTCTTAAACTTTATGTTGAATGTAACCTTTTTGTATGAGATCTTCCTTGTTCCGTTCTCAATAACACTTCTTGTTTTGCTGTACCGAAACAAAGAATAGCACTGTTGGGCTCAAGCGGGGAAATCAACCGCTTGTTTAACCTTTGGCATCACCCGACTGCGCCCGCACCCTAGGAGCGTGTTTCTTTCTTCCTTGAAGGTGCGCGTCCATCACGTTTAACAGGCTAGCGAGAATGACATTTCAACGCAAGAACGCATTTGTAGAGAGGTAAGAACAGAAGACCGTGCAGAATGCTCTCCTGATTTCAGTATTGTTTGATGACGCATTTCCTTAGTGTTTTTTTAAAAGTCACTTTAGAGAACGGGACAGAGCTCTACTGTGTGAAGGTGCTATCACAAATCACAATGTAAATCCCCATTCAAAGTTCAGTGAAATCCATAAAACCTCTTCTTCCTCTCAGTTTCCTTGGACTACAGACAGTCGGAGTATCACAACTCAAAATCCTGTTCAGGAGAAGGGATATTGCGAGGTCAGTGTATCTGCACCCCCAGCCACCGCGTGGCTCGTAAGCCCTGTCTCCCACTGTGCCGGGCACCTCCATGCACCGTGCCGAGGCACAAGCCTGCCTGCCAAACCTTTGCTATCTGAAGAAACACTTCAACAATTTTTAGTACAAATACGTAAAACCGTAGTTCACCAAAACTGCAATAAGTCTGCTCTCTGATGGCTCTGAAAGAAGGTTTTTTTGATTTAATTTTTCCACTTAGTTCTAAGGTGTGTATCACTGAATTTGAAAAAAAAGTTAATTATTTTTGAATGGTAATTACAATCTATTTATTTTAAAGTACATTATTTTTCATCAATAATTATTGACACAAAAGATCAAAAATGTCTAAAATCCCCTGCAAGCACTGTGCAACCTCTGCTCACCCTCTGTCGAAAGAAACGTACTTGGTGACTCCGCTTGTGTGTTACTAACACATGACGCAGGATTTAGAAGGAGCAAATATAAAATAGTGTAAACAGACCAGCTGCCACATAAACCCAATTTTAACTCATCCGAAGAAGATGCATATCCTTCCTCCGTGTCTTGGTTTTCCCTTCCTGTCCCCCATCAAAACGCATGTTGTACCGCTGCGCTACAAACACGTTAATGCTACACATTCATGGGTCCTTCAACTGGCTGCAAATCTGCCTAACAGATGGACGGCTGGGACATAAAATTGTGTCAATCAATCATCCCAGGAATCAACACCTAGAAATGAAATTCTGCCGAACGGAAAGACCAACAAAAAAAGCAGCACAGTTTCATGTATGCTCAGATTCCTGTCTCCCAAAACTGTGGCTCCTATTTGACGCTCCCTATCACCAGACCTTACCTCAAGTCCATTATTGGTATGTTCTAATAAGGCCAGTTCTGCAAGGCATTGTGGGAGGAAAAAAAGTAAAATAAAATATTTGCTATAATACTAACAGAAAGTAAGTAATTACTGACAAAAGAAGGAAAGAGAAAGATATCCCAAATTAAAAGATCATTGATACAAAAGTATGCGGCTTTTAAAAAGACATATTAACAACGCTTTTCAAAGCAGTCCTAAGATCTTTATCTGTAATAATTGAGAGGTGCTGATGACACCCAGGTCCCCTAAAGGCTATCATTGATTGCAGAAAGCATGGCAGATGCTAGCTGGTGTAACACTGAGGTTTGGAAAATACTTATCACCGGGAAAAATTTAGTGCTCTTTTTCATTTAGGTGGTTTCAATATCTTGCATCATTTTGATCACTTCTCTTTATCAGAGCAGAATCTATGAACCAACCCCTTATAACTTTCATTTCTACAAAGAAATCTACACTCAGTTATTACTGTTTCAGAAAAAAAGGAACCTTGAATTCAGAAGGACAGAGAAATACTGTCCTCTGAGTGATCTCTAATATTCAGCGATCCAAGGAACTCCAACATAGGCTGTAAACCCAAATAATCCCACGAGCATTTATCTTTATCGATAACTGGACAAGGGGATCGGAGTGCACCCTCAGTAAGTTTGCAGATGACACCAAGTTCGGAGGCAGTGTCGACCTGCTTCAGGGCAGGATGGCCCTACTGAGGGATCTGGACAGGCTGGATCAATGGGCCGAGGCCAATGGTATGAGGTTCAACAAGGCCAAGTGCTGGGTCCTGCACTTGGGTCACACCAACCCCATGCAGCGCTACAGGCTTGGGGAGGAGTGGCTGGAAAGCTGCCTGGTGGAAAAGGACCTGGAGGTGTTGGTCGACAGTCAGCTGAAGATGAGCCAGCAGTGTGCCCAGGTGGCCAAGAAGGCCAACACCATCCTGGCCTGTATCAGGAGTACTGTGGCCAGCAGGACTGGGGCAGTGATGGTCCCCCTGTACTCAGCACTGGTGAGGCCCCACCTCCAATCCTGTGTCCAGTTTTGGGCCCCTCACTCCAAGAAAGACATTGAGGGGCTGGAGCGTGTCCAGAGAAGGGCAACGGAGCTGGTGAGGGGTCTGGAGCACAAGTCTTGGGAGGAGCGGCTGAGGGACCTGGGGTTGTTCAGCCTGGAGAAGAGGAGGCTGAGGGGAGACCTTCTCGCTCTCTACAGCTACCTGAGAGGAGGGTGTAGCGAGATGGGGGTCAATCTCTTCTCCCAAGGAACAAGCAACAGGACAATAGGAAATGGCCTCAAGTTACACCAGGGGAGGTTTAGATTGGATAGTAGGAAGAATTTCTTCACCAAAAGGGTTGTCAAGCATTGGAACAGGCTGTCCAGGCAGTGGTGGAATCACCATCCCTGGAGGTATTTCAAAGCCGGGCAGACGTGGTGCTGAGGGACATGGGTTAGTGGTGGGTTTGGCAGTGTCAGGTTGATGGTTGGACTCGATGATCTTAAAGGTCCCTTCCAACCTAAATGATTCTATGATTCTATGAGAAAGGTACGGGTGGCAGAAGCAGCTCAGCCAGAAGGTAAGGTCCTCAGCTGGCAGATGAGAAGAGCGTAAGGACAGCAGCTGCTCTAACAAGTCTCTGATTGCAAAGCATCCTCCGGCCCCGCCGTTTGCCGCAGTGCTGGGACCCTGCAACAGCCAACGAGGGAGAAAACGTAAAGCAGGATTAAAGCAGGAGAAAAGGGGAGGGTTCCTACCTGAAGTCAAGTCCAAATTGGGAAGATGATGTCCCATATGTTTAATATCCATTGGCGACTACATGATGTTAATATGCTATTTTTCTAGTTTGAAGAGTAACTGTTCCAAGCACTGATCACTGACAAGTAACAAAAATATAATGCTTACCCCCCCCCGACGCACGCATGGCAATTTGCTTGACCGATCCTCGAGATCACTGCCTATGCATTATGTGCCGCAGCAGCAGCTTTCTGACACCATTTTGTTTGCTACGTGGCATCATTTTGTTTGCTAAGTGGCATTATTTTGTTTGCTAAGCACTCTTCTGGCAGGCGAACACTCCACAAGGGAGAGGATTTTAGCGTCTCTCTCTTTACTTGACTTCTCCGGGAGGAGCGAGGTTACTCCCAATTCAACTGACTTCACAGGAGTTTGGAAGCCAGTTGTACTGTTCAACACCTGCGACTTCAGGCTCTCCAACAGCACCAAGAAAAAGAAATAGCTTTATTATATATAAATTCTTATTATGAGACGCATCCATTTCTTAGGCGCAAGACAGCTGTGCTTTATTTTTATATGAAGTTCAGTAATGTTGGACCATTATTATTATGGTGAGCTGCATGTAAGGCAGAAAATTCTTTTTTATTTCAGTACGGCTGGTTCTTCAAGAACACAATTGAGAGTTACATTAGGACTTTCTTGCCATTGTAAAAACAGCAGTTTGACTGATAGCAGATATTTTTTAAATCACATTTTTAGTTGTAGGAGAGTAAGACTGGCTGAGAATGACGAAAAACTGCCATATAGAGAGAATACTCCAAAAAGAGAAGAAAAAAACCCCCACACAACTAAGCTACATGAAATTTCTACATTTTGAAGAATGCTTCTGCTACAAATATGAAAAAAAAGAGATGCATCCAAAAAGGACATTTCAGGTGCTCGTGCTTCCCTGATGCTCCGATTCTTTTCTTAAATCAGTAAGATTTTACACGTCTTTAGCTAGGCTCAATGAGTCTGACTCACTGAAACAGCGAGATACTTAGTCCCAAAAATTCAGTAGACAGTTTGATCGATCATACAGATGTTTTTTTCACAAGCTTGAGGAGTAACTTGAAACATATTTTACGCTGTTGCCAATCTCTTCAAAACATTTGGACAGGGAGAAGAGAACGTGTGGGAGCGGAAAACGCAATGCAGCCTGCGTGGTGAGAAGATGACTCCAGCTCCTGAATACAGAAGAACAATTTAGTCTCAATATTAAATTCCAAGGTAGTTATTAAGTGTTCACAGCGATTATTTAAAGTGGTATTTTATTTACTAGAGCTAGATTCAATAAAACCTTTAATGATTTAATGAGAATGAACTCTGTTCAGCACAGACTCAATTCAGGGATTCCGCACAGGATATGACTTTGGTCCAATTTACATTATAAGCTGACGACAAAAACACTGTCAGACACAATTATTTTGCTCGGAGCTTACACAGGGCCTTAGGCAACGAGACCGTGACTAAAGCGCTGCTGCAGCACAAATAAAAATGAAAACAAACCACATAACAGGCAGCACATGGACTTCTACAGCGCATCCTAAGACTTTCTAAAAGGCACAGATCAAAACTATGCCAAGACTGTTTATCTAAATTGCCTTTAACATAGTTAAACGATCAATAAAAGAGGTTTCCGTGTGCCTGCAGCATGAATTGTAGAACTCCCCAGAAACATTACGAAAGGCTGGTTATCTAACGTAAAGCTGCATCTCTGACCGTGCTGCTTCTCCTTCCTGGAGACGGGGTATTCCTTCCTACCATCAGATGATTCCAGTTCCAGAAAATACGAAGTTTCATTCCGTCATTCGCAATCTCTTTCCAAGCTGCTCCATTTCTCATTTTTTGATATTTGAAGCATGACAAGAAGGCAAAGGAAAACAAGCAGGAAAGCTGAAAACTTAATTTACAGCAATCAGGTTTAGCAAAGGAAATGTCAAATCCCTTCTCCTTTGTGGGTTCTGTTCATTTGTTAAGTTAAAGTTAAGAGTTAAAAACCGTTACTTCACTGGAAGCCTCTTAATTCTTTCCCAAACATCTTGCTCCTGGAGTTTAGCATTGTTTTCTATATTCAATCCATAAAAGAGATTAAAAAAACAAAAAACAACCCAACCCCCCAAGAACTGCTTATTCACTGGCAGAAGGAGCATCTGTGAGACCCTACAGACAGGGAAGGCCTAAGGCCGTGCACGTGACAGTCCCCCAGGGTCAAGGAGGAATGGTCCTACACCAGGGAAGACCAGTTGGGAAAGACCATGGAGTCTTACCCCAATCCCTACCTATTTTCACTCTAATGTGCTTAGTATCACTTAGTACGACTTGCCATACAGCGGATAAACCAAAAAATGACAACACCTTCAGTGTTTCAAGACTGCCTTAATGCTTTAGGGTAAACATGTGCCTCTTCATTCAAACCTGAATTTTTTCAGTCTTAATTTGTAACCTGCTTATTTTCTTTGCCCTTGATGATTTTCACCGCTCTCCTCCGGTCTCTCTCCAGATGGTCTAAATCTTCCTTGAAACGTAGGAGCCAATGCTTGGAAGACAGTACTCTGAGTTTTCAAGCTGATTTGGAACTTCAGTACTGTTGGCAGACTCACCTGCCGCCCGTCCTGAGTCAGTATCAGTAAATTTAATAGGCATATATCCTACTCCCTCCTCCACGCTATTAACGATACCGCTGACTACTACTGGATTAAGGACAGGCCCTAAGAAACCTCATTCATTTTAACAAAGAACTATTTGATACCCACCTCATTTTCCAAACGTTTTTCATCGCGGTTTTGTCATTTTATCCAGACCACGTTTCCCTAGCATGCATTTTAGACCACCGCACGAAAGAAATCAACAACCTCCCTAAAGTCAAGACACCTAGCACCTTCTCTATTTACAGATCTGTTACCTTGTGACGGCAAAAAAGAAGTCAAAAAATTACACCAAACCGGTGTTAAGTGGTTTCTCTTAACACTTCTGTTTGTTGCTGCAATGCTTTTCTAGGAATTTAAACAAACCTGAAGACATATAACTTAACTCTTCCTCCCTCAGCACTCCCTTTAAAAAAACCTGGCTCCAAGGTTGCCCCTTTTTTCAAAGGTTTCAAACCTTTCAAAGACAACACTCACAGCTTTAAGATGGGAAATTACCTGAGGCTAAAGCCAAGCTGACTGGACCTAGAGTTAATTCAGATTTATTCATCAAAATATCTTCTAACCTATTATATTCCTGATTTCTCACCAGGCCAAGATAGATCTATTACCTAGGGATTAATATGAGCCGTTCTACTTCACTTGGCAAAAAATAAATGTTGGAAGTTTCTTTATCTGCCTATCTCCGTTATTAAGAGTATCTCGACAGATTAGGTCAATAAATTTTAACTGATAAAACCATAGTTTACAAAGCTTTAAATTGTTTGCTTTGTCTCCAACTTCTCCTGTCTTTGACTTCCAAATTTTAGGCACTCAAAAAAACACCTGTCATGTTCACGATGTGGCACCATGTCCATAACTAAATTGCAGATCCTTCCAACTCTGAGCAAGTTACAAACTAGAATAAAACCGGTTACAATGACCAAACTAAGTATTCATCTGTATAAATTATTTTCAGCTTCTAAATTACATATTTTAAATTGCTAAACTAGAGATATGTTGCCATGCAGAAACATTGCAGGTTATTTTCAAGGCCTTTTGCTAAATTACTCCTAAAAAAATGTCTAGGCTGATGCAAAAATGTCTTATTGCAGGCTCCAGTGAGTATTTCACCATGTTTTCTCTTCTGAACCCACTGCAGGGTTGCCTGACTGGCACCGAGACCCAGCTTCAAGTTTAAGGACTCTCTTCTTGCAGACACAGCAATTTTTAGCTCCACAACCTACGAGGAGGTACAACATGCCAAGCAAACAGACATCCCCCATCTCTCTGAGACACCAAGAGAAACAGAAGCAGGCTGAGCAAAATTACCCCCCAGGCTTTGAGTTTGAAATGTGGGAAACTGCTAAAATATTTTTTTTTTACTTCAAAATATAAGTAGCTTGTGTTTAGACCATATACAATTACTCTTCCCTACACTTGCAATAACTTTTTCTAGATTGCGAAGCTGTTCTTCATAAACCTAAATACAGAGTTCTTTTTCATAGCTAGCTTTCTCAAAGCCCCTGTGAAACTGTTAGAAAACCTCAGGAAAGGGCAGAGCCTTAGATTATATTAAAAGAATTCAGAAGGTTCCCACCACATCACTTTTCTGTGTAGCTGAAGGCAGATTAGCAGCTCCGGAGAAGAAATTTGTTTGCCTCTTGGTTCCAAAGTCTGTGCTTCTGGAGTAAATCCCCACCGCTACTAGATAAACCAAAGTCCCGTACAGCGTTACTGAACAGGGTACTGTCGCTTTACATAGTTTCTTGTAAATTAGATCTTTTTTCCATGGTACTGAACTAGACAACACAATTTGTGGCTGAGCTCACTTTGTACTTTTAGCTAAACCTTTAGCAACTTTGGCCCTCGACTAGCACATCTATAGACATTAAGGACAAAGCCTCTGAACTCCATTTGGTATTCCATGAACGTTCAGCATGGAGAACGACTGATGAGTTTTCGTTAGATGAACGTGCTCTCTTCTCAAGTGGTAGAAAGTCTCCGGTGCCACACTGCTATGGAAAGCTCTGCAGAACCCCTTATCCGTAGATGGAAGCTATTTTACCTTCAGAGCCCCACAAAAAGCAGAGGTAAGAAGCGCCAGCACGGTAAGTTAACTAACCCCAGATAGAGAAGAAGAGTGCAGTTTCTTCCAACCTTCCCCTTCTCAACCAGTGTTTGGGAGGAACGTGCCAAGATGCCAGTGGAGAAATGCCACCAGCTCTGCGGTCACAGCCAGCCTTGGCAGACTGCAGCAACTCCTGCAGCCACTCAAACCTGTTCAAATTCATAGCATCACAGAAAATGTGATCCCATTAAACATCATCTAGTTCCAACCCCCCTGCCATGGGCAGGGACACCTTCCACTAGACCAGGTTGCTCAAAACCCTGTCCAACCTGGCCTTGAACACCTCCAGGGATGGGGCAGCCACAGCTTCTCTGGGCAACCTGGGCCAGTGTCTCACCACCCTCACAGTCAAGAATTTCTTCCTGAGATCTCATCTAAATCTCCCCTCTTCCAGTTTGAAGCCATCACCCCTTGTCCTGTCACTACACGCCCTTCTGAAAAGTCCCTCTCCAGATTTCTTGTAGGCCCCTTTCAGATACTGGAAGGCTGCTCTAAGGTCTCCCTGCAGCCTTCTCTTCTCCAGGCTGAACACCCCCAACTCTCAGCCTGTCCTCATAGCAGAGGGGCTCTAACCCTCTGATCATCTTCGTGGCTTCCTCTGGACTCGCTCCAACAGGTCCATGTCCTTCTTATGTTGGGGGCCCCACAGCTGGATGCAGTATTCCACATGGGGTCTCCCCAGAGCAGAGCAGAGGTGCAGAATCAGCTCCCTCGACCTGCTAGCCAAATCATTCAAGATCTTCTCAAGGCTCCGGAACAGTTGTAAATCAAGAGGGCGCAACACGCCATTAATAAAGATTCCCTCGCTCTAAGTTTTGAGGCGCAGACCATATAAAACTGGTATTAGAAGACTGAAGAGAACATAGTCATTGCTAAACATCTGGTTTTCTCCATTTACAGATCTGATTGCTAGCATTAATTCAAAGTAAAGCTTCCCAGGACAGAGCATCTTCACCTATTCAAAATATAATCCAAACACCAGGTGTAAAAGTGATAGTGAAAAAGCAGTTGTACCATTCACTCAACAGAGATGCTACTGTCGCGCTTACTGGACCCACCGGTCTCCCCTGCTCTGTGCGAAACCAATGCCACATCCTTCCTCTGTCTCAAAGGAGCCGTTTGCACAAACCTTATCTGAGCGAGCTCTGTCTGCAAAGGAGATGGGAGAGATCTCTATCACTTCCTCACCATCATTTTCTGCTGTTTTAAGGGATACAAGCCAAAAGCACCTCTTTAATACGACTTTGAAGGCATTTGCTGCGGGGTCAGAACTAGCGCTGCCGTCAGGTAGAGGTATTTTTCTTCTCCGCACAACTTTCCGTTTGAACTGCTGAGAAATATCACTTCTAACAGGTACAAAAATGACTCTACTAACTCCTGATTGCCTCTTTCCCCCCAGCCAAGTGGGAGCTCCATGCTGGTGGAAAGACAGACAAGGATCATGATCTGGCGCTGTGGGAAAAAGCAAAGCATCAATTAGGATCAAAAAAAAAAAAAAAAAAA
>VFFE01007544.1:175965-205755 GCA_008921705.1 Burhinus oedicnemus | reverse complement strand
TTATGTAGTCTGGGGCTAATTGAGCAATGTACCTTCTCCTCAGGTATCTCAGAAACACTTAGTTGCACAGAGAATATTTCACCTAATTCTACACAGAATCACAGAATGGTTTAGGTTGGAGGGGACCTTAAAGATCATCTAGTTCCAACCCCCCTGCCATGGGCAGGGACACCTCCCACTAGACCTGGTTGCTCCAAGCCCCGTCCAACCTGGCCTTGAACACCTCCAGGGATGGGGCAGCCACAGCTTCTCTAGGCAACCTGTTCCAGTGTCTCACCTCCCTCCCAGTCCAGAACTTCTGCCTAACATCTCCTCTAAATCTGCCCTCTTTCAGTGTCAAACCGTTGCCCCTCGTCCTACAGCTCCACTCCCTGATCCAGAGTCCCTCCCCAGCTTTCCTGGAGCCCCCTGAGGCACTGGAAGAGGCTCCAAGGTCTCCCCGCAGCCTTCTCTTCTCCAGGCTGAACCCCCCCAACTCTCCCAGCCTGGCCTCCCAGCAGAGGGGCTCCAGCCCTCCCATTATCTTCGTGGCCTCCTCTGGCCCCGCTCCAACAGGTCCATGTCCTTCTTATGGTGGGGGCCCCAGCGCTGGAGGCAGCACTGCAGGGGGGTCTCCCCAGAGCGGAGCAGAGGGGCAGAATCTCCTCACTCGAAACTCACACGTTTCAAGTGTTACTGGTACCTCCCATCCCACCACAGCACCACGTTGCCTCAGCGTGCCCCACAGCCATCACTAACGGTCTAACCAATTAATGTAGTTTATTCGAAGAAACTTATATTTTCTATAACTGTGTCCTTGATGCCAGACCTCTTTTAGGTTTGGGGTGTATTTCACATGTTCTTGTTGGAAAAGGAGTGTCCTAGTAAGGACAAATTACAGTGTTTATCATCACAGAGTCCCCGGGGTTGGAAGGGACCTCTGGAGATCATCTAGTCCAACCCCCCTGCCAGAGCAGGGTCACCTACAGCAGGTGGCACAGGATGGTGTCCAGGTGGGTTTGGAATGTCTCCAGAGTCGGAGACTCCACCACCTCTCTGGGCAGCCTCTTCCAGTGCTCTGCCACCCTCAAAGGAAACAAGTTCCTCCTCATGTTTACATGGAACTTCCTATGGTCAAGTTTGTGCCCGTTACCTCTTGTCCTGTCACTGGGCACCACTGAAAAAAGACTGGTCCCATCCTCCCGGCACCCTCCCTTGAAGTATTTGTAAGCATTGATGAGATCCCCCCTCAGTCTTCTCTTCTCCACACTAAAAAGACGCAAGTCCCTCAGCCCTTCCTCATCAGAAAGATGTTCCAGCCCCCTAATCCTCTTTGTAGCCCTTTGCTGTCCCCTCTCCAGCAGTTCCCTGTCCTTCTTCAACCAGGGAGCACAGAACTGGACACAGGACTCCAGATGTGGCCTCACCAAGGCAGAGTAGACAGGGAGGATGACCTCCCATGACCTGCTGGCCACACACCTCTTGATGCACCCCAGGATGCCACTGGCCTTCTTGGCCACAAGAGCACATTGCAGGCTCATGGTCATCCTGTTGTCCACCAGGACTCCCAGGTCCCTTTCCACTGAGCTGCTTTCCAGCAGGTCAGCCCCTAACCTGTACTGGCGCAGGGGGTTGTTCCTCCCCAGGGGGAGCACCCTCCACTTGCCCTTGTTGAACTTCATTAGTTCATCACTTCATTATGAAATATAGACATTAAATATGAACACTTACATAATTTATACAGTAAAATGTGATGAAGCGAGGAGGCACCAGGCCAAACCTATTCAACAGTTCAGCAGTCAAACGGCAGTCATTTCCAAGTCTTGCTCAGTACCATCTTCCCTTCCTCCACCCACCCACCCCCAACTTACTTTCTCCCAACCAGTAGAACAGCCAAGGAGGAGGAGAGGTTTGCCGCTGCTTGTCTGGTCATGCACAGATCAGTACAAGAACTAACTGTAGCGTAAGCACTAAAACAGGCTGCTTCAGCCAGTAAATTTAAACTCTTGACTGATAGTTTTGATTTGTTTTGAACAAGTAAGTATGTACTAAAAAGTACTGTTATGAATTTTAAGTGTAGAAGACAAAGAGACAAAGATCTGTAAATTTTTAAAAACAAATGAGGATGATTCACCTTGGCTGAGGAATACTTTCAGCTGAACAAACAACCCAATTGTTCTCTGGAAATCAGAAGGAAAAGTGTACATCCAAATACGTTTTGGCATCATGACCCAGTCATGGAAAACAAAGGGTTTGACTTCCTTTGTAAAACAGCTGGATTAATCAGCCAGCCAGAGGAGGGGGACGTACCTAATGCCCCAGTCCGGTCGTACCTAACACCATTTTCAACATTCGAGGTCAGCAGACACCGAAGCTACTTTCTTCTGCTCGATAGTGAAGTTTGAAAATTGACCCGCAAAAACAGACCGATAAACTATTTCTCAATAATTGCAGTGGAGATGATGAGTTGTAGTGGAAAAAGGGAAGAATAAATACAATCCGGATGAGGTGAATTACATCTGAGTGGTTCTTTAGAAGAATCTACATTCATGTAAGGACAGAAAAACTGAAGGGACCGTGTCCTGCAGGGAAATACAGAAACAACTAAGTAGCTCAAGAAATACAATTTCAGGAGAAATGCAGCCAAGGACAGTTTTTTCCAGTCTCTGACTGGCCTGCTCATGCCAGCTGATGTGAGCTGGTAACTGGATTCATGGACCTTTAAGAATGAAAAATTCTCATCTTCCACTTCCACAAACACGGGATTTTGGAAGATATTCCCAACAAGAATAAAATACACGTATTGTTTGCTCCCCGTAATGCCAAGCTTCGGTCTTTAACATGCACCAGTCAGAGCAACATAGCACTCATGACGCAGGACAGCTCAAATTTTTGCAATTTCTATTTTTCAACACCAACAGAAGCTTCTTCAATCTTTCAACTGAGCTGACATGAAGAATGACATTCTCAAAAATCTTTAACCCATGGTCTACTACTCCAGTTAATGTCAGAGTCACTATCAGCACATTGCTACATCACCTACTTGACAACTGCAGTGCATGAAATGCTAGGTGCCAACGTAGCATTCCACTTCCAACGATGAGAAATTAACTGTTTGCCTGAAATTGTCAACTTTCCTACCGCAAGGTAACAGAGTTGAGCCACGATTTCAAACACTAAATGGAAAACGGAATTTTACACTCCTGGGATGAATATAAAAATCAGCCTTAGAAAACCAAGCTCACTGCTTCTCTCATGCTGATGGTGATAAGACAGCAGCTTCGCATGTCCTCAGTCTTCTCGGCATGGCAGCGAGTAGCAGGTCCAGCTGTCCTGGAGAGGCAGTGGGGCTGCGCCTGCCCCTTGCCCAGAGCTGTGGTGCAGTCATAGCATCATAGAATCATTTAGATTGGAAGGGACATTTAACATCATCGAGTCCAGCCATCAACCTGACACTGCCAAACCCACCACTAAACCATGTCCCTCAGCACCACGTCTGCCCGGCTTTGAAATACCTCCAGGGATGGTGATTCCACCACTGCCTTGGGCAGCCTGTGCCAATGCTTGACAACCATTACTATTAAGAAATTTTTCCTACTATCCAATCTAAACTTCCCCTGGCACAACTTGAGCCCATTTCCTCTTGTTCTATTCACCTGTTACTTGGGAGAAGAGACCAACCACCACTACACTATACCCTCCTCTCAGGTAGGTATAGAGAGCGAGAAGGTCTCCCCTCAGCCTCCTTTTCTCCAGGCTGAACAACCCCAGGTCCCTCAGCCGCTCCTCACAGGACTTGTGCTCCAGACCCCTCACCAGCTCCGTTGCCCTTCTCTGGACACGCTCCAGCCCCTCAATGTCTCTCTTGGAGTGAAGGACCCAAAACTGGACACAGTATTGGAGGTGGGGCCTCAGCACTGTCTAGTACAGGGGGACAATCACTGCCCTAGTCCTGCTGGCCACACTATTGCTGATCCTGGCCAGGATGGTGTTGGCCTTCTTGGCCACCTGGGCACACTGCTGGCTACCTGCAGTCCCAGCTATCTGCAGCTTTAGGCAACTATTTCCTTGTCTGCCCTAAAGACACTTACGTATGTTCAACTGTGCAAAGGTCTGAATGCACACGTTGCATTGTATTTTGCAATGTCTCTAATTCTATCCCTGCAAATACATTGGCAGAATTACTTTTTTTTTTTTTTTTTTTAAAAAGAAGAAATCAGAACAAATCCACTTTAAGTCCATGAGAATCGTATGCCCTTAAATCTGTGGGGACCTTTTTCCATAGAGCAGTAAAAGTAAGCAATGCCCAGAATCATAGAATGGTTTACGTTGGAAGGGACCTTAAAGCCCATCCAATCCAACCCCCTGCCATGGGCAGGGACACCTCCCACTAGACCTGGTTGCTCCAAGCCCCGTCCAACCTGGCCTTGAACACCTCCAGGGATGGGGCAGCCACAGCTTCTCGGGGCAACCCCGGCCAGTGCCTCACCACCCTCACAGTAAAAAATTTCTTCCTGAGATCTCATCTAAATCTCCCCTCTTCCAGTCTGAAACCATCACCCCTCGTCCTACCACTACATGCCCTTGTAAGAAGTCCCTCTCCAGCTTTCTTGTAGGCCCCCTTCAGATACTGGAAGGCTGCTCTAAGGTTTCCCCGAAGCCTTCTCTTCTCCAGGCTGAACAACCCCAACTCTCTCAGCCTGGAGCTCCAGCCCTCAGATCATCTCCATGGTCTCCTCTGGACCCACTCCAATAATACCTGTGAAGCCGCAAAAAGTTTGCTGTGATTCCAGGTGAACGTACCATGCCAATGCCATTGCAAATAATTAAACAAGGTCTAAAGGCGATCACTGATACCTGCATTTCCCAAGCAAGGGGGCTCCAAAGTCCACATGCAGTTTTTAAAAAGCAGCGGTGACTTTCAGGTTTTGCAGTCTTTGTCTTTCCCTTCTCGAGAGCCATTACCATATAAAATTTCCCACCTTCCTAAGACTCCACATTACCTCTGAGTGGAAGTAGAATATAATGTAACAGTAGTATTGCTTAGTGCAAAGCACTTTCCTAGAACATCTGCCCTCGAATAGGTCATACAAGTCATGCAAGAAATTTTTGAGATGACATCCGCATTCCTCAATCTGGCCTTAAAAAGTACTAGTATCTGTTTCAGGGTTTTACTTTGTTTTATTTTGTCTTTTTTTAAAACCGAACAGTAGCAGAGACACATCTTTGAACACGGATATTCAGAGTACGCAAAATTAAGGTTTGATTAACCTTAAACTGTCTTTGCTAGCATTTTAAGCTTACCAAGGGTAAATTTAGTATCTCAAAGTATCTTGGTACTTTAAATCAAGGGTATCTTTTTTAAAAAAGAAATCTCTATTTTCAACAGGGCAGAAGAGCAGGCAGCTGCAGCTACTGCAGAGATGTTAAAGGTTGCGTTTATGTTCAAACAGCTGTAGCAAAAAAAACCCTCCACAGCCCAGGACAGAGATGCCAAGGCGCTCACTCAGGGGAAGAACAGGCTATTAGAAAATATTTTTTCTCTGAAGTTATAAGGCAAAGCCAACTCTTGGAAGAGCTGCCAAGAGCATCCAAGTCCAGCTCCATTTGAGTTCATTCATATTAAAAAAAAAAAAAAAAAAATCAATCTCCTTCCTGTTCATTTAAGAAAGAATTTAATAGGAACAATTCAGGAAAAAAAAAAAAAATTATCAAGCTAATCTCTGCACAGAAAACAAACTGGTGAAAACCAGCCAGAAGAGAAGGAGAGCTTGTCTTCGGGTATTTACAATACAGATTTATTCAGTCTCAACATTTGCAAAGTAAAGGTCCGCCCACAGGAACTTTTACATATATATATATGTGTGTGTGTGTGCGCATGCATATATTTCAGATGTGAAATTCATGGACTTGGTGTTATCAGACAAACAGAACAACTGAGAAAAGCAAGAAAACGCCCGGCGACGGGGGAAGCCGACCATCTGGTCTCGAACACGCTAACACAATAGGGAAGGAGTTGAGTTTGGCAGCTAAGGACTGGAAAGCATATGGTACGTTTCCTCTTAACTGGGCATTTTCTGGCTTTTCTTAGCTCGTGTCAGACCTTAACAGACCTCGCGTAGTTTGTATTAAGCTTTCTCAGCCTGAAAATTCAACCATAGAGGGGCTCAAGAGTTCTTCGCTTCGGGTCCTTTTGAAGCGGGGTGAGTAGGAAAAAGAAGTTGGAAAATCTCTGTCATCTTTTGAGATTGTTTGTGTTGGTATTTCTTTCTGCTTTCTGAATGAGTTGTGTGTTAATTCTTCATCAGACACATGCAATGTCCTCCTTATACAATTTTCAAAAAACAGATATGGGAAATGCCCTGGCCTGCTTCCAGGTCAGGTCAAAAAAAAAAGGAAAAGAAGGCAGGACTGAAACATGGCAGTAAAATCCTACAAAGATTATTTGGGCCAAATGTATTTGGGCTCAGAATAAGTTTATTCTTAAATAAGCAAAGTTAATCTTTTTGTTTGTATATTTACTAATGGTGAGAAGACAAGCTCTTGAGGACTGAATTTATTCATATAATGGTAAAACAAATCAGAGAAGTCTGAAATTACCACAAATGGAAGATTTTAAAGTCTCTACTGGTGGCAAATATACTAAATTTTAATGTAAAAGTAGCTAAGTACAGGACTGAAAGGAGTCACCTGGGAACAGATTCGCATCTCAGACATTCACACTAGTATTAAGACAGTGTTTCAGTTCTTTCGTCCATCCAGTTTGTCATAAGGTTTCACTTCAATGATAAATGGAAGTTTCAATTATCTTCTCAGATCAGCAATTTAAACGAGATAAATACATAATGCTGTAAATATTTCTGCATGGACTACTGTGGTGTCTGGGAGCACCAGTACCCTCTGAACAGGTCAGTACTCCACGTCAGAGCGGAAAACTGGAGACCAGAATTGCAAAAAACCCAAATATAGTAACAACTCCTCAAACCTAAGATAAAGATTATATATAAAGATTAATCTAATATAAATGAATTGAGCACAGGGGAGAATGAGACAAGATTAGTCAACACAACACTGACCTCAGCACATCAGCACCTAAAATCCATCTGAGGTTACACAGCAGTTACCTGAAGTTGCAGTATTTCATACTTCGGTATATTCAGCTATTCTGTACTCAAAGGAACGTCTTGGTAAGTTTTTAGGTGTTTGGATTTTTTTAACTTTGCAGCAACTTTCACTTTGCAAGGATTAGTAAGTGCAATTTTAAAAAAGATACAAGGATTAAAAAATAAAAATAAAAACCTGCAGCTTCCAGGAGTATTAGCAATTACTACAACTTCAGTCCAACAGGAACAGCCTTGCACGAGCCTGCTTAGAAAACCACAAATTGTTGCTATAAAGACGGTGCGGATGCGCTGGAGGGAGGGGGAAAACTGCATTTGCAAAGATCACAGAATCACAGAATGGTTTGGGTTGGAAGGGACCTTAAAGACCATCCAGTCCAACCCCCTGCCATGGGCAGGGACACCTCCCACCAGACCTGGTTGCTCCAAGCCCCGTCCAACCTGGCCTTGAACACCTCCAGGGATGGGGCAGCCACAGCTTCTCTGGGCAACCTGTTGGGCAAGCTTGGCCAATACACAAAACCAGGTTACAGCAGGGCAGCGTGATCATGAGCTCCACTATTTCTTTACCTGGAGTTCACTTTAAAGTTATCCGTATTTATAACGACGAACATCAGCATTACATGCGGCAAAGTCATTCTATGACTACCAATACATCAAAGGTAGTATTTCTTATATGAATATTTGCATTTCAGCACCTTCAAAAAAACCCACCACAACTCAAATGGAAATACTCCGATCCTTAAAGTAGAAGAGCACTATTAAGCACACTTAAAGGGGGGAGGAGGGAGCTCTGGTAGAATTAAAATGTGAAGGTTCAAAGTTTTGGGGGGAAAAAACCAACAAAATTTAACACTGATATTACAAGACACACTGTGCAATGAAGACCAGCTCCCCTCAAAGTGGAAAGTCCTTGGAAAAAAGAGATGAGTTTGACTCCAAAAAGGGAACAGACAGAATCAAGCATGGAAAAGTGAATCCATGCTATAATTCTGGAAACCACGTGGCTGTTCAGAATGGAATTCAAAGCAATACGAAAAAAAATACAGGTCTATGTCTTGAATAATACCCTTGCAACAACTGGAATAAGCCATAAAGAAACAACTATTGAATATGGTCATCAAAATGTCTCCTCCTGTCTGTACAGCTTCAGTGTTAGAGTAACAGCAGAACTATTAAAACTCAGCAAAGCAGCTGCTCAGCGACTGGAGATGGAAAAGTCACATCCAAGAACATCAGAAATACAGTTTATAAGTATTTCCTCTCTAGGCAAATGCTTGAGAGACCATCATTAGAAACTGCTCATAACTTTTTAATTTTGTTAGATTCATAGAAGTGGAAAGATCTTACAGAAAACCTCTTTCGCTTACGAAAACGAAGATAGCGTTTACAGACAGTATTTTGTGCGAGGAGCTCTGGACTGTATTTCTGGTCCTCTCTGCCTTTGCGCACCTTCAGACAACTCAGTCTAACAGCGCTTCATTCTCCTGCACCAGAAAAACCCGGGTGCACTTTTCCTTCTTTGATATACAAAGGTTGGGAATTCGGTATTTCTTGTTAAACTATTAGAAGTTATTTTACTATAGGGTGTCCATGCAATTTCTAGTAACAGTCACTCAGATAAACACCAAGTATACTGAAGTTATGATCTAGCAGATAAGCAATTGCTTCCATCCTTTCCCCAGTATTACATTTTTTTCCCCCAGTTTAATATAATATTTAAGGTTACAGAACAGGAAGAAAGCCAGCAAGTTACAAGCAAATTCAACTGAAAAGAATTTAACAAATGTTATCTGTCAAGATTCGCAAAAAAACACTGTTATGTTCATTTTCTGCTTCACAAAGATTTTTAGGTATTCACAACCCACTGTAGCTCCGAGAGATCCGAGCAAACCGTTACATTTAGGTAGCAACACAAAGCATTAATTAACAGATGACAGAGTCATCTGGTTCTGTATTCTCCACTGTTCTTCAAAGGCAAATCATTTCTAACCTAAATACAGGCTGCATAGAAAGCACTGAAAGGTTAAACAAAAACCTCTTCAGTCAAAATGCTTACAGCTCTTAAGACAGCAAGCCATAAATTATTAAGTAGCTTGTCTAATTGCTTCATGATGGCATCCAAAGATTCCAGTCCCCCCTACCCGCCCCCCCCATCCCAAGACGCAATTCCAGCTGGATGCACTTTCAACACAGGCCGTTATTCACAAGAGTCCGCTCTAATGTTAAAATGAGGTACCAGAGGTCAGGCTCCTAATAAGAAAACAAAGAGTAAGATTCCCATACCCACATAACATCCTAAATCTTGAAGCTACATCAGCAAGCTGACAGCTGGAAAACCTAGGAAACCTCATCAATAAGGAATGGCGAAAGGAATCCGGATTACACTGAGCAGTCAGATTTTAAATCCCCCAAATTAAGTCATATATGGAGAACTGCTCCCATAAAAACCGAGCCACGGCTGTAATCGGAACCTTAAACTAGGAATTAGGGAACTTCCAGGTCTTCAGGCAGAGGAGGAGAGTACAAAAAGTGAACTCAATTTCCAGTTATTATGGAGGAGATAGGCAAAGCAGGAAAGAACAGCACAAGATGGAAAAAAAAATAAAAATTCATCAACACACACAGATTTTCCAATTCACTAGTTTGTTGGGTTTTAAACAACATATTTCAGGCAGAGAAAACACATATTTAATGACTCAAGATTTACAAACTATAGCATGGTTTGCAAATCAAACAAAACAGCTCTTTTTTTACCGCTGTAAGTAAGAGCATTCCTAATTTTCTAAAATACACAAATAAATCATCCATACACACCAAATCAAAAGATATGCGAAAACCTTAACTTGGCTTGAAACTTCTTGTCTTCTTAATTTACAGATGTTAAATATTTATTCTTTCCTGCCTACCATCTTTCCCTGTAATGAAATTATTTTTCATTATAGCAAAATGCAGTTGACTGATTTTAGTGTTCTCTCTCGGAAAAAGGAACACGTCACCTGGCAGACATATTTGGCTTTCTTTAAACCAGCACTACTGACCAACAGCTCCTTGAGGGACAGATCGCTCAGTCCTATCACCCAGTTTTCATACCAAAGTCCGCAATAATTGAAATACCTCCGCAGCTGATATTACCGACATAGAAGTAATCTGTAAATAGTAATGTGCAACGTTCATTAGAAGTGTCACCAAATAATCGCTAACTAAGGGAAATACAAGAGCAGCAGGAGCTCCGTGCCCACTCAAACGGTGGTAAACATATATCAGGAACAAGAGGGAATCAAAACAAGGCCATAAAACGTACATGGTGTAGGTCTCATCTCAAGGACGTAATTGCAAGAGCAGTTGATGATTGACAGAAACCTCCCGTCCACTTCTCCGCTGCCACCGAACAGCAATCGTAAATGCCACGGATACTGCAGAGCACTGAATAAGGGTTCAAAAAGGGCGTTAAAATCATCATGTTCTGTTGGCTCAATGCATCTCTTACTTTTAACTGCTCCTGGAAAGGCAAAAAGGCAGGGAAAGAAAAAAAAGCCATGTCCCTCTTTATGCTTGATTTTCTAATGACTACTTAGCTAAACTTTGGCTAATTGTTTTTCCAGATGGACAAAAGAGCCCAGCAGTAAAAGACACAAGTATGAAAGTTAAAACCAGCAATATGAAAATCTTACTGTCAGGGTTGGTTTACATGCCATTTATGGCCCCAAAAAAAAAGAGTATGGAAGGGTTTGTTTTCCTTTATCGTAATGCAGCAATCAAAACTCGCTCTCTGTATACCGAGACGCTCTCAGTGCAAAGGTTGACGTGCAATAAAACGTGGCACCAAAGGAGTTTGTCCTTTCTACACCTTGGCTACAAAAAGCACCAAAGCTACATGAAATAGCACGCTTCTTATTTTTTCCCCCTTAAAAGCAGAAATTAAAATTAGTTTGTTATTGCGTCTTTAATCCCAGGGGTACGAAAGATCAAGAAACAACATTCACACACGCAGAAGTCAAATAAACGTCTACAGAGAACAAGCTTAATTCTAGAGATGAAGCACTGGCAGGGGTGGCGTCCTCAGCACCCTTTCCTACCCGCCTCTGCTTCCCTCGCTAAGAACTCACTTGTTTAATTAATTGTTTTACATAGGTGAAATGGACCATTAGAAAACATTAGACAACACTTAATTTATCATTTATACAAGGATGAATGCAAATCATTTTGAGGTTTGGGGTTTTTTTTCTTCCCACACCCCTAATTAATATTCATGAGGATAATTTCACAAAGGCAGTTATAAAACTATGTCAGAGGCAGCTTGAAAATATAGTTGCGCTCGCACAGAAAGAGGAAATTCTCTCCCCTCCTTGCCCTTGAAAGAGGGGATTTAGACGCAACGCAAACATTTACTGAACGATGGGGTTTCATAATATTTTATTCGAGTTATTCATTACGCAAAAATAACACTGTGGAAAACCAGATAACGTTATACAAAAGCTAAGTTCATTTGTTCTGGACAGGTGGCCAGTCTGCAACTCCGTGCCGGCATCCAAAGCCCGCCCACAATAGCACTAAAGACGATTATGCAAATGTTCCCTATTCCCTGCTATTTTCCCAGGAATGGGAGAAGGGCTCCATGTGGAAGAAGCAATTGTTTCCCAGTCATGTGGAAAACAAACCAAGAGAAAGAAGGGAGGGAATGTGAACGGGAGATAGCACCACATACCCTTACCAGGCCGGTCTTCCGCTCTCTCTCGCTGAAAAATGCTTGAAATGATCATAACGGTAACGTGATTTCCATACCGGAGCGCGGATAGCAGGGGTCAGACACAGAGTTCAGAGCCCAGGAAATGTATTCTTCATACGCAGCTATTCTACGTTTTCCCTTGTGTTCCACCGAGGGACAAAGCAGTTTAAAGATGGTAACTCTCCTTCAGCTGTAATACATCACCGAAACGTGAATGGTGGGGCTGCGTGGTGCTTCGCTAGAACAAGCCGAAGGTTTGTATGAGATGGGCAGCAGATGATCTGGTTATCCGGGAGCCTGAATTTTGTCCAGATTTCATGCTCTTGAAGGATTTTTTTTTTTTTCCCCTAATTCCACATCTCGATCACAGAGTCATTAAAAAACAAATGTGAAATCAAAGTCAATGCATTTGCTTCACTTCAGTCCTTCAACGATTATTGATTTGAACATGTTTTACTAAAATACAACACCTTGTACCACAATATAGACTAGCTTAAAGGCACATAAGATTTATTCTTAAAAAGTACTAGAATGGTCCTTGTATTTCAAGCACAGCTCTTCAAAACGCATGGCTTAAACCACCTGTTTCTACATAAAATGCTTTTCACCTCTCCCAAATACCAATTTTCCACCTAAGTACCCATCTAAGTAATTCAGCTATCCTTCTGCTTACACGCAGTAACTGTATCTTAAAGGACTTGGCAGGACACAAAAACGACAGTAGGCAAACGAACGTGATGCAACTAACCAGCAGTCCGCAACTTTATTAATTATAAGTTAGGCACGACTAATTGTAATTACAAGGGCACCACTGCCCCTTCCCACAAAGCACCAGGTACTAAACGGATCCAGAGCAGCCTTAACAGGCCCGAAGCTCTAACAGATAACCCGCTTGTCCCCTTAGCATTAACTTTTACACGGGTTGAGGATTTAGCCTGGAGCAGAGGAGGCTGAGGGGAGACCTTCCCGCTCTCTACAGCTACCTGAGAGGAGGGTGTAGCCAGGGGGGGTTGGTCTCTTCTCCCAAGGAACAAGCAATAGGACAAGAGGAAATGGCCTCAAGTTGCACCAGGGGAGGTTTAGACTGGATAGTAGGAAAAATTTCTTAATGGAAAGGGTTGTCAAGCATTGGCACAGGCTGCCCAGGGAGGTGGTGGAATCTCCATCCCTGGAGGTATTTCAAAGCCGGGCAGACGTGGTGCTGAGGGACATGGGTTAGTGGTGGGTTTGGCAGTGTTGGGTTGATGGTTGGACTTGATGATGTTAAAGGTCTCTTCCAACCTAGGTGATTCTATGATTTGACTCCGCAGCTGAACCTTCCAGCCACAAACGGGTCCAGGAGCGGCACATTAGGGGAGGGAGATTCCCCATCCACCACACCTACCAGGGCCAAGCTGGCTGCATCCCATCAAGATGTACCTCAGTAACCGCTTTCATTTGAGCTGGACAACAACCGCAAGTTGTGATACTCGAGTCAATAATCATTTTTCCTTCAGTTTGTTACTCTTCTTTACTCTTCCTATTCCAAAGGAACCAGGTTTCTACAGCTGCTATTAGGAGACTAAAATAAGAAGTAATAATCTGGTTAACCTTCCTAAAAAAAGAGACACTGCAATGACAGTTACAGCGACCCTCAAAGTTTGTTGAGTGTAAGTTAGAGGAGCAGTGTTAAGGATAATCAGCATTTGGTGCTTTAAAGACCAATACCTCCTCTGCTTCAAGGAAAGCAACACAGGTTTTCACCCTATTCCAGCCCTGTAATTTAAAGTAGGAAAGATAAAAGCTGTCTCCTGTCAAGGATTTTTATTTTTTTTTACATTTAAAAGTATAGCTTTTCAGAACTTAGTTACTGACGCTTCTTTTTGCTTCACCTTAACATCACCTAACCCTTGAGCCAGGCTTCCAAAGCATACATGCTTTGCTTTCCCAGTTGCTGGAAGTCTGTTTCCAGTTCCCATCATGACCTCGTCTCCATTCAGATCCCGACAACCGAAAGACTTCACGCTGATCTTCAAGTCAAAAGAGTTTCTTGGCAATTTCTGCCATTGCTTTAAAGCGATTAATAAAATCCCCCTTACATCACTGATATTATTGCTGCTTTTCCTCATTCAACAGAATTTACAAACAAAAGCATTGAGTGAAGACTTGCTCATCGGTCCATCATACGCACACTGCCTTTACCGTGTCTCCTGCTTTCCTATAATTACTCTGCCATTATTTTGACACTCCTTAGAATTTATATTCTTCCTTTTTCCCAAACTAACAAGTGTTTTGCATTTCCATTAACTCCACTGTTCTCTCTCCCTCTTTCCTGTAGGAAGCTCCTCCAGGATCAGCCTACCTATTGGCTTCTGGGTGCTCTGCAGATCTTCCAAACATCTTTCAACTATTTCTTTTTGTGTGCTTGCTTGTTCTCAATTATTACTTGTCTTTCAGCACTGACATCTTCGATTCAAACGATCCACTTCAGAGTTCTCTTACCTTGCGATACAACTCATTTCAGGTTTCTCTCCACACACTCTTTGAACATTCTTCCTCTACCCAGGCACTTCTCAATTTCCATTTTCAACACCAACTAGTTGGTCAAGCTCTTGAATCTCTTCTTTTCTTCCCCCTCCCTGCAACTGCGAACACTTTCCAGCTCAGCAGCTCCTCATTCTTTACCCACCTCTATTTCTTTGTCTTGGCCTGGTAACACACAACTTGATCAGCCATTCCTATAATCTCATTTTTTATGCTGTTCCACAGCTCTTCACCATTCAGTTCTTCTTTCACCAGAGACAAAATTCCACCACCACCACCCCCACAACTCCTTTGTTTTCTTTCCTGTATCTGGCTCTTTCCATCTGTGCTTATCGTAGATCTTCGTTCTTGACACTTTTTTGGTTGCTTTTAGCTTCACCAATGCCAGCACTAACTTTAGCTCTGGAGGTAATTCTGTGAGAGAGGAAGCCTTCGACGGCCCTAGGAACATACCCTGATTTACTGCAAACTCCCTCTGGAGTTATCAATTCTTCTTCACTGTCATGTGCAATTCACCGAATCTTCAGAGGACAGGGATTATTCTGAGACTGAACTATACACTTGCTCATGTAAATAATTAGGAATTTCAGAGAGAGTTAAAAAGGTAAGCACAAGCATGGCTAAAAAAAACCAGACACGTTCCCGATTTTAATTAAAGCATGCCTGCAGGTCATGGCAGCCTTCGTATTGCTTTGAGGATTATTTCTGCATATTAGAAAGTTTTTTGCATATGAGAATACCACTACCAGCTGTAATTATATGACCGTACATAACTGGATTTTACTGAAAGTTCTGCTCTGTCTTTCATTTAATAGATTTTTATATATTAATTTATATTATTGGTCTTTTTCTAGGTATACAGAAAATATGTCGACAGAGGGATAAAAAGCATTTAGAATATAAAAATAGGTTCACAGAGACAATACCGTTTACTAAAGGGGGAACAAATCCAACCTGCTGTAACAGAGTCCAACCACTGTCTTCTCCCCATCACCTTTTCTCCACCCAAAATTCCCTTATCCATGACCAGAGATCATGCCGCATGCATTGCTACATATGCTGTCCCTCTCAGGATCATGTTTCTTCCACCACCACACTGGCGTACCACTGGGTGTCCATCCGTAACGGGACCCATGCGTAGATGCTCCCCTCTCTCCTCCTTTGCAATTACGCCACAAATCCATTTGACTCAAGAGACACTTGCTGAGCTCCAGCCAGGGGCTGGCACAGGGCACGATGCAGGACATGTCCACACTCCAGCTAACGCCCACCCAGCCCAGTCACACACAGGCTCTTACTGGCGCTCTCAACAACTTCACTTTTTTCCCCAAATTAATAGGTAAGAGTGCACTTAAAAAAAAAAAAAAAAGAAAAGGTAGTGCTAATAAAAAAATTACAGCAAGTTCTCTTTTGAAAATGAGATCCAAATAGCCACTTTTTCTTATTCACGTCATCATTATACACATACTTGAGAGAAAACACATTTTCTCCCTTTTTTGCCATACAAAACCCGTATGATTAATTTAGCATATAATTAACATATGTTTGTCAACTCCTTGTTTCACTGTAGGCCTTTAGCCCAATATTTTCTGTACAGCTACATAGATAGTGCCACCATTCATTATTCAAAGGTTTCTGCTGCAAACCAAAGATGTCCTGGTAAATAACAGTTTTGGACTCATTACAAGATGACTCATGTTTGAGTTTCCACTCGTTACAGGTAACTCAGCTATTCGTTCTTAAAATATTTTTGCTCTTTGCATATTATTCGGAGAAAAATCTTCGCTACAAGCCATAGGGAGAAGAGGAAAAAGAAATTCATTGTAAATAATCAGCTGCTCCTGGGAGACAGAGACATCGCAGTGTGCCAAGTCAAATTAATCCCAGACACAAAGATGTGAATAAAGCTTTAAAACTGAGATAAAGCAGGGAAATTAAATAGATCACTTCGAGAAATAAAACTAACTTCATTCGGTACTGTATTTTACACACTGGCCAATGTGTGCCTAAAATCCAAAGTTTCAGCAAAGGAAAATGCTCTTCACATGAATGCTTGAAGCCAAAAAGAAGAGAGTACTGTATAGAGAGACTGGAGAACGCAGATGGGCTTTCTAAAGTCTTGTTTTAAGCAAATGCATCAAGAACAAATTTCTGCTAAGAAAAGCCAACAAAATCTGGTTTTAAAAGATCTGAAAGAGAATCAGAACCAAAGTGAACTTCATTCATATTGAAATCAGCATTGCTAGATAATAGATTTTAAAAGAACAACTTTTATTTAGCCTAGGGCAAGCTTCAAATTTGCAGTCTAGTCTCATCTCTCCACTCAAACCTTTCTTTATCACGTTTTTCATTTTGACTCCTTTAAATAAATGGTGCGTTTCTGAACACAAGACGTCAAACTCCGCTCTGATGTGACTTAATTAACTTCTACAGGGGTGGGTCATTAGAAAACATTTATATATTGTTGCAAATTTACATAATGCTGTACAAACACAGAAGGAAACAGATTTCCTACCTGGAAACACAACACAAATAAACCCACCAATAACCAGGGTAATGAGAGTATGCCGTGACCTGGCAGACGCAGAAATTAAGTAGTGTTTTAGAGGCACAGAACAGTATCACTGAAGGCAAAATAGTCAAGAAATTGAGAGAAGTGAACTAAAACCAGAGGCAAGCTAATACACAAGGGCATGACGCTTTAGATCTTCACAAACAAGGAGCGTAACCATAAAAAAAGGACAGAAACACACTTGTGTGCAGAAGAAAAGCACAGGAATCTGTATCAAATATTTCCATGAATATTGAAAGATAAGTTTTTGTTCGAGTCATTTCAGTTGCTATATAAGGGATGTTAGTACTTCAACGACTGAGAGATTCTGGCAATAATAAAGAAGCAGAAACAAATCAAAACACATTTGAAATACAAAAAAATGATCACCAAGAAAGACAGTATCTCACTCTTTTCCAAATTAGAATCTAATTTGTTTGAGAAAGAAAGACACAAGGGCAGATTTGGGAACTAAAAGCAAATACAGTGCTGGTTAAAGGCAGGGAAGATCTGCCTAAGACGGGACTGAAATCACAACACTGTACACTTGAATACAGCAAGAGAGGAGTCACTGGAACCACCTGCTCACTCATGGAGAAATTCAACGCGTGGGCAAGAAAACCCAGGGATGACCAAAAACTGAATCGGCTTTTGGATAAATCAAGCATCATAAAAACAAAGACTGTAACAACCACCACCACCTAAATACATAAAACAACCTTAGCAACAGCGTATGCACAATTTAATGAATCCACATGCAGGCAGGGACAATCAAAAAATGTTCTGGTATCATGTGATCTTGATGTAAATGAGGGGTAATTAATGGGATTAAATTGCTATTCACCTTTAAACAATCTCCTAAAACCATGCATGCTCTTTCTTCGTTTACTTTTGTATCCCATTCCTTTGCTAATATGGCCTTCTATGAAATTTGATCACAACTGGTACCGAGATTATGGAAAACAGACACACAAGGTCATCTTGACACAGTAGCTGCTCTGTGTATTTGTATTTTTATTAGTATTATTATTTGGTAGTGTTTCTGCACCTACAAGCAGTACATCTCCCAGACACTGGGCAGGGCAGCAGCGGCAGTTCTTCATTTTGGTTTTCAGTCTCCACTCCCACAACAGCGAAATTTCTGGGCACCTTGCCAAATGATATTTAATTAAAAGCTACTCCGCTTTTGATTCTTTAGTAACTTGGTTACCAGCTCCATTGACCATTTATGCAGTGAAAGGAATTTAATAAAAATCTGGTTTTCTATTGTGTTTACAGAACCGGTGACAGTATAATTTTGAGTGCAGAGACAGCTGGCGGGGCAGTTTGCTTAAAAAAATCCCAGAGAGGTAAAACACAGAAAAAGGTGAGATAGAAAAAGCCCCAAAATCACTGAAGTATTATGTACGTTATTGCTGTACAAATGCTATTTATTTTAGTTTCCCATTTGGCAAACCAATGAGCCCGTTTTCTTTGGCAGAGAGACAGTTCTCCCAGTAACTCTCCCAGTTCTCTCTGGCAGTAACGCCAGAGCTATCAAGTCTTGTGTTGCAGCCTGATAGCAGGACGGAGGAAAAAAAAGGATCTTTGATTTAAACTACACCTCCTGCACTCAAAGAGGGCCGATTAAACCCATCTACTACAGAGATACACACCAATGGAGCATATAAACGTGTCTTGGTTAATAAAGGGATAAAAGTGGCTGGCTGAAGAACGCACTAGTTCGTTTTATTTCGAGGCTGGCTTTACTTTGTCTTTTTTAAATGGTAGAAAAATCTCTCTGATCCTATCAGTAGCCTCTGGTCATGGTTTTAAACACCTGAAATCATATCTTAGCCTCAGCAAACCAATTACTGGCCTTTCTGATAACCTGAGTACCGCGGCATTTATAACCCAGCCCAGATAACCACCGACAGAAAAACTCACTCCAGACATTTCTCGCTGCAGCAGCCACACAAGTTCCTGGGGACAACTGATGATTTTTCCCAGAACTGCTAAGGCAAAGTGAATTTCAACATCAGAAGCCGGAGCAAAATCAAGAGAACCGATACAGGTGATACCTTCAGCAGAGCTGGCATTGTATTTTCAACCCTAACTCCAAATAAAGGAAGAACAGACACTACTACGTGAGCAGGGTTGGACACGCGTGCACAGTAGAACAACCTCAGATGTTCTCCTGGCTTTACTGGAAGATACTTTTCTTTTTAAACATGCTGAACACTTAAACTTAAAACCACAGATAGTATCAGAAAAAATCATAAAATATCAGGAAAACATGGAATATATCTAAACAATGGAATTAGCATCCCACAGTGCTGAACACACATGCTGATACCATCAACCAGCCAGGCTACACTCGTGCTCACACCAAGTCTAAATTCCAGCGATGCTTCCTCAGCATGTCCTAATCCTGCCATGAATCATCAAGTATTTCATGGTCCTGAACCCAGATAAACTGTAAGAATAATCAGGGAGAAACTCTGTCACTCACGACATTAGAAACTGGTTGAAAGAGTAAATCTCTCTTTATTCCTGTTACATACAATACTGCGAGGCTTGGAGTTGGTGGAATTTTACAGCTTGCTTACTCTAAATGATTTAGGGAAGAAAGTATCAACACTATTTAATGAAAAGTTTTGTAAACTGGAGAGTATGTATTTTATTTTTAACTATAGCCCGTGACACAAATTTAGCTACATTTAATATCTTAATTTGGAAGTTAAGTCTCACTGCAGCTCTGTGGCTTACCAAAAAGAGCACAAATATTAGGAACTGAAAAATATTTCCGAAGGTTGTTTTCAACACTTCTGCCTTATGAGCTCTTTGCCTAACTTCTTCTTAATGCCTCAGACACACAGGGGAAAAAAACCACCTTAGATAAGCCATACAAACTTGCAAAGTAGTAAGATACAGCTTTTTTTTTTTTTGGATTCAGGAGCTCAGTTGACTAACGCACAGTAACAACCCTTCTCTCTCAGGTTTCTCACCAGAGCCTTTTAAAGAAACGAAGCAGTCACAGCAAAAGCGTGCAGGTCGCTGTAAAACAGGTAACGGGTTACAAATCCAAAGCAGAGGGATGGCATAAGTTCCAGCGCCGGGCAGGACTTTGCAGCGGGACTCAGCTGTTACGTATGGTTATCAATGGCCTGCAGAAGGTGAGCAGCAAGGAGGTGACAACATCTGCTGACAACTGTTATTCAGAGTGGTAAAACTAAGGGCTGATATCAAGAACTGAAAAGAATTTTAACAGGGTTGACTCACAGGGTAACAAAATGGAAAAAAAATTCAATATAACTAAATGTAAAGAGATGTAAACAAGAAAAAAACAGTATGCTAGGTGGACCATTTCCATGCAGGGTCAAGATCTTGGGGTCATAACAGACAGGTACATGACAAACATCAATGTCTACTAGCCGTCAAAAAAAACCCAACCTGAAATAAAAAAATGCAACAGTGACAGGAGTTCAGATGGGAAGGAAGCACATAACCCAGGTTAGTGCTACCATTGCAGGAACAGATGGAGCAGCATCTCAGAAGTTTGTGTGCTGCTGTGGTCTTTCCCTCTGCCCCATCTTCAAGAAACAGAGAAGAGGCAGAGAAAAACAAGGATGGTAAAAATGCATGCGGCCACATCAGGACCAATTGGGAGAGCTTGGACTCCCCTGTTCTCCTAGGAAACCAGACAACTGAAGGGACGGGAGAGTATGACTTTGGTTTATGAAATCATAACCAACATGGTGACAATAGATAGAAATTAACTGGCTTCTCGTCTTCTAATACATTGAGGGCACCAGATGAAACTAGGAGAAGTAAGGTTCAAAGGACACATTAGCCAAGCTGCATCGACAACAGAAGGTGCTGTAATCTCACGAGTTCCTGCCAAACAACAAACCTCTTTTAATGCAGAAGTAATATCACAAGAAAGAAACAAATCCACTTAAAATGTCAAGGGGAAAAAATGACAAACTAAAATATCTTACACGGGCTGGCTATCACCACCAACCAAAAACTGTAACATGGACTATGACATACATCCTCAAACACTGTACAATAAAATCACGGTAAGAGTGGGAACACAGGCAGAAATCCAAAGTAAACAAGTAAAGCCCACCACCTCCCTGCCAGGTTCGCTGACATGGCTACAGGTTCTCCACGTTACCTCATACAGGTTTTCTTCCAGACTTGTCCTAACGTCTTCCATCTTTTGAAAGAAACTGAAGTGACATCTGTGCTGGTCCTGAACACGAAGGATATCAGGGATTTCATATTAAGTTGCTTTGGAAGGTTGGTGAAACAGTACCAGGGGAGATAGGCACGATAAGTAGGTCATTTAGAGCAGAGACAGGCAGCATACGGCTGCCAAAACTGGCAGGTGGCAAATTTTCAATGTCATGCAATAATACTGGTAGCAGAGGGCTGTGAGCTGTAACGTCTATATAGTAAAGCACCGATAGGAACAACTTGCCAGGAGGCAGAAATACTGCCTTATACTTAGGCAATGCTTCTATGGATTAGATGATCAACACATTTTGCTCCCAGTATTTTGATTTGATCAGTTTTCCTGTATGCTGAAACATCTTGACCGCAGCATGAAGACCTGCAGGATTCCCTCTCCCTATTTAGAGTGGCCTCCTTGACACACAATCTATCCAACAGCCACAACACATAGGTTGTACCTCATACAGGGAACATAGGACCTGGCTCATACGCAGAGGACACCAGCTACCTCCTGTGGAAACGGTGAGCTCGGAAGGTCTTGCCACGCTACGCATCCTGATGCGGTCCTCAAACATCAGCCCCAGCAGGCCCAGTGACTCACTTCACCCCACAGAAATACGTGCTTGTTTTCACATAGCTCGGTTTATCAGTGACAACCCCAAAATCGAGAGCTATGAAGACAATGAAGATCACACGGGGAGGATTTCTGAAAATGCAGGTAGCCCAATACGGCAGTACAGCTGTAGAACAGATGTATTTTCAACCTGTCCTGGAGCAGAGGCATTAGTGGAGACAGCCTAAACAGAACGGAGATCAAGCACAGAAGGATAACAGCAACTGATCCAAACGTTTTTCATCATTTGTAGTATTAGAGAGAAGAACAAGAAGATATAATTTGTGGTCTTACTGAAATTTAAAAAAAAAATATGCTCATAAAATCTATGCTTTATCTATCATGATGGCTGATACCATTATTGTCCCTTCCTTCACAGATGTTCAAAGGGGCAATCAAAAACCGTTTCGCTTTGTCAGTTTTTCCACTGCCATAAGTCATAGAAAAAAAAAAAAAACAGCTCAAGAGAAACAAAAGGCTGGAAGAGAAGGAACTGAAACGCTCGTCATTAAGCTAGGTTTTACAAAGCGGTCTCCACATATCACAACAGCTAGTTAAGCACCATGATTTCTTCTTGCAATCAAACCTTTTCATTTCTCTCTGGAGCCTACTGCAAGAACAGAATTGCACGATGCTCCTCTGGCATTGAAGACTTCACTGAAGAGTGCACTGCAGGAACGCAAGATGATGCAATGAACAAAGACCATGTCAAAAGTAAGGGTGTTAATGGCAGAAATGAATTCTGCAGTAATAATGAAGATCTCTGATTTGCTAGCAGCTCTAAGTTTCGCCTTCAAAAAAATCATTTAAAGACCTCTGCCCTCCCCTTTCTTCCCTGCCCACAATTTTTATACCTCCAAAAATACCTTTGTTGTTATATGAAGTCTTGCACTGCTGGTGCTGAGCAAAAATGCTTATCTAGACATAGCAGAAGAATTCGTTCATTAAAAATAAAAAAAGGGGACCAAACTTTTAAAACTCTGCAAGCTACAGGAAAACACATTTCATTGTTGTACAGTAAGTTAAACAGGTAGGATCTACCCAATTCCACTTAATATTTCTATTCTATATTATTTTCAAGAATTTCCAGGGAAAACAAAAGGGCAGCTGAACTCCCCAAATCTTCACAATCTTCAATGGATGTATTTAAATCTACTCTTAATAGAACAACAAAGCATACAGTCCATGCCAGCATAGAATCATAAAACAGTTTGGGTGGGAAGGGACCTTTAAAGGCCACCTAGTCCAAGCCCCCTGCCATGGGCAGGGACATCTTCAACTAGATCAGGTTGCTCAGAGCCCCGTCCAACCTGGCCTTGAACACCTCCAGGGATGGAGCATCTCCCACCTCCCTGGGCAACCTGGCCAGTGTCTCACTGAACTTCTGTAGATCTTCTGTGCAATCTCAGCTTGTCAGCTTCCTGACTCTAGAAAGCAAGTTTCAAAACACGAAAGATGCATTTCCTCATTTCTTGAAGCTACATATGTACCCAAACAGCCAGTCAGACACATTTGCACAAACTGTATGAGGCAGAACCTTTATTCAAACCTTAAAATATCTTGAGCTACTTGAAAGAGTTATTGAAAGAATATTACACAAATTATTTCTTTAACTACTAAATTCCTACTATTTTTAATTGTTTAGAAATAAAATCACAGAATAACAGAATGGCTGAGGCTGGAAGGGACCTTTGGAGATCATCTGGTCCAATCTCAGTCCTAACAGTAACCTATAAAACATCAGAAATGTATTTTTATATTCCTAGAAATAACTTCTATAAAGTGGCCGTCTAACAAACTACTCCTGACGATGGCCAGCTTAGAGTGAAAGAAGGGGATGGGAGAGGACATAGTCCAAGACTTCCATCATTAGAAAAGCCCTACTGTTAAGAAAACAAGGAAAAAAATAAACCCCTCAAACCAAAATTCTTACCTTTATTTGATCTGTAATTATCACTATAAAGGAAATAAAATTAAAAATTAAAATTAAAAGCTTTGAAGTTAAGAACCTCTGTTTCTTTACTATTTAGAGGAAAATGATATGTATTTTTACTCCAGATAATCAATATGCTCTGTATTTGCTGTTCTTTTTTATGGAAAAATCTACCACTATAGGACTGAGCTACCAACATTAGCAAAAACCAGTTTTTGCAAAGCATGGTTGTCTCTGTTTGGTTTATCTGTTACTAGGTAAGGCTGTAAAGCTATTCCTAAATCCCTCTTCTCATAGAAAGCTGGTTGAGCCATTCGACTAATGTCTTGGATGAGCCCTTCTGGTTCTTATCAAGAAACACCATTTTGGTTTTGTAAATTGAAAAAGGGAACGGGGCAGATCTCACACAGCATCAAATTCCCTGAAATAGCCCTGGGGTAAGAGGAACATCTCTACGAAAAAAAGTGACAGGGTGCAGTTTTTGCAATGTCTTAGTATTTCTTAAAAATATTTCTAAGAACTCATGGTGGTGTCCTCATCCATAAGCCTTCTGCAGGAGACTTTCCAAAAGCTGTCTGCACCTAGATTCAACTTTCCTGAGTTTTTGTTGTTGCTGTCAAGGTTGTTACGAGGGGAATTTGGCTTCTAAATGGAGGAGATACAAGATCTACCATGCTACCTATAGGCTACAAGAACGATCAGAAATAAACATTTTGATAGTTTTCAGCTGTTTCTGTCTCTACACAACCCCTTTTAAGAGAGAGCAAGCATTACACAGCTGATGAACAGCGATCCGCCTGCTGATGCCGTGTCTTTTATTTAAAAGCACACAACGTGATGGAACAAAATGGAAAGTCATGTTTAAAGGAACTTTTGATCTTTGATCCTCATCATGTCCGTTTGACAACCTTCCCTTTGCCACCAACTGGGACGAAACCTTTTGCTCCCAACTGTGAGAAACAACTGACAAGTTGGTCATGGTGACAAGCTTGGTGGCAAAGAAAACTGAAGCAGAAGATGGCAGGATCGGTTGTAGGATACCTTCACTTCTCAGACTTGAGAAGTAAGAGTAGAGGTGATGATCTTTCAAAAAAAAAAAAAAAAGGATGTTTATTTATTCTTTTCTTTTACATATATGAACCTCTCTACTCCTGTAAAACTAAGCTAAATCTTCCATATAGACCATTCTGGTTTCATGCATGTTCTGCCATAGCCTCCACAACCTGGATGAATTTGTTCAGCTTTCTTCTTTATGTTTTTCTACCCATCTAACAGTAGAACGTGTATATTTACAGCATGTTTTCAAAACCAAAAGCCTAAAAATAGGCACATCAACCCAAAATTTTGCTTTTCCCGATCAATTTTCATCAGATGTTCTTATAAAAGTTAAGCAAAAAAATTGTATCATCATTACATCTGATCATATTTGTGTATTTGAAAGCTTTTTTTAAAAAGGGAGATAGTGTATTATCCTTCTTATCCAGAAGGAGACACTTTTATGGACACACAGAAAAAATAATTCTATTCACAAATCCCACCCCCAACCACATTTACTGGAGGGTCTTCATACAGCTGCTCTGTTCTAGCTTAAGTGAACAGAAATTATCAGGAAAAACAAAAACAGAAACCGAACACCTGACAGAATATGTCTTTCAAGACACTCCTATAAACAGAAGAAAAATAATTTGATAGAAAAAATGTAAATTTCTCGCTAGCCTATTTGGATAGACAATCAAAAAGCAAACACAGATGTACTTGGCATCCTGACCGGAAATAAATCCAGGAAACCTAGTAGCTCACAAATTTCACATCTCAAAAAAAAATGTAACCAGCCCTTACTATTTTTTTTTTTAAATTACCGCTTTATGGTTTGTGAAGGTAAAAAAAAGCTTTGAGCCACGTTTTTATACAATCAGAGCTAAGAAAACCAGTGCTGAGATTTTTTTTTCAAAAATCTGCAGGCTTCCTCCTACTCAATTAGTTTCTGTTTGCAACCAGTATGAAATATGCTTTTATTCTTGTTGAAAATACGACAAACTACCCTTTAAACTGCACAAGGCGATGTATGAAGTATATTGCTAGCGAAACGAAGAGCAGCAAGAATATCTGTCAAGCAGAAAATACAGAATAATGTTAACAAATAAAAAAGGGATAGGAGGAATAAATGTATGCACTCATCAAAACAATTTTGGTGACTGAAAGAAACATTTTATATACATAAATCAAAATGCAAATCAATGTTAAGGATTTGTTCCTGCACTATACTTACACTAAATTTCCACTTCACGCATGACATTCATGTTTACTGATGATGAAGTCACTAACTTCCCAGCCAAACTGTACCTTAAAATGTTTGCTCAATGTAACAGAAGTACAGAGATAATTTATTTTAATATACACAGAAATCTTCCAATATAAAGCTTATTGCACAGACATTTTATTTTTCATGGAAAATACTGAAAAATGATTATCTAGTTTCTCAAGTATACTGCTGCGACTAACAGGATACAAACCAATGAACGCCACTAAAGGAAGATGAGCCGCAACAGTTTCAGAGATTCAGAAAATAACCACCGTGCCATTTTCATTGAAATTGCAAGACACTGAACCACAGTATGTTTTCACTATTTCACATCTGTAATTAGGCGATTCATTTGCTTACATGAATTTTATGTAATTAGAATGGATGGCATAACACAAATTTCTTCCCCATTTTGGCTTCAATTCAACATTGTACTTTGAGCACATGCTTATGTTGATCCAAGTTTTTTTACAGATAAGGTAAATAAGAATTTTATTGAATTTGTCTGCCCTAAAATTCCTAATTTGGTTAAAACCTTTCACTTAAGTAGTAAACAACTGTTGGCTTATACTGAAATTTCACTGAATGCTCTAAATAAGGCTTTAGGGGGGGTTGTTTTATTATTATTATTCCAGTGATAGAGCCAATCCCGTAAACAAGCGGAGAACATCATCTATATGGACTGTATACCAGGCCACGTAGTTTTTCCAGTATCTGGCTGGACAGCATGTTCCCTCATCAGTGCTGGGTTTTTATTTAAAACAAAAACAAAACACTATTTTAGTTATCTTTAAAAAAAACCCAACGGTTGTAAACTGGCATCTTCAAGACCTTTGGCACTGCACTGATGAAAAACTAGAGCACCAAGCTTTTAAGATATTGTTATTTGTATCTTCTAAAACAATGTGTAAGGGAATGACCCAGTTGAGGCGAGTTTCACTGCTGGCCACACAGACCTGAAAATATAGAATAATTAATGCTTGAGGCAAGAGCCATATTTTGATAAACTATCAGAAAAGATCCCCTAGGATCTAAATGCTGATGTGGTACCTACTTTTTCTTCATGTTTTGCAGTAGTTCCTTTAAATATGGGCAATCCACTTTATTTTTAAAGGAAAGCTTACATACTAATGGTAAAGAATAAGATGTAAAAAGTTTCTCAACTACAGTTTATAAATATACCCTGTCTTTATGCTAAAGCATGCAAGTCAATGAGAGGGTTGCACAGCTGTAGCTCCAGAGTGGACGTGACGGGTAAGTGTCACCTCCGTAACACGCGCGAGAAACATCCTAGCTGTTTACTTATATATTTACCCAAGCAGTACTCCATACAAACAGCAGCACGCGCTCACTTGCCTAGATCACATAGACAGACTTCTTTGCTGCTAGCACAGATTCGTCAGATTTGCAGCACATCTTTTATTACTTTGCAGCTGCCATTTGGACTCCTCTCCTGCCCTGGCCTGAGTAACCTTACGTTTCCTTTCTCCCTCCTCTTTCTGGGGAGAGTAGGCAGGACTGGCTGATCAAAGGTCTTTTATCTGTATAAAACTGAACAAGTCAACTACTGTGTATGTAGGGCCTTATACTGAATCATCATTTATGGTAGATTTGACTTAAACATTCTCTCTCTTTTTTTTTTTTAGCTGTCAACACGTTCTGGTTTGTCCAGGTCTGAAAGCGTAACTTCCAAGGCTGCAAAGGGGAAGAAAGGAGTATAGTTTTTAAAAATAGTTAAGAACACATCTACTGTACCCTTTAAAGTAATCCTCGGTCTAAGACAAACAGCTTTAGTAGCCAAGAAGCTCTGCCCAGTTTACCTTACAGCCATCTAATAAACAGCAAAGTGTCAAGCGTAAAATCTGGATCACTGGGGTCAGGGACGGCTCTAGAACAGAAAGGATGAGAGGCTGCTCCTGTAAAAGTATGTTCAAGCATACAAATTTATGGACTTTAATGCACACCGACTAAATGAGCTTTTCTTTTTTTTTTTTTTTTTTTTTACCCAATGGAGACTTTATCCTCAGGAAAATTAAAGTAACGTGATCTGAGAAACATGAAAAGAATAACTTCTCGGTAATATCACTAGTTAAAATACATGGAGTCACACAGACATAGTCTCCAAAACCACTAGTTGCTGTGCAGAAGGTGCAATCAAACATTGCTTTAAGTCTCACAGAAGAAAGGAGTAACAACTGTTATAAATTACCTTTCTCTACCTAACATTTATAAACCTGCTGAACAAGTTGAATTTCAGAAGAATTCATCAGCTGAAATAACTAGCTGAACTTCAGGATAAAACAAAGAATGAAGCTCTACATACCTTTATTTCTGCATGGATTATTCTTTTAAACAAACATTTTCATTTTAATTACACTCTCCGGAGTACCATTCTCAGGCACTTCAGTGACTGCTGTTTTTCCCTAATTAATGGCCTTTTGATTGTAACAGAGAACGTGCTCATTTGGTAAAGAACTGGTGTTATGTTGGAATACAAAAGATTTTTTTTTAAATCGATGGCTCCAGAACAACTGCAGGGCTAACTGAGAAAGTGCAGAAATGCAAATACAAGACAAAAGAAAGTTAAAAGACAAATGGCTTTTGCCTTGTCCACGGTGTGCTAGAAAATATGAGGAAGGGAGGATAGGTGATGCTCATCCACCAAATATTTGCCTTTTTACCTAGAAGCTTTGGGGATAACAAAAACCCAGCCCACATTCAGGGCATTCATAAGCTTATTGACAACTCCCCAGATCTCCACACAGAAATCCCCAGCAGTGGTTTGCAAACCAGGATGCATTTCCCACCCCTGAGGAAACGATACCAGCCCAAAAGCGGAGAACAAGGGCAGGAAAAGAACAAAGCACGGAAAGGAAGGCACAGCCATTACCAGGGGACTGTGAAAAAGGAGGGGGGTGAACGGCCAAAGAGGTGGCTCGGGTAGGGCCTGGGCTATCAAACAACCGTGAGAATGAAAACACGTTTTTCACGAGGGTTGCTGAATGCTGGAACAGCCCCACAGAGCTCTGGGAACCTCCACGCTTCACAGTTTTCCAAACATAAAGGGACGATGACCTAAGCAACCTCACTGAACTTTAAAGTTAGCCCAGCTTTGACCAGGAGGTTGGACCAGATAACTTCCAGGAATCTCTTCCATCCAGAATTATCCTGATTCCAAAACTGTGAGTAGAAATAGAGCTCCATTACTCAGCAAAGATCCCAGGAAAGGAAGAGGCTGTCATGACTGTGACTGGAGGTTTAGATTGGATATTAGGAAAAATTTCTTCCCCAAAAGGGTTATCAAACATTGGAACAGGCTGCCCAGGGCAGTGGTGGAATCTCCATCCCTGGAGGTATTTCAAAGCCGGGCAGACGTGGTGCTGAGGGACATGGGTTAGTGGTGGGTTTGGCAGTGTCAGGTTGATGGTTGGACTCGATCTTAAAGGTCTCTTCCAACCTGAGTGATTCTATGGTACCTCCAATTCCTGAGCTATGAACAGCCTAACCCACCACCACTGCCTGCTCTCCATCCCAGTTTTTCCTCAGGAGTGTTCTCACTACATACCTGACCCAGACACCTTGTTCCAACAGATTTTCTGGTTCACTTTCCCTTGTCTTTCCCCACTTCAGCCACCCCCTCTCCTCCTGCACCCCAGAAACATTGCCGAGATAATCCTGCCGCCCATCCCCTTGGATGTAAGAACTCGTTTTTGATCAAGGGAAGTAAGGGCATGAGAACGAGGATGAAACAAATGGCCATTAAAATACAGTTGGGCTAATCTTTTTCTCTTTTTTTTTTTTTTTTTTTTTTTTTATAAATT
>VFFE01007544.1:126736-170427 GCA_008921705.1 Burhinus oedicnemus | reverse complement strand
TTTTTTTTTTTTTTTTTTTTTTTTTTGTTTCAAAAAAACCCCAAAAATATGAATAGAATGTGGGCTCTTTCACTGTAAACTGTATGCCTCGCCTTAGTGGTAATTTTTCACATGTTCCAAAATATTGCATAAGTGTATTCCACTCCCTTCTTCCAAGTCGTTCCTAAGGTTTAAAAGAACCAGGTACAAAGTATTTGTATTAGGGAGGAGACATAAAGCCAGACTTAAATAACTCTGAAATGAATATGCGATGTGTATGAGGCATAGTGGTACGGAAAGCTAGGAAGTAAAGAAGAGCCTTCTTCTTGTACACCCAGGACAAGTGGGTACGTGAGGAGACACGCGTGAAAAGGAACACAAATAGAGGTGGAAGAGAGCAGGCAGCGTATCGCTGGTACGGACTTACGACTTGGTGCTGGTATTGCTACTACTTTGGAGGCCCGAAGTTTCCACTTTGTTTATTTTTAAAGCATTGAGTTGTGACTAGCCTGCCCCCAGGAAAGAGAAAAGCAGATCTTGGGAAGGATGACTGTTTGGATTGAATGTGTTAGAAAAAAAAAGCTGAAATGCCGACGCAGTTAGAAAAAACCCAAACACACACAACCTACAGTAGAGGAACCAGTGACGCCCACAGAAGCAGCTCACCGATAACTCCACAGACCGAAAGACACACCGCCTGCTTCATGAAAACTGAAAAAGAGTAAGTAAAAATGAACAGCTTTTAAGAATAAAGTTTTTCATCTGAAAGCAGAGCACTTACACGTATCAAAATTCCAGGCAGTGGATGCGTATGAGCTCAGTAATTGGAAAGAAAAATAACAGCTAAAAGCAGGCTAAGAGAAATTTGCTTGCATCAGTTCAGCAAAAAATGTAGTCTCTTTATGAAGGGCTTTCTTTGTAGAAACAGCGTAATTCTAAGCTTAGAAACCCCTTTATAAGGAACTAGATGTTTTCACTGAAAATAGAAGCTGACAGTCCACCTCTGTTCTTAGAGAAATATTATTTTAACCTAAAGAATTCCATAAAACTGTAGCAGATAGCTTAGCATTTTTAAAAGGCTGCCTTTTAAAATTCTTTTTAAATGGACAAATATTTCAGCATTTTAATTTTTCTCGAACAGAAGAGTCAGTGAGACAAGACCTAAATCAGATACCTGACTTTTTCCCCCCCCGCTTTAAGTGCTGACATGTGTTTCTTGGAGAAGAAGTAGTACACAAACGATTGAATGCAAAATCTACATAAGAAGAGAAGGTCACCGATAATATTGTTTGGAATGTCACACATAGACCCATAGTCTTTGTTCCATGCAAAGTATATTATATTAAATGTTAAACGGACATTTAATATAGAGAATTCTAAAGAGCTTCTTGTTTTGCAATAAAAAGGGAAACGTGCACTAAGAGGCTGAACGGTGACAAGTGCAGAATAGTATCAATAATCCCATTATAACACCTGATTTGTCAAACTTGTCTCTACAAGTTATTCTAAAATTCACAATAGTGTTCTTAACCATTTATGAAACGGAGCAGATCACGTCTTTGTAGCATTCACGGCCACTGATTCTCCATGCTTTGTTGGAAAGAATGGCATGAATAGCTACTAAGTCTTACACTTCATTTTCTTCAACCCTTTATTGGTATCCTGGTGGTTTGAATGGTGTTCCACTATAGGAGAATATAATACAAAGGTAGCATCAAGCAGGTGTTTTCTTTCTGGAACCAGTAAGTTCTGTTGATGTATTATGCAGCATGGTGGCTTAACGGACCAAACCAGGTCATCAATATGCATGATCTCCACATCGGGCAGCGACCAGGAAGCGGTACGGATCCTCTGCCGAAAAATGGAACGTCTGTCAAGCTGAGACTTAAGACAAACCAACAAAACAGTCCAGGCTCCAGGTGTATCTGAAATCATGTGTGTACACATTCCACACCAAATATGAGATATTTCAGGAAAATAGCAAAGAATAAAGACACTTATTTAGAGTGATTACTCATGAATAAATACATATTTCTCATAATCCAGGTTGAAAAACATGTTTTCCTCTTAGTTTTGTACCTTAACTGAATGAATCCAAAGGTCTTTTAGAGATCATCACGGATTATCCAGAAGTATCATAAACTAAATGATGGCACAGAATAAAGAAAACTTAGTTTGCCAAGGAGATACTTGAAAGAAACTTTTTTCCTGGCAGAAAATTTTCTTCTAGAAAAATGTTTTGGGAGCTCTTACTAATTGCAGGACACCTCTAGAAAGTAAAACACGAGAAAGTTCTTACATTATAAGGTTATTTTCTAAATGGAAAATGAAAGCACATAGCAAGGCAACTATTTAGACTTTCATTTAGAAAAAGATTATTAAATTCTTGGACTGGAAGGTGGGGATGCCTCACAGATCACTTATTTTAACCTGACTGAGTTGTGGAAGCAGAGGAAGTCTCAAACAGAAATATGCAACAATTCCCTCTAGCTCTTTGAAAGAAATTAATTACTCAAAAACAAGAAAAATGAGCAAAACTAACAACCACCAAAAATTTAGATAGACTGAGACAAATAAATTTGTCACATAACTAAACAAAAGACACAATTCGTGTAGAAGGCTTCAAGAAAAAAAAAAATACACAAAATGGAAAAAGAGGAGATTGAATTTCTCAGTAGCCTCTAACCGGGGAGGGGGAAATTCTGTTGGCTGATGGAATGATGCACAAGGAACTGGAATTAGCAGTAATACAGGCCCACTATCAGGTGCAGAGATTAAATTTATAAACGTACTTTAAAAAAAACAAACATGATCAATATTCTGTATTTGGAAAGCAGCAGTTTGCTTATGCTTCTAACACCAACAAATATATTAGTACCATGGAGAATGTGCGACGTTAGTGAGGAAAAAGATTGTCTATAATCAACACACCCATAAACCCCACATCTTAAAAGACAAAACTTTTGACCCACTGATGATCATTTTATAAATGCTGGAATATAAGAAGAAAAGATAAATGTACATATAGATGCTCTTCCTCATATAAGAAAACACTATTTAATAAACATTTGGACCAACTGGATTCTGCTTTTTGCAAAAATAAAATGGGTAATATTTTCATAAGAACCACTCTTGAACGTTTCCCACCGGTTTTTCCACTTGATTCATACGTCAGTGTGTCATAGCAAATGGAGTCATACGTCTGTATGTGGAGACTGCCAATCTATTATGCATTAATGAGGTAGATGCAACACATTTTCATGAAGCATTTGTCATAGTACCTAATGAAATTTTAATTTAAAAACATTAGATACCAGTAACTAAGACTTCAAAACACAATTGTCAAAAGAATCATTGACCTAAGCCATGTTCAGTTGAGTTTTCCAAGCACAAGCACTCAGTATTCTGTGCTTTCATGAACTAAAGACAACAAAAATCAGCAAAGGAGTAACTAACCAAGAGGACAAAACTGTCACAAAAAAGAGTTTGAGCTGCCTGGTAAACTAGGCAAGTTCAAACAAAATGTCATCTCATACAGTTCTTCAGGCTTGCATCAAGCACGTGTGTAGTAACGCGCTTCAGGAGTAACAGATGCCCACAGGCAGGACCGCTGGAGCTGGGAGGTGGAAAACGAGAACTCTTACACGTTGTCCTGTGCTTCAAGCACCAGTGGTGACATGGATGTCAACCAAAGCCACCATCACAGAATCAGAATCACTGGGGTTGGCAGGGACCTCTGGAGATCATCTAGTCCAACCCCCCTCCCAGAGCAGGGTCATCCAGAGCAGGTTGCACAGGACGGCATCCAGGCGGGTTTGGAATGTCTCCAGAGTTGGAGACTCAGCTCCCAGAAAGCGCCAGCTACTTTTGAAGGCTCTACAACCTCCCCAGTTTCTAGGGTTAATAAAAGAGCATACTTTTTTCCACTTTTTTTTTTTTTTCGCCTCCCAGAAACGAGCTCAGTTTTTTATATTTTTATTCACGAAGCAGGAAGAAGTCTACAGAAAGCAGCACAGTATGTTTAGAACCAAACCTGCCTAACATGGTTTTCTATGACAGATGGGATCAACCAGAGCAAGATTCCAAAGCCAGAGAAACAGAGGAGTCTCACAGCCCCTAAGTATACATAAGGGAATATCACTCAGTGCAGGAATAGACCTGAATGGCTCCGGCATTTTTGCATTTGGATCCGGAGGTTTCTTGGATACAGCTTTTCCCCCTCCCCCAAGTAGCTGTGCCAACAAGGCTTAAAAGGGAGTAACATCCAAAATAAAGTCACACACGAAGCTTCAGTGCGTCTGCTGGCTTTTCCTACAGAAATTCCTACAGCGGGAAAGGCAGAAAATTCAATTCAGACCTTGGATTATTAGATTGCAGTAGCTGTTATCTCTGTACAGGTAAGAAATGAACTCTCCTAAGTCAAAGAGGTGCCATATTCACACAGCCACTACGGGAAACAGCTGAAACTGGATAAAGTCCATGCACAAAGTCTCCCTCCAAGCTCCAATGGCAACACCACAGCTCTGGCTTGGGAGAAGAACATTGCCCAGAGCTGGCGGACAAATATGTGGGTTTCATATTTGGTTAAAAAAACCCATTGAAATGTTATTAAAATGCTGTGCAATACTCCTGATATAATGAAGCTACCTCAATCCAACTGACATACTTTTGAGTAATGCAGGTGGACCATCTCAAGCCTCTGGGACCACTTCACACAGCCAGCGTGAGCCAGCCTGGATGTGGCTCTCTAAAGAGATCTAAAACAGTAAAGATACCAAAAATCTCAAGAGAAGGATTATAGAGAGAAAATTCAGAAATTTAAAGGTGGGGTTTTTTAAGAATTTTCTGTTGGTCTTTTAAAACAGCAATGATAAAGCTAACACCTGCAGACGTGCAGTGAGCTCATTTACAGAAAAAGATTTCACTCTGAATTTTTCTTCATGTTTCCTACAGAAAGTTTGATAATACAATAAATACATAGATTTCAAAGCAATTTGCTGCCTTCCACATTAACTGCTATCAAGCACATCCAGATATAGCAACCATTCATCTCACTGCCCAGTATGGAAATTTCTACATAGTCTACTCATTTACTACAAGCGGAAGTTGGTCTGCAGAGAAACTGCGGAACGATAGCCAAGCTTCTTCAAAAGGTAAGCCTGAGAAAAAACTAGTTTCTGTATGTGTGCTAATTACCAACTGAACCCCTCCTCACATGATCTGGACTACAGAAGTCAAAGCTCTTAATTCCCTAAAAGATAATGTCTAAGTCTTAAAAATACATCTTCCCCACCCCCCAAAAGCTAATTTCACAGGTATTTTTTAAATTACTGCTTGATTACAGAAGTCATCAATTTCAGCCATAAAGCAAAAACAAGACAAGTGACTAAAATATTACAGAAATACTCTAGTGAGAGAGATTTACCGCAGCAGTAAATCTAATCTCATCCTCAAAGGAAGCAACAAATACAAGTTCATTGGGGAACAAAACCGGCTACTGATCAGCCAGCCTACGGCTGCTTCTTGTTTGGCCCCAAGTCGGGGACGCACCCTTAAAGTCTACAATCTCTTCCTGCTCTCCGTCAGGCCACAGTAACCTTCTGTATCCTTTGGGCTGAAAAAAACCCCATTCCGTCCAGACGACAGGGAATGAACTAACAGAAAGTTGCTTGTTGGATTTTCAGGGCAGGTACCTCAGGTTTATTTTACTGACGCCCCAGGGGCTCGCTGCTGCTGAGTCAGAGGGAAGACTTGGTTTCAACCTGATATATTTTTTTTTTTTATTCCAAACCTGGTGTAAGGTTGTGTTTGCCAAGCTGCAGTTGTTTCGCCACGTGGGATTTCCGAATCGCTGCGGGTGATCACTCGCGTTCAGTGCTGAACCGGTTGCACTGACAGAGCTCTCGAGCACCTTCCCCACGCCGCAGAGCCGCTGCTGTTCCTGCGTAGGGTCTGCCATCCTCCTGCCCTTACAGTTAATACTGCAACATTGCAATAAAGCAATATATTTTCAAAAGAGAAGTACTTTACCTCGCACCTTACTTTTCTTTCTTGAAAGATTCTACTTTTACTACAAGTGGAGCACCATGATTTTCAAGGCAGTTGTCTCTGATCTACTAAAGCACACCCTACCTCTTCCTAATACACCAGCGCCGGTACTTTACAGATAAATAATTGTACAGGGCTGCTCCTCTAGAAACCTCAAAGAATTTTACAAGGCAACTGGAGTTCTACTGCTGAAGCAAAAGTTGCATTAATTGCCACAGGGATCCATTTAAAAATATTAAAAAAATAAATAAATATTCAAAAGACCACGGATCTAGTTCCCATTCTATCAAAACGACCTGTATTACGTTGGCTAAAATTCACTCAATTTCTTTAATTCCTTATTAGGGAAATAATATCACCTTTCCAGTCTTCACAGAACAAGGATAAATCTGTTAACGTTTGCAAAGCATTGGACTACATAGTAAAGAAGAGCAACGAAAAAAAACCTAGCCACTGCACGTTAGTAAGACATGGGGGGAAATCTCTGATTTTAATGCTTAGAATTTTAATCCACTGAAAAATTGTTAAAAAGGCCACTATATCTCAAGTAAAGCAGCATAGCATCCTTGTCAGAAGATGGTAAAAGAAACTGTTAGCTTCCATCTTCTTATTTTAAACAATGGAAAATCAATAGTAAGGAAAAAAATAATAATCAAGCAATTATTTGGGCACTGCAGCCTGTGAGTATTATTTAGATATATAAAATAAATTATAATTTATATATAAAGCACATCTATAATAAATAATGTATATACACACACCCATTACATATACACAAAAACTGCTATTGGAATATTGCATATTTTCATCACTTTTTTCTAAAAAGTAGGTATTCGCATATTCTGGTGTCTTGAAAGAAGTGTTTTTGAAATCTGGCGAGACCCTGACGGGGTGAGAAGCTGGTAAAGGCAGTCATACTGTCTGCTCGCATCCACCTTTCCTCTTGCCCTTCCTGCTCCTCGCGCCCCTCTGCCTCCTCTTCCTCCACCAGCTGCTCCACAGGCTGCTTTTTGCTTCGGCATTCATCTCATCTCAAGTTTAAGGTTCCTCTCCCGATTATTGTCATTGATAGAAACAATACCAAAGGATGCGCTTTGCACTTCACTCAGAGCTGCCGATAGGAATGCGTGGATATAAACTATACTACCTTTTAGTTTCTCGTATTTTCAAATGTTTTAAACGTATCCAGTTTCCCATTGCGACAGGCAGGGCAATCAACACCGAGCGACCTGTCTGCTCGCTCCAGATCACAGCTAAGATAGCTGTTTTTACTGAGCACGCACATCTCCTCAATGGTAATCTGACCTCCAGATAAAAACAGGAACAAAAATCGTAAGTTTGTGCCTTTTTTTTTTTTTTTTTAAATAAATCTGAACAGAAGCTTCTACTTGCACCTCAGTTCATATTTAAAGCGCTCACGGCGCTCACAGAATGGACTTTCCTACCTCTTTTCTACGTTATCGATGCCTTCAGTCGAGGTACTACAGTTAGCAACTAATTAGCATGCCCTGAAATGAGTAGCACGTCTCACAGCTCAAGCTCTTCGAGGTTACTTGCACGTTGACAGCCTAGAGTCATGTTATCCTTTGAAACAATGACAGCTAAATATTGAGCAAAACTAAAGCACGACCAAACATGACGAGGAAGGTCATCTGTGCGTTCCCAGCATGTGACACAGACCGTTAAACAATATTAAAAAGTACAGCAGAGATGTAATTATGAGCTAAAAAACCCCAAAACCCAACATTTAACCTATTTAACATGCTAGGTAAAACAGTTTTTCACTAGGTAGCAGCAAACCCACTCATTTACCAAGTTCTGCTTCCAACTAACAAAAGGGTATTCTTAGCTACTGACTTCAGCTAGCTTATTAATCAAGGAGAATAGCTAAAAATAATAATAATAATAATACAAAATTGTAATTTAAACGCTATTACTAGGAATACTGTCAATGGGAAATGAAAGCCTTTCTATACTCTCAATTCTGAATATTAAGGTAAGCCTTTAAGCGTGTATTAAATAACACAGTGCCAAAAACACAAGTGAAATAGCTTAGTGCGCACTGACAACAGATCTAGAAAGGGCTGCAGAACGGCAGTACTAGGGCTGATACACCAGCTAGTTCTCCCATGTATACCACGGCACAGCCTAGAAAAGCCGGTAAAGAACCCACTGGAGGCCGACAATAAGCAAAAAAAACAGCTCGAAAAAACTTCAATGGCAACAGGTACGGTGAAAAGACTCAGTAAAAAAACTCCCTTGATAAAATAAGACATAGGGCAATTTACATACAGATCCTGTAATTCATCGCATACATTCGTGCAATTAGGGATAAATTATAAGCACTGCCCCATGGTGTTTCACGAGCATTTGTACAGGTTCTCCTTCTCCAAACAAAAGCACTCTGTGTATAGGAGCCTGGCACCCAAGTGCAGTGCATCAGCATACAAGTTTTTTAAACCAACAAAGCATTCACTTCTGAGAAACTTATTTTCACTGCCCACCCTTCCACTTTTTTTTTTTTTAGCTCGACAAAAAAACTCGTAAGTTAGAATATTCCAAGTTCCCTAAAATGACTAAAGGCATTTGGACAGAAACTGTGAAAAGATTTAGAAATCTTGCTTCACAAATTAACTACTGAGAATTTCCAGTTCCCTTTATAACCAGTTTAAAAGGAATCTCCCGCTGTTGATGAATACGACTTCACATTTACTTTGATTACAATTTCTCTCACCAAAAGGCTTTATGTGAAATTTTATTACCATCTCAAAAACAGAAATCCTTTTACAGGCCCAAGAAGAAACATCCAGCGTTGTTCCTGAACTGTACCCTTATCAGCAAACCAAGGAAGCGATCCCACAAGACTTCATTCATATAAGCAGCCATTCAATGAATCTCAAATGATGCAGCTGTATTGCTGGAAAGTTGGGGTTGTTTTTTTTAAATGCAAGTATCTGAAAGCCTCAGTTGTTAAGACTGAGCCTTCCAAATCTGAGAATGTAATTATTTTTCCAACTTATCAAGACTATTCCCTAAATGCAGCAACTGCTCTAAGTGCCTCTGCATATAAAAAACACTCCCAGTGTAGAATGGATAACTGCATTAAGAATTGATCTTAAATTCTCTACAATGTCATTAAAAAATTGCTGTATTTAATCAAATTAAGTGCAACTGCCGATGTCATCAATGTATGCTAATGTAAATTCATGTACAATGAAGAAATTGGAGCACCAGTAACTGCTGACTCTTATAGCACCATTGTGAGCGTTTGGATTCAATTCAGTACAAATTTCATTTGATTTACTGTTTTCAGCTAAGTTTTGGGCTGAGATCACACGCAGAAAATCTAGGGACTAGAAAACGCGTACATTGCCGTTTCAAAGTATACAGAAATCTTCTTTCCTAAACTGACAGTAAAGTCTGGCCCACAGAAACCGTTTGTGCTGTACATACTTGCTGGCGATGCAGCACTGCTGACTAAAAGGATGTGTAACACAACAGCCCACAAAGTACGTTTGAGAACACCCTAGCCACAGCTTGCATTTTCACTTTTCACTTCTTGTCACTGCCCCAACATCAGTAATTCTAATGTCAGGCACATCTCCAGCTGTATTTATTGTATATTGAGCTCCACATGCTCTCCCACTTGGATTTTATTCTACCTTTAATCAATTTTAAAATAAATTAATGTATTTTTAATCTGTTGTACTTGGACTTAAGCTCCAAGAGCCTTTACTGTAAATTAAGCAGGCAGCTGCCCTTTATTAGATGCTTTCTAATTTTGGAACACGGGAGAAAAATCAATCCCCCCTCCTTTCTCAAAAACAAACCAAAATTCATTCCACTTCTATCACAAGCACGAGACCAAATCTGGCTGCTCTTATTTCAGATGAATGGGAAGCTGCTCCTACTGAAGAGTGTGAATGTAAATTTATTTTAGATCGAGTACGCCAGAACACATTTCTTCTCCCTCTAATTGATCGGATTTTACTTTATACTAAAGTTTCACCCTAAATTCTGATAAAACCTTAAAGAGTTAATTGACTTTATAACAATTTGAAAAAAATGTAAAAAATGCCTTCTGTACCCAAGAACTTCAAGTCAGAATGTCCAAAAAAACACAGAACGAGCCTAAGTCCTGCACAGGCCGAACCGCCTGAGTCAGAATTTCAACGGGTCCTTTCATACCAAGCAACTTTCGGAAAAGGATAAATGAATAAACATACACTGTGGAAAATTTGCCAATGAATAAACTACCTCAAGAGAACAATGCCATAGACATTAAAATTATTCCAGAACCTACCTGTGCATATTCCTTCTCAACTGCAGCTCTCTTCTGACTGAACGCTCTGAAAGAGGGGAAAAAAAAAAATAAAATCCATCAATACATACAGCAAAACACTACAAATTCAATAAGTTACTTAAAAGGCTTTTCTGCTAGACAGTCTTTATAGTTAAATGAGCAAGAAAAAAGCGAAATTGTTTGACAACTGTGCATCAGTAGCCTAGCAACTCGCGCATGTGGACTTCACATAGGTGGTGTTCAAATTTCCAAGTTTTATTGGACAAATTCAGCTCCCAGGACTACCAGCGTAAGTATCATTTACTTCATTAAAGGCTCACCAGCTTTCCACTGGTATAGCCTAAGGAAGAATTTGGTAGCGCAGAACAGAATTTGCCTTTCTGCGTCTAGACAGACTTACTTTTTTTTTTTCTTCTTTTTTTAAGAAAAAGGAAAGTCATGTTTCCTCAAAAGCGACTGAACATACCAGATTCACAGTTCAAGCCACTAGACTAAGTGGCTGTCTTTAAAGCCATGCCGTCCCACGGCAATATCCTGATTTACCCGTTAATGAAGCTGTATCACGTTAGACTCACTTAACTCAAACGGTGCAAACCATAGCCTGTCATTGCACATTAACATCAGTGCTGTACGCTTACGTAGGGGCTCAAGATGTACCATCTCAATGTAAAACAGAGGGTTTCAATGCTACCACCGCTGTAACAGGAAGAAGGTTGAAACACCTAGATGTGTCAAGGCTCTTTCTTCAATAGCTCTTTATCCCGTGAACAGCCAAAGCAGAGTAATTTTCTTCAAGCTATAGTAAAAACTGCTAAGCTTAAGGCTATGCCATCCGCAAAAGAAAATCTAATTCTATTTAAATTAGTTACACAATAATTATGGTGACACGTTAATAAAAAAATCCTCAGGAACATCCTATAACGAGGTTAACTCAATAAACACAAACAAAAGGAGCTCTGAACAGGCTCTTTCTACTCCTGTCTACTCCATTTCACCCCTGAAGAGCATCCACACGCTGATAGGGCGTTACAGGCTCAGTCTGCCCAACGGGACATAAAACAAAAGCCTAAACACATCATGATTGCTTAAAATTCTTTCCAGATTAATGATAGCCCCAAAGAGTTGGCCATACTCCAACTCCAATAATTACATCCCATCTTCCTAAATCTCCTTCATGTAGCTCAGGAGGGTACACAGGGCTGCACGACGGGGCCACACGAAACACCTCTATACGAACAGGTAAAGTTGTCCGAGATACTTGTTAATGAATCTACTTTGTAAAGCATTCAAGATATCTCATCTAATATTACAACGCAATTTCTTTTAGGTTCTCCTGTTCCAAAGTCCAATATCCCAGTCAGGTTCGCAAACATCTAAAAACCACAATGTCCTTCTACAAGAACTTATCTTCCTTTTAGTATAAGTATAAATAACTGCAGAAATAACTGCTAGGAATAACTGTATTATCAATATTGAAAAGGTACAAGAAAACAGGCAGCTGTCTTTGAAACATAAATCTGGGACAACTTTAGGCAAAGGCAGTTATTTTCCAATTCTCAGCTAATCTTATTTGAAAACATATAATCAGAGCTAAATGTTAAGGATACTCACTTTACACAAAACTTGGATATGGAGCTGTATATTTCACCATGAGGTTTTTCTTCCTCCGTACAAAACAAATTCCACTTAAACTAATTGCATAACAATAATTGTGACAAGCTGGAAGCCTAAGATACCCCCTAAAAACCTTCTCCATTAAAAGGTTTACACTAGAAAAGAAAAACAAAAGCATTCAACTGGCCCTAGTGTAGAATTACAAAATACCATGCAAATCAAATTTACTCACAAAACCAACAGAAATCTTGGACTTGGAATGACTGCAAGCTCCAGCATGAAGAAAATGTATTGTACAGTAGCAGCTCCATAAATTAGAAACATTTTAGAGTAGTTTTAGATTTTGTGCTGTACTTTAAATGGGGTTTTACAAAAAAGTTGGCAAGACAGCACGTAATTCAATTTATACAATACTTAGATTTGTGTTTGATCTATGTTTTGGTGAATGAAGAAAACAGTAAGTGCTGCAAGACCGGCAGGATCGGCCGTCTGCATTCCTTGAAGCTGGTGTTCCCTGCTGCTTTGTGACTGCATTTCCCTCGATTAGTCAAACACAAAGCTGTTTGTAACCTCGGGACAGTTTATACAGGAATCCTTTTATGACAACCATAAACATATTACAAAACATGATGAAATATGAGACTGAAGTAGACAAATTTCCCAGGAGAAAACTATTTTGAGCAGGAAAAAAAATTTCTAACAAATGCACCATTATTTCTTAACTTGGGAAGCCTGAAAACTTTCGTATGTGTATCTTGATTTTATGTGGAAAGCTGGAATATTCTTGACCTTGATGTCATTCAAGAAGGAATTTCAACTTCATTCACATACGAAACATTTGGTTTCATAAACTAATAAAATATTCTCTGTTACTGAAATGTTTTTACGAAATGAGTTACTGACTCTGCAAGAAAGCAGGAACACTAGGGTTTCCTCAAATTAGGGTGTATTAATATCTGCTATTACATGTTTTTCTCAAATTAACCATTATATTAAGTGCAAAAAACAACAGAATTGCATGCCCAGTTTTTGTTTCTGGACAGTAATTCCTAAGTATCATCGCTACCCTGCGAACGTTAATTCATGCAATACCTTTATTCCCTTTGCCCCACGAGAAATCACTCAAAAGCATTTAAAGTCTTTGACAGTTTAAAAAGAGGGTGAGAATAAATTCAAAGAAATTCAACAATATTTGGGTATATAATCAAGCTAAGACTATTTTTCATCTAAGTATGATACTTGCCACAATCCTCACACTGCAGGAAAATCCTGACTTAAGTCTCCAAAAAAAGAAAACCAATTAAAAAAAAAATAAAATAAATTACATTCACCATCAGGACAAGAAGCCACCATTGAAAAGAAACATTTTATTACATGTCCAGAGTGTGACCAGGTGCCTGTCTTTGAAAGAGCCTGGCTGCTAGGGAAGACTGCTGCAAGCCCGAAGGAAAAGTCACACTCAGGAAAGTTATTTCAATGGTTTCAACATACGTGATTTAACATCGAGAGGCAACGCCAGCCACCCACAGCATTTCCTCACATGCTGCTGCCTACAGCCCCCTTCCGTGCCTTACGGCTTCGTATGACTAGAATGAACCTAATCCCGAAGGGATTACGAAGGAATGTTCTTTCCGAAGCGTGAACAGCTAGAGAAACTCTGCAGAAAAGGGTTGTCTTCCTTGGGCATGTCAGCAATTGGCCAAGTCTGGTCAAAAACAGAGCAGAGGAGTTAGAGAACAGTCGCTCCTAAATGATTAGCTGTCATGAGGACAATAAGGACTAAATGAGGGTTGGAAAGGACTTCTCTTTCAGGCTAAAAACTAGTAAGAATATCTGAAGAGGAAGAGGATGGAAATTTTTCTGCTGCAGAGCAGGACTTCGCCCATCTTCATCTTCTCCTTACATTCCTCACCAGGCTTCTGACCTGGGATAACACACCCCAAGACGCAGCATGAGGCTGAGCTGGTCGCTTTGTTTCCCGAGGAAGGAAATGCTTTGGTCTGCATTCATATGACTTGATATGACGAAAAACACCTGGATGAAACGTAATGATCTGTCATATTTTTTCACTACGAGGGTAGTTTTTTCACTCTGAGGGTGGTAAGACCCTGGCCGGGGTTGCCCAGAGAAGCTGTGGCTGCCCCATCCCTGGAGGTGTTCAAGGCCAGGTTGGACGGGGCTTGGAGCAACCTGGTCTAGTGGGAGGTGTCCCTGCCCATGGCAGGGGGTTGGAAATAGATGATACTTAACGTTCCTTCCAACCTAAACCATTCTATGATTCTATGATTAAAGAAATTAGATTACGTGGTCTAGCATTCCCTTGGGCTCTGTGAAACAGTGGAACTATAAGGGAACAGGGGAAAGAAAACTACACTTACTGTCATCCCCGCTTTGCCCATACGTTTAATTAGTGCCGAACGCTCACTGTCAATGCAGATTCCCAAACATGAATCCAGCAAGTGCTAGGGAATTTAAATTACTCATATCAACTTAAGATAATGGATGCAATGAAATATTCAGGTATAGTTTTAACTTTTCATTGTAAATAAGCGTAGCGATGTGAACTAAGGAGTCAGGTCAGTGGAGGATGATACTTCAAGAAGTCTTCCTATAGAAAACTAGGAGAAACAGACGGGCTCAACCTGGTATGGGGATGTCCACTTGGGCTGGAAATACCTAAAGCTCTCACTTTCATTAAAAATCAGTATATTAATATTAAAATATACATTAGCGTTACATAAAACAATGTTGTATTTGCCAAGATTATCCAGTCATACAAATCTAAGGATGAAAGTCACAGCTTGCACAGTAAAAACAGTTGAACACAGTGACACCTTGAAAATCAAAAGCGAATTATTCTCTGTATTAAAATGCTAATTTAACTACAGCTAGAGAGTTATGCAAAAATGTAAACAGACACTTCATGTACAGGTCTCCTGAATAAAAGAAAGGGCTAAACTTGCACAGGTGAACCTATTTCCATTTAAAGGCCGAGAAATCCAACAATGAGCCAAGCAGGGGCCTGAATCATATTTGGAACAAATTCCCATGCAAGATCACCGTAACAGCCAAAAAACAGATGTCTAACGGGCAAATTGGTACAACTCAACTAGGACTAGCAGTTTGCGTTAATACAATTTTTTGGCTATGGACATTCAGATAAATTGTTTAGAAATTTTAATTAAAAAAAAAAATCCTTACAATTTACACAACTATGCAAAGCGCCAGAAAACATACAAATTAGTATCATATCTGAAACATCCAAAAGTGTTAAACTAAAGAAATGCACCTGTTTTAACTGACTTTGACCTAAGAGAATCCCCAACTGCTATACTAACAAAAGCAAAGACCAGCAAATGAGAAAAAAACCAACGTGCCCAGCTCTACGGAGACTGGATTTCCCAGATCAGCAGAACACAGAGCAACAGAATTGACACTTTCAGGGCTGTTCATCTGAAAGATGAGGAAAGAAGGAAAAAAAAAAAATTACACATGCACACACCGGATAGTGATGGTAACTCTCCAAAACCTTTTTTTAATCCTTTTAATACAGGCTAGTGTATTAAACAGAATCAAAACAATAAAGACAGTACAATTTTCTCTTTGCTTTACAAACCGTGGATTTCCTGAGGTCGACAAAAAGTGAAACCCACACTACGTGATGCAGATCAACATTGTAGATCTGTAAAGCCCCAATACAGCGAGAAAAGGAACGGGGAAAAAAGGTGGAGGAATAAAAGATTTTCCATTGTTTTGATTTTATGGGGTCTTAAGGCAATTTCAAAATTCAGTTTAAAAATTAATTCACCCATCAAAAATTCTTGAAGTAAATCTACTTAGGAATTGTACAGCACATTGCAACTGATTTTAAACTGACTCAATCCACCAACACTCAAGGAGGTGAATCAGTGAATTATGAAATTCCCCAAAATTTCCAGCTTCCCAAAAAGTAGATCAAGAATAATTCATGACATCTAGCACATATACCAGCAGAAAATTATGACTTTGCAACTTCTACTTACAATGTACACTGGCAGCACACACACTCAGTGTGCAATGATGTCTAAACTAATACCACACTGGTTTTCTTTTTTAAGCTGAAAGTATACGCTCACTCCAAAACTCTCCATTAAAAACATTAAAACAGACAGCTCTCATTTTAAAAAAATAAAAGAAAAAAAGGGGGGTGGGAGGGGGCAACCCCAGAAAACTCAAAAGCCAGTATTATATATCAAGGTGGAATTACACAGCTGGCTTTGATCATTCATTTTGTCCCATTCAGACACAAAAATCGCTACTAAAACCCATTTAACAGTGAATACATGTATGAACACAGTCGTAGCCCCCCAAAATACCCCAATCTACATTTGAAACAAAAAACAAACAAAAACCTGCACGCAGCCAGTTAAAATACAGTGTTAAATATCAATTCCCTACCTCCCTTAACTGACAAACAGATCTAGAATGGCTTTTACAGTGATGAGATGTAATTATTCTCAGCAAGGGAAATAGATCCTAATACATGAGCAACAGGGGAGGAACCCCGATGGTGAACTACACACACTTGAAATATTTATGTACGAGATGGCATTGATATTTCCAGCCAGCCACCCCAGCCTGGCCTGTTGCTCAAGGCCAGCGTGTCCCAGGGGCAGGACTTGGCATTTGCCTTTGTTGACCTTCACGAGGTTCCTGCCAGCCCACGTCACCCATCTGTCAAGGTCGCTCTGAACACGGCCCTGCCTCCAACCTAACTATCAACCATTCTCCCCCAATTTGGTGCCCTTCGTCAACTTGCTGAGAGCACGCTCCATCCCATGGTCCAGGTTGTATTAAAGTCATTAAATAGTATTGATCCAGTATTGACCTCCGAGCAACACCCAGCTGCCAGCTGGACTTTGCACTGCTCTCCACCACTTACGGTTGGGAACTCCAGCCAATTTTCCACCCACTTATCAGTTCATATGTCCCCGATGTGGCTATAGAGGTACGACAGGAGACCGTGTCAAAGGCCTCCCTAAAGCCAACATATAGAACATACACTGCTGTCACTGCCCACATCACCAGCTTGCCCAGAAGGCAATCAGGCACAATTCGCCATTGGTAAATCCACGCTGGCTGCTCCCAATCACCTTCGTGCCCCTTCAAGGAATGGCTTCTTGGAAAAGAAGCCTTAGAAATGGCTTCTAGGAGGTTTTGCTCCATAATCTTCCCAGGAACTAAGGTAAAGCTAACCAGTCTGCTTTCCCCCAGATCCTCCTTTCAGCCTTCTTTGAAAATGGGTATGGCATTTGCCTTTTTCCAGTCATCAGGAACCTCTCCTGATTGCCATGACTTCCAAAGAGGACAGAGAGTGAACTATCTTACCACACCTCCGCAGTCCAAAAAAGCTCACATCTGTGCAACGACACACACATTTTTAATTCCTCCTGGTTGTTTCTCAGCTGCACTGGCTCATGTACAGGCACCTGTGACAGATCCCCAGTCATTCCGGGGAGAGCCTCTTGCAGGACAGTCCCCCAGTCACCTCCTCATTGAACCCAATGCCTTTGCTTCAGGTTATGGCAACTCTCCCTTAGCAGATCGAGTTTACAGCCTTCCTCATTAGCTCTAGGTGTCAGCAAAGATGCTTGTGCTCCACCTTGGCAGATGGATCCCATCCCTCCTCAGCAGTCCTTGTTTCAACAAGGCTCTCATGTTTGTAAGATCCAAAGCCCTGTCTGCAACATCAGCTGCAGAGCCAGATGCTGACTTGCTGGATGTGTCCACTCCTGCCCAAGCCCTCCACCGTCACAGGAAGGACTAAGAACACCCCCAAGGACCTCCTGCCCTTCACATGTGTCCCCATAGTTCTGCCTTCACTCTTTACACATTCAAGTTCACCTCTGGTAGCATTCTAGGTGCCCACACAGGGTAACAGTCTCCTTGTAGCTGGACATGAGCCGGCAACGTGCACTCGCAGCCCAACCGCATCCTGGGCTGCATCAAAAGCAGCATGACCAGCAGGTCGAGGGAGGAGATTCTGTCCCTCTACTCCACTCTCGTGAGACCCCACCTGGAACACTGCCTCCAGCTCTGGAGCCCCAAACATAGGAAGGAGCAGGTCCAGAGGAGGCCACCGAGATGATGTGAGGGCTGGAGCACCTCTGCTATGAGGACAGGCTGAGAGAGTTGGGGGTGTTCAGCCTGGAAAAGGCTCTGGGGAGACCTTATAGCCCCTTCCAGTACCTAAAGGGGCTACAGGAAAGATGGGGACAGACTTTTTAGCAGGGCCTGTTGCAACAGGAGAAGGGGTGATGGTTTTAAACTGAAAGGGGAGAATTAGACTAGATCTCAGGATGAAATGTTTTACACTGAGGGTGGTGAGACACTGGCCCAGGTTGCCCAGAGAGGTGGGAGATGCCCCATCCCTGGAAACATTCCAGGCCAGGTTGGACAGGGCTCTGAGCAACCTGGTCTAGTTGAAGATGTCATGCCCCATGGCAGGGGGCTTGGATTAGATGGCCTTTAAAGGTCCCTTCCAACCTAAACCATTCTCCGATTATATGTTGGATGAGCCTTTGTAGTTGTTTTGCAGTATCCTGGATCTAACTTCCCAGCAAACAACACACTTCCCAAGATACCAAGTCAGCTCAACACATGGAGGCTTCTGTTTCCTGTAGAAGGGAGACTCCAGCGACCATCACCTGCCTCTGATGGTACACAGTCTGTTCACCTCCTTCCACAGCTCCATTACTTGGTGGCAACTCGGTGCTTTATCAGAGGAGTACCCAGAAGATGATTGCTGAAGAATCAGACTGCTTCTTCATGCTGCACCAACTGCTATGACAAGCAGCGAACTCTGCTTGTCTTGCCAATGCTAAGGGAAACCTCACTGGAAGCACGTGCATGGAACACTGGAAGCAAAAGGCGCAGCATACCAGAAGAAACATCTTAACACTTCAAAGGTACAACAGCTAATGTTTAATAGACGGATAGATACATTTGATATGGTCACAGTTGAATTAAAACGTTCTTTGTAATTCCAGCTGCCCCTACAAAATCAAAAGGGGAGCAACCCTGGAGGGAGCGGACCAAAATATTTTCCCCTACTTGTAGGAAAACAGGATTTCTTTAGGAATGCCGGCAGTCTTGTCTGGAGGTTTAATTCACCACTTTATCTGGATGCCTCAGCCCCCTTTCCCCAGTAACATGAAAAATCCACCATAATGAATCAGTATCATACAACTGAACAAGTGCTTTAAGGCCAGGTGTGTCACTAACAAAGGCACAACTGAATTTAAAAGTACTTCAGCTAACATAAATCATCACCGTAGCTCAGTTTAGGCCAGCGGTTGGCAATAAATGCTGAGATAACATAGCACACTAGCAGCCGCATGCCTAATTAGGTATTTCAGGAACACCCGTACATGCAGGGACAGACTGCATTAATATTCCCTTTCCATGTCCAGCAGAGACAAAGATGGCATACCTGGAGCAATAATTAATCTACAGAAATATTCATCATGACAAGACTCTCAAATGCTGCATGTAACAGCCTCCTCTTCGTGTTTTTCTGTTTACACTAAACAGAACTACCACTACCAAAGCATTTTAAATGATACGCATGAAATTCTGGGTGTCTGAAGGAGAAAATATTTTACAGAAAAGCACTGATTTCTGAAGTTATCTATATAACTTCAGACTTCAGAAACCGTAGCAGCAACCAGAGCGCAACAACCCAGGTTACTAAAATCAGAAATGTACTTCCAGTAAGAAGGGGGTCTCTTGTTAGCTCCTTTCCACCAGGTAAGCACACGTGTGGTTCTTCAAAGAAAAGAGCAAGCAATGCACCACTTCAAAGAGGCAATTTAAAACACTACATACAACAGAGGCAGAACGATCCGAAGCAATTTTCATCACAAAGTACCCACAGCTTCAAATTCAGAGACTTTTGTAGGTTGAGGAGTCACATAATTACACAAAAGACTGGCTTTCCCTTTTCCCAGCAAAACTCCTCTGAATACAGAAATTCCATCATCTTAAGGCAATGCAGTGGCCTCATCTGGAATACAGTAACAGAACCGTTTCACTGCCTATAGCATTTAAAAAAAAAAATCACCATCAGCTTTGTGCTTCGACACAAGTATCTTGACAGACAAGTGGAAAGCTCTCTAAGCTTCTTCAAGTTTATATAAAGTTCAGACATGGCGTAAGCAAGGAAAAAAAGAAAAAGCATCAGAAGATAATGACCCTTCTTTCCCTTGCCACCCAGCAAGCACACGGCTGTTGCACTTTCAAAGTCACATCTACTGCAAAACAGAACTCCCAAACCAGTCTAGTGGAAGTGGCCTTACAGAGTGAATTCTGGACTCTTAAACAACTGAAATTATACCAGCATTAATCTTTGGGTAAGGCAGTGCAGTCCTCTTTCCTCTCCTCAACAGCGTATTTCACAGTCCCTTGAGCCAGCCCGAATCCAGCTGCAAAGTCATCAGGCTATCCGCTTTTCAAATAAAAAAATTGTAACTTGAAAATCCATACAGCACTGGTTGGTTTTTTGTGATTTTTTTTTTCCTCAGTTTTAGGGTGTTCCTTTTATTTATAACATATATGAAGATCATAACAGACCAATCCAGTGATGAACATTCAAGAAAAGGAAATGTATTCAACACTCCCACAGACAGAAGTTTGAGAAAGTAGTATTAGTGACCATGTACAGTTCATTTTAATCTTTTCTAGCCATAGCATGTTTCCTGGCACAAATTCCACTTGCCCACCATGCCTACGTTGAGCACTGAAGACCACTAACAATATTTTACCTACATATCAAAAAATTCACCTAGGCCAAAGCACACAAACTTAACTCTACAGCAAAGCTTTTACCACAACAAACAGTCTGCTTTTTCAAACGAAGTTTGTGCCAACAAGTCCATTCACTATTGCTATTGTTCTAGGGACACAAATAAAGTATTTTTAAAAATCTGTAAATCTAACACAAATTTAATTTCTACGTTGACAGACAGCTATAAATACATCACGAAAAACAAAGCAGGTGACTTGGAAAGCAGCGAGGTTCGGAGTGAGATAGGCGCAGACAATGTCCCAAGTGTCACAGGCAGGCCCGTACAGCTGGTACAAATCTGACGGTTCCTCTGATCATGGTCCAAGCTGGCTGAACCTCCAACAGCTCTGATCGGAGAGCTCTGTGTCCATGCTAACAGACCTGCCGGTTCTGAGGACAGGGCAAAGAACCTTATACATCTGCATCCATCCAGACAGCCACACTCAATTGTCTTGGGAAAGCTCCTTGCTTAGCCTTGTGGGGCTTCTGCTGACATTCCTGATCTTCCCACACAACGGGGTGGTTTGGTCCTTAGCTCTCTGGAAGTCTTCCTTCAAAAAACTAAACTAAAACCATCAATCCAGGGGTATTTCCCCTTCCTGGCTGCTTCCCAGGAGATTCTGCCCACCACCAAGCTGAATTCTGCTCTCATGACAGCCTGTCTCCAGGTCCTGAAGTCAATTTGTGGTCACAGAAGCCCAAGCTTCCACTACTCTGGACAGGACTCCTAACAGCAAGTTACAAATACCAACCTTCCTCCCACGGCAAGTATGGACAATTTGCAGTTCTTATACCACAAGCATCTCAACGCAGTGTGAATGTGGCCTCGCGGCCAAGACGTTTAACAAGAGCATACTAATACGATCATTGCTGGGTAGGCCAAGTTCCCGTCAGCTGTGAAAGCACACAAGCCAGAAGAACAAACTCAAACCACCCTCGCGAGGTCACCCACAGCCTAAACTTTTGCCCACAATGAAGCTCTATGACCCACCACGAGAAGCCAGTGACATTTCCTGCTTGTAAATCGACTGGAGGTCTGCCTGATCTCAGCAGATGTGTGAAGGATATCTTTACAACTCTTAAAGCACAAATATTTGTAACACCAAGAAACTCTTTGGTTGCTGAGTCAAGAAATTCAGCTGCTCTCCCCGTAGGGCACTGTTCTTGCAGCTCGTTGGCAAGTCATCCCTCACTTTTTCTACTTACCTCAGGGTACTTGTCCAGTTCACTGCCAACTAGTAAAGAAAAAAAAAGTGGACTTTTTCGAAACTTGATTTTGATATACGTATTCTTTGTACTATCTCCTTAATCTTAAATCTTAATCTTAAAAGTCAGCTCTTCTGAATACAGCTTCCTAAGTTCCTGCAGAATGGTATTAATTGACAATCCAAACATCCTGTAACGTACTGGAGCTCTTCTCTCCTCTATAAATTCCTTACTGTAACACATATCACTGTTTTCAAACAGTCATTTTCCTCAAGCAAATAAAAGCTACAATATCCGCCCCATCCCTTTTATAGCCAAGCACACAGTAATCCCTTGTTGATTCAGCTACTACGGAACATTTTACCACCCTGAGGAGTCTTGCTACATCTTTCTATTCCTATTCTGCTACATAGAGGATTTACAGTAACTCCTCAATTCAGCATCTCAATGCTGCAATTAGAAATACGCTTTTCCTGCCACTAAAACTAATCATCTCGGGCAGCTTTGCTATGATTTGTCCTTTGGAATGTTTACTCTTTAAATATCCACTTATTCTCAACTAAGATAAACTACACCAAAGGAAAATTCTCTTGAATGTAAACAGAGGTATTAAAGCAAAAAACATTTCAACCAATTTGCAGAAAACCTGCTTATAACTTCAATCAGCACATAGCAAACTATATTAACAAAGATCCTCCTAAATCCAGGAATCAAAGTTATACATGGTATCTTTGTGTCATAAGCAGTTTTCTGCCTTTCCTGCTGGCATTCATCTACAATTGTTTTACTGAAAATTGTGTGTGAAAATTAGTTATCTAAATTATCTTCTTGCCCTCCCCTCAAGCAACTCTCTGAAAGGGAAAAAAGATTTTTTATGCATTGATCCCAGAAGAATTAGAAAAACTTAGAAGAGAGGCAGAGCTAGAAATGGGGCAGAGCTAGAAAGCCCCATCCTTGAGATACCGTATAGCTGTTCCTAAACACAGCTACAGGTCTTCCTCAGCATCATTCTTCTGGACGCAGGAGAAGCTTATTCTCATTTGGACCCAGAGGTAACTAAATCAGAGAAGGCTTAACCTCCTACGTAAGAAAGGAGTGGCAGCATGCTTACAAGCCTGAATTTCTCTCAACCTTTTTACTATGAAACAGGTCTTAGTAAATAATGGAAAGTTATTTGGTTTTCTCCCTCTTCTGTCAATAGAAACCCTCCGAGTGACCCCAGGCTGTCAGCGGCTGGGTACTGCCACCCACGCCGTTAGTGCTTTCCAATCTCTGCGTTGGCAGACAGGTTTGAAAATGATCAACTGTTGTATTTTTGGCAATCTAGGCACTACTGTTCTTCTAACCCCACTCCATTCAAAGGAATAAAAAACTAATTTGCCTTCCATGCCCACAGAGAGCACATAAATGAGATCTTGCTTTGAAACAAAAAAACCCAGACAGACTTTGAATTTCTTGACTTTAGAAGTTCTCACACATGAATAAAATATCCCTCCTTAAAAAATAAAAAATATCCTTCCCTAAAAGCATATTCACATTTTAAAGAGTAAATTGCTTACTCACAATAATTTAACTGATGTACTTAAAATCTACAATTTCCCCATACAATGTGTTATGAAGCCACCATTTTTACCAGGACATTTAGAGGTCAATCGCAACTGGCACAGGCCCCTGGGTGCAAGTTTAGGTGTTCTTTGTAACATCCGTAACATACATCTTGGTAACGTTTATAACACAAGCTCTTTAATGCAGTATGTGGAACATGCTCAGAAGAAGTTCCCCGATTTAAACAAAAACATTAACTCAGATGCAAAATACTTACTGTGATAGTACAAACTCACAAGCAAACTGGAGTTTTAATGGGAGATACTTGTGATTTTTATCAGCACAAGCTTCCAATTAATTGGAAGCTTCTCCTTCATAACCTATCAAAAATGACGAAGCAATTTTCTCCCAAGTTTCAGTTTTAAGTATGCTTTTGAACGAAGATTTTATTTATCATTTAAAAGGTTATAATCCACACAACCTACAACAAACGACTCATTCGTAAACCATGAAATATCTTTAGCTCGTGCCTGAACAATGACCCTCTAGCAATGCACACAGAAAGAAATTCCAGACAACATTAAACAGCGAGCAATGTATTCACCACAAATCATATTACTGTACAGTTTGGGATTAGGATGAGTTGCCACTAGCAACAGAGCCAAAAAAATCAATTCTGTCACTATCTATAGAGAATTCTTGTAACCTCAAACATAGTTAATGTTTTCAGCAATTTGTCTCAGAAACGTATTAGCAGTCCAGCACGTGATCAGAGAAACATGACATCCAGACACAAAACAATGCTAAAACAATAGAGTTTTCCCTTTAGTAGAATAAAAAGAGAAAACAAAAAGAACAACCAGAAGGCTGCTGGTGAGCGTGAACATTTCATTCACCCTTGTCAAAATAAAAGCACGCCATCTTTATAGCATTAGCATTTACAATAAATACGAAGATTGGGTTCAGAGCTTAAGTGTATTTAAAATGATCACTGATGAGTTTTTGTTTTAAAACAGGAAACTAAGTAAACATTACAGAGAGATTAAATACAATTTACACAAATACAAAGGTACTCTTCTATAGCTTACCCAAACCTAATTCATCATATTCAAGATATTTCCTATTTAGGAAAAAAAAACCCAAAAAACAAAACCAAAACCAAAAACACCACTAGCATAATGCAGACAGTCTACTAGAGTTTTTAGAAAACAGGAATATGAGAAGTTTCTTTGATCCCCATTTGCTTAACAGCTCTCTGAAGAAGCCAAGACACATTTCATCATTCAAGCAGCTTATTTCATCCTGAATCCGCGAAATGTTTTGTAGTAGGCAACAACAACCTTAGAGTTTTTACCTTACACACCTGTCACATTTTAAGAATCTTGACAGGGCCAACCAAGTTTACTACAAAGATTTTTCTCCCTTCTTTACCTAAATTTTTAATACAGGCACTTCATTTTAAAATGGTGCCCTTCACAAGGCTTCAGTGTCATTAAGTCAAATTCTGTATGTGAATGCATTGGACAAGTAATAATAATTACCATAATGTTTTTCCCTCAAAGCACAACTGCCCTGTCTTACAAGAATACAGTACATGTACTGTCATTTTTTAAGTCAATAAAATTCAACAGTTCACCGAAAACACGTGGTCCAATTTCTAAAATGTATCTGTAGGTAAATCTCAGAGTATTCCTTATGCAGTTTTATAGCAAGAAAACAAGCTGCAACTGAAAACCATTTATCTACTTCTCACGCAACGTGCAGGCCTTCGGCACATTCACCACCAAAATACCGTTCATGAGGTGTCTCTGCGTGAAGACAATATTCACGGGCTATTTACACCCCTGTCATACTGCTCTGTGTACTAACCCGTTTGTACCTTCACAGAAAGCTGTTGTTGGTTAAGAAACAGCTGCTATTTGCTGCACACTTCTCCTAGACACTACCGCATGTACAACAGTCGGCGGGGAATGCGTCCACACCTCAGCCACTGCAGCGCCAAGTCTCACGACTTTGCCAAAGACAGTGGGTTTAAGATGTTTAAGGATGGTTGTCACCCCCCAAACCAGGTGAACCAACCTGACTGTTTACCCACAGCTGGGTACACTACTCTGGACACAGGTGTCATAATAAGAAAGCACATTTCTGCTCACGGTATAGCTTTCTGTAAACAATCCTGTTCACAGTTTTCCTTCAAAGGCTATTTAAACCTTCCTGTACCTTGGGTGCAGGAATTGGATCCATCACAGAGAACTCCAAAATGCACGCTTCCTCCCACCACCATCTTCTCATTTCCCTGCCAGAATAATTCAACGCTATATCGCTATTACAGGTTGTGGTCCACATACTCTGGAAAAACAACTATCCCTACCACTGTGAATGCCTGTTCTAAAGAAGCCCTGGAAAGGTTGCTCAGTTTCCCGCTATTCAGGTCATGTACATTATCCCTGGGCCAGATGGGACTCAGAGGAAGCAACAGGGGAGATGCTGGAACAGAATTATGCTTTCTGAATTTGGTGTTATTGTTGAAATACTGAGAAAAGGAGCGGAGGCTGCTAAATTTCTGTAGGTAAAGCATCTGCTGGGTAGGGATTAAAAAAAAAAAAAACACAACAAAACCCAAACAAACAAACAGAAGACCACTCTAGTATTTTCTTACATTAGCCACTTGCCACTTGCCACCAGGCCTGACAGGGCACTGCCTATCCTTGAACTGCTTCTGTCCCAGTTCAGCTCACCTCCTGTTCTGGAATGGTGGCATTCCTTACCTCTAGCTATTTCACCTGGGAAGGTTCTCCAGTACAACCAGTCATTTCTGCTTTGATCATTCTCTACACAGAGAAAGAGAAGGCAGGGTCCCACCCAATCCTTCTTCCAAAAAGCAGAAACTTAACACAAGTCTACTGCCAATGAGCCTCCTGGAAAAGATATCTGAAAGAGGATGAGAAGCCTTTCCTTCTGGCCACTGGCTTTCCTTGATCTTGATTACTACCTGCAGGAGCATCAGCTGCTACAAACACCTCGGAACAGGGAGCCCAACAGAGGATAATCTTCCCCAAGGGCAAAGGCAGCTCAGGTGCTTAACTGGGAATTAAGAATCAGTTTTTAATATAACTAAATTGGAAATTCATTTATGAAAACAGTGCTTTTGGGGAGCAGAAGTATCATATAGTAAGACTGTTTTTCCTGAATGAAAAGCTACAGTAAAACCAGAACACAGTTGCTAATACAGGTTGGCTCCGCGCTGGCAGTTCGCCAGCATGGCTAGGCAAAGATAAGGCGAAACGCGTTTCAAACATCTAGCTAACTATGTCAACAAAACAGGGCTCAGCCCTCGTCTAGCATAATATTGAACTAACCTGCTAAATTTAGAAAGAAAAAAACAACTTCAAAATTTCAACAGATGAAACTTTTACAGCAGAGAGATCCATTTGCTCACTTGAGACTAGAGAAGTGTTTGGATGCATCTGGATTCACACCAACATCTCTTTGGTCTCCGGTTATTAACTGGACAGCAGCATTGCAGTGCGCCTCCATGTGAAGTACTTGGCAGTAATCAGCTCCAGTAAGCAGAGAACATCAAAGCACCCCTGCTAAGTAAAATGAACTTTTCAGGGAAGATCAAAGCTCAAGGCGCTCCACAATCTAGGCCCAGGGTGTTTAAAAGACTACCCCAAACTCCAGAACAAAGACCACTCTTGACCGTCACATTCCTCTGGCACGGCAGAGCTCTGCGGTAACGGTAAACTTTGGCTGCAGGACACAGAACGCGACTGGTCAGAAGTCCAAGTCTCCCCAGGAAATCAGGAATAACAACTTCACCATCCTTGATTTCAAGTAGAAGAAACGTACCTTCACTCCTACTTGACATTTGTAAAGACGAAAGCAAAGACAGCCACCTCTCACCAAAAGAAAAGGGAGCGCAAACGGGAGCACATGCAGAAGAAAGAATTAAAGAACATTTTTAGCAGGCTTCAGCAACACACCAGAAGGTGTTCAAACTCTTTATGTAGATTTTCGTACTAGTTCTTGAGTACCTAATGCCCACTAGCTGCTACAGAAGCAATAGAAACAGAGGATTTAATTCCCCTGGCGTTAGAGACAGTCAAGTCACTTCTCCCCAGCAATAAGGTAGACTGGAACACCAGCTTTAACCAGACTTTGGATACTGGCATCAAAATTCTGCAGATTTACAAATGAAAGACTCATGTAATAACATAGATTATGTTCATCTCCTCAGCAGAAAAGCCTAAGCTTCAAATGCTTAGAAAAACTGGAGTATATGGCCGCCTTTGTTTTCTACACAACCGATTACCTCATAGTAACTAACCAAAATCTACTTTCACGTAGATTAATACAAACACAGATGAACGTTTTTAAAGTCTGTTTGATTTTGGGATGGGTTTTTTTGGTTGGTTGGTTGGGGTTTTTTTAACCTATTTGAACATAACGCACATCATTTAAGCTCTGCGTACATTTTGATAGATCAAAAGTTTTTAGGCGGATGCTACCCTGACAGCCTGCACATCGGTCACCGCATCGTATCAAATGCTTCTGCACCTTGTACACAGCAAGCACAGGGGAAAAATTCAGATGCCCAAAGAGAACTAGTACATGCCCCAAGTCTGTCACTATATATAGAGGTGGCAATTCGAAAGACTCAGCACCTCCCAGATCATTACAATTCTGAGGTCTTCACTTATATTTGAAACGCACAGAAAATAGCTAAGAACCAGATACAAACTAGTCTTACTGCAACTGCTCAAAGAAACTGCAGAAATTACTTTTCTTTCACCTCTTTTCTACTATTGGGTGAAAAATGTGGAATACGAGGAATAGCTACAAGCTCCCCCAAACAGACCCAAAGATATTAATTATAAAAAAATACTTCAGTACCCCAAAAATATTAATATGTTTGCCATACGGAGATCTGAGTGTTCTTTTAACTGCAAAGAAAAGATGAGATTGCTCAAAGATCTAGAGAGGTAATCAAATCGTAAGCCATGAATCATTTTGCTCACAAATTCACACACTTTTCTGTTATCCTGCTTAGGCATACCTGAAAAAAGGTAACTCCCTCCTGCCTGCCCCCCCCAAAAAAAAGACAACCAAAAACCCACACCACAGGCATTTTCTTCCTTATCTGGATTATCAAAGTTTCAAAGAGATTCAATCCAGTAGACTTACTGGCTGCTTTTATATGGAGAAAGAGAAAAAAAAACCCATCATCTAGTATCAAAAGGTTTATAAACAACCTAAGGATAGTTTCAGTAAACAGAATTAAATTCTCTGTTATTATGAGGCATTGAAATGCAAAACATTCAGCTTTTACAAGCCACACTCCCTTGCTATATAGATATGTTATTTCAGCACTGCTACTGCTCCAGACACATAGTCCCATTCAACACTCCTGTCATCTCCAGGAGCACTGAAGGGAGTTTTGTAGTTCTCTACTTGAAAACTCATAAATCCTACTGGCTGTGCTACCACTGAGCCTAAACTAGAAGGTTCCACCTCTCTGATTCCTTGTTGTCTAGGATGCTCATACAACTTCTCTTCACAAGGAGTCACATGGAGAAGACAAGGGGCAATGGTACAAGTTGCACCGGGAGAGATTTCATCTCCATATAAAAGAAATTTTTTACATGGAGAACCATCAATCACTGGAACAACCTCCCCAGGGATATGGCAGAGTCTCCATTGCTGGAGGTTTTCAAGATGCGATCGGACAGGGTGCTAGGTAATCTCACCTGAGCTCCCTTTTCTACAAAAGGTTGGACCAGATGGTCTTTTGAGGTCCCTTCCAACCTGGGCTGTTCTATAAATCTATCAACTTGTTGACTGCAGTTAGCTTGCATTTTATCAATTTAGAGAGGAAAGCCAGCCAGATCTGCCCCTCAGTATTCCATCTGGACGTATTTCTAGATACAGACTTACACGCATCAAAGAAGCACAGGTCACCTCAGTAACTTTCGCTGCAGAACTCGTCTGGGGTGTAGAGATCAGTCCAGTCACCAAACTATCTCCTCTAATCCAGCGTCAGGAAGGACAAACTACAGCTGTTAACTCCCCATACACCAAACTGTAAAGCAGTGCTACATGCAAGCAGAGGGTGGGAGAACACCAAACGGACACAGCAAGTGCAGCTGTGGTATGCAATTGTATTTCCTCACCTAAGTAGAAAACAGCTGGTTCTGCCAAGGCAATAGTTGCAGCACAGAACGAAGGTGTGACACAGTTGAAATTCTTACTGGTTAGACACCCCAGGGGAGATACCTTGGAGGCAAATCTACTTTTAAAGAGCACCTATATGTTCCTATATTGCTGGTATTGTGAATTAACTTAAGTTTATCACCTTACACCAATACCACAGGAGCTGGTGAAATAAATTTATTTAAATTCAAATTGTTGCAACTCATTAAAAAAAAAAAACAAACAAAACACCTTTGTGATGGTCCTCTCTTAATTTGTTTCTTTGCCTTCCTGTAATTCAGATGGAACTGAATGCTGAAAGTGATACTAGCATTCCCAGAAATGGCTTGGCTTCCCCTAACTAATACAAACTTAAATACCGTAGCAGATCTTGTACAGAAAATGTGAACACTTCACCTGTGCACTATGTCTCTCACACAACTATGTGGACTAACGGTGTTGAGAAGAACAGGGGAAGGATGAGAACATAAAGAGGAAATTCAAAAGCAGGACCTATTTCTAATCAGGTGTTACCAGGCAGTTATATTTACTGGTCCTCTTATTTACTCAGCTTAGGTCACATAGAGATTATTAGAAACAATCACACAAAATCAATTAACATTAAAGAAAGCTTCATAAACAACAAGCACATTAAAATAACATGTAAAGCCGCTGCCATCTACACCCTTTTTTGCTGGTGGCAACACAGCTGAAAATGAGCAAAGTACATTTAGAGATAAAACAGGCTAACACCAGGCTGGGTAGACACCAACAGTATGAAAAGCAGCTGCTAGAAATCAAGACACCATAATGCTGCCTATTATTGCTTTTCTGATTATTTTTTTTTAAATTCACAGGTCATTCTAGCCTCTCTCCTCTGTCTCTGCCTGGTTTTAGGATGGACAGACATTGATTTTTAGATCAAACATTAACAGAAATTCAGTAGCCTAACTATGGTAATGTTTCTAGATAGAAATTCACAATTAAGTGAAGAGATACAACTATTTTATTATGCTGCTGAAAGTCTGAAAAATGTCTGGGTCAATTATATTTCATTCTGAAAAAAATTCAGGCCCTCATCTCTGTCATTCTCAAACTCTGAATTAAAACCAAAGTACTTCCACCTTTTATACCCTTACAAAATATTTCAAGTAATTTCTCAAATTTCCAGCCTTTCCAAGTATTGCCAGAATGTCTCACAAAATATACAAATTCATTTGTTCTTATATACAAACATCTTTAAAAGTACTTTTGATCTGAGATCACTTTAGAGTATCATACCCTCAAGAAAAGTTGTGGCTTGCTTGGGTTTTTGCCCCCTCCCTTTTTTGCTCCCCACCAAATATGCACGCAGTATATAGCAGAGTCAAAAAAATAACTTATTTTTGCTCAGTATTGTATGTATTTAAAGATGGTCACAAGTGCCAAAATTTTCATCACTAACACTGGCTTGGATCTGGCACACAAGCTAGAAAAAACTATACTTAGTGGCTTTACCACCATAAATCTTCGAAAGTCTTCTGCATGGCTGAGTTCTTCTCATAAAATTAGACACCAACGTGTTTTGTCTTTCTCATTAAAAGGATGCTTGCTGGAGAAAGCACAGAAGGATAGAGATGTGTGTGAAAAACCTTCTTGGAGCCACTGGAGAACCTCACAGACACAAAGAAAGGAATACTTAAAATAACTCAAAAGACTGTTACAAGGAATATCTCCAAACATTAAGAACAACTTTCAAAATCTAAGAATAGAATCTACATGCTTACAATAGCACACACCAAAAAAAATAGATTTCAATAGATTTTTTTTAATTACTTTTACTCTTTTTCCTCAAATATTAATTGGCAATACTGTGTTTATTTCAGAAAGAAACACAATGGAACACTTACCAACATTAATACAATAAAAAGCCTCTAACTTAACGTATTCCTACTATGCATTTTGGGAAAATGTTATTAAAATTTTAAAACCTACTATAAAAAACAAACAGAGAAGCACTACTTTGAGCTATTACAAACCAGATTTGTTTACTGCAAATACTTGACTGGAAGAACTTTGATTAGGTTGTGCCCTTTTTTTACAGCCCATTTTTAAACATATGAATGCAGAATGCCTTTTTTGTGTGCTTTCATAGTGCAGTAAGCGACTAAGAAGATCGAACAAGCTCAGGAACTGTACTAAGACAAAAAAAAAAAAAAGTCAGATGCATACTCATCAGAAAACTAAAAATCACCAGCTGTAATACAAGATAACAGCTAAGTTAAAAGTCCAGTAGGAGCAGGAGAAGCTGATCTCAATGACCAGCTGGGGATGGCAAGCAAAGTAACACGGTACTAAGTTCTCTATTGTCAGATAACCACGCTACGCTGGCCCCCATTTGGGGGGGGAAAAAACACAAAACAAACAAACAAACAAAAAACCCAACCAAAAAAATCTTTTTACCTCTGCCTCCCCTATGAAGGTTATTTACACGAGGTATGATCTGATAATATCGCTTCCCTCATTTGTCAGGACAAGCTTCCCACTCACTAGCATTGAAAAGGCACAAGGTTTTCAAGGTCTCCTGACGGGAGACAACACCAGCCGTTCTCTTGTGATTCCAAAGCTGGACTTGACCCAAATGCAGAAACTCAAATATTAAAAGGAAATTCTGCACCATCAGCAGACTGGCTGAACAGGTCTATAACATAAATTCTGTACATTTCTTAAGAGGTTCTTCAGCATCCTTTATATAAAGCTCAACTAGCCTTTATGAAACACAGAATACACACAGGCTCCAATTGTAACTTTTAGTAAAATCACAAAACCCACTTCAGATACAGCAACAATTATCAGATTCTCTGAGTCATATCAGCTTCTGTGAAAAGTGGTATCTTTTTTATTATTATTTAGAAACACCAACCTGCAATATTGTTTGCATTAGGGACTGTGGACAAGGTTTTACATTCTGATTAATTCCAGTTCTGTGGCACAAACACCGGCACTGCCAAGAATCAGTGTTCCCAATGTGCTAGTGGGTATTTTCAGCATGACAAAAATGAACTTGTTCCGAGCCAGTTTTGACACACAGTCAAAAACACTGCAGTGAAGCCAGTTCTGGTGGTGTCATACCATCTCCTGGTATTCACCACACCCTTCTCGCAGAGGCAAGAGACAAGAATCTGTGCCCGCAAGTCAGATAAGATAATGGACCATGAACCTGACTAACGTGATCAGCTTCACTAGCTGATGCACATCTCCATGTGCACCCGTGAATGTCTGAAATAACTTCGAGAAGACAGACAAGGCTGGCACGGAGCGGAGGGGAAGACAAAAAATAATGTCTTCGGCCACAAAGCTAGATGGTCTCTTCTCCCAAGTAACAAGCGACAGGACAAGAGGAAATGGCCTTAAGTTACGCCAGGGGAGGTTTAAATTGGATATTAAGAAAAATGTCTTCACCAAAAGGGTGGTCAACCATTGAAACAGGCTGTCCACGGAGGTGGTGGAATCGCCATCCCTGGAGGTATTTCAAAGCCGGGCAGACGTGGTGCTGAGGGACATGGGTTAGTGGTGGGTTTGGCAGTGTTAGGTTGATGGTTGGACTCAATGATCTTTAAGGTCTCTTCCAACCTAGATGATTCTGTGATTCTATGAAAAGGGTGGAGTGCCCTCTATCAACAGCCTCAATGTCCGAAGCCACAGCAGATATTGTTTACAAAAGTCTTTGTGTAGGTTATGCTCAAAGGCTGAAAGCACTGTCTGCAAAAGATGCTGAAAGCACTACTGGCAAAGGATATAAAACCTGCAAAATAAACCTCTTCCCACCAAACATGATGAAACAAATACAACAAAACACCATTGGAAATTAAGCCAGGCTATACTAATTGTCTGGAATGCTAAGAATGCTCTTCCTCTTTCCAATACAGCTTATCATGACATTTGTGTTATGTCCTGAACATCTTCAATTCCCCTTACATACAGGGTTTTGGAAGTAAGAGTTGGGATTTGAAATACTTAAAGCCTCAAAGAGAAAGCCTTCCTCACAGAATCAGGCTTGGGTTTGATCACGTGGATCAACGGAAGAGCATTTTGTTCCTTTAAAATTATCCTGTACCGTATATTCTAATACACATACCTAACTTGGTTGATTGTCAGCTACACCTTGCAATTGTCACCATAAAAATCTGTAACAAAGGCAACCTTTACAGGACTGCATCACAACTGCTGGTTTTCTAGAGCTCTGCCAAGTAACATTGTGGTAAAAAATGATAGCTCCAGGAAAGGCCGTACTCGGATAAAATTCAGAAAAAAAAATAAAAGCCCACAACTTTCTGCAAGCTAAAGAATTCATTCTTAAAAAGGGGGCACCGAGTCAAAACTGAAAATACAACCTTAGGCAAAGAATGCCATGTGGTGTACTCGGTACCAGAATCATCTTTTTACTGTCTTCCAAGACAAACGCATACTGAAGACACAGTGCTCATCAGCTAACCTAACAAGTCTGAATTCTCCTGAAAGCTTCTAAGGAAACACAAGCACTTAAAAATCAGACTTCCAGAGCATGTGTTGGAGTTGCTTTAATAAACAAAAGCGCATTCAAATGCAAACCTTAAAGCTGAAGTGGAGAAAAAAATTAATTTTCTTTCTGATGTGAGAAATGGATTGTTGGTTTGTTGTTTGGGGTTGTTTGCGTTTTTTGGGGGTTTTTTTTGTTTTTTAACACTATTACTTCTGCTACAGAACAATCTCACAAAGAACCATCAAAACCAAAACTTCATCAGTTAACCAAAAACTGTAAAGCTACTTAGAAATATTGAAACAGGAGATCCATTGCTTTTTATGTCAGGGGTTTAAAAAAAATGAAGGAGTGTGGTCCATTTCTCAATTTCACTGTGCCAAGATAGGCCTGAATCATTACAGTGTGGCTATGTTTATACTGAAACTTTCTTTTTTTTTTTTTCCCCTCAAAACTTGGACTTCCACACCCAGTAGGCAACTTTTTTTTTTTTTTTTTTAAAGTACATTCCAAGCTTCCCTCAAACAGTTCCAGTCAAAACATTACTAGATTTTAATTCCATCAAGAATGCGAGCATCTCATTAAAGGACTGCCTAATTATAGGTAATGTGCCCCGACCACAGATTCTGTGGCATCTTTATATGCAATATTATTCAGAAGTAACACCACCAACTTTTTCTCAAAATTTCTGAAGTTTCTGCATATTTAGTGTTATAGCAAAGAATTAACAGAGCTTGAAAAAAAATTAAAAATGAACTCACGATACTCACTAGTGGTGAGAAAGATCAGCCCAAGAGGAAAGAAATGTCATCAACTCCCAAGAAAATTGCACGCTTTATAGAAAAAAATAAGCCTCTAGATCTACTAGTTGCACAAGGAAAGCCTTTTCAAGTGTGAGTCAAACCCAGACTAAAACAATATCGTGCATACAGTTTCCATGAGTTTTTCTAATACTTCTGTTTTCCACTTTGCCAAGTTGCAGAATTCAGAACCGGTAAGCACAGAAAATCACTCTGCTCCTGCTTAAATAAAGCTGCCAACACCAGAGGCAAGCATCACGTCTGCTGAAGGGAGCGAATGACCTTGGAGGAAAAAGGAAAGGTGACAGTGAAGGACGAATTTCTGAGCAGTAGGAAGGAAAAAAGATTACCTCCTTATGAAAACCTCCCAGCGACTGCAGAGAGGAAGTTCTGAACAGGAATTTTTTAAAAAAAAAAACCTTTATCAGATCCCCACTAGCCAGAGGCAAACATGCTTTGGAGCCCAATACAGGGTTCAAGAATATCCAAACAAATTGCATTCCCTGCAGCTGGAGACTGGAAAGAACAGGAAGAAAGGTAAACTCCTCACTACCACTTTGCCCCAGGACAGGAAAAGTAAAGCTTTCTCATAATTTTACAGAATCTCTTACGGCATCTTAATATATATGGCTATATACATAATATAAATATAAATTCCTTTACAGTTTTCTTTTCCAGTTACTTATCCTTCTGCAGCACTATTTGTACTGTGACGACTTTTCCCTAACGCAGTATCTGTTAAGTGATCTGCCTTGTAGCTGCTACATTAGATTTGCTGTATTTAAAATTGGAACTGCAGTTAGTTTCTACTTCAGTAGCTTGACTCACAGCCAAAGCTGCCGTAAACCTTGTCACGAACCTACCAACATCATCAGTGAGATTACAGAAGTGTAGTCAAATTCCAATGGAGAGTACAAAGTATATTCATAGCAAAAGGTTACATGCAACTTTATTAAGTGGAGCATAATTCAACATATAAAACGACATGTTAAAACTAGCAGCGTCTAGCTACCTACAGATACATATTCATTCATACTTTTACTTTCCTTTTTCTTTTTCTTTTTTTTTTTTTTTTTTTTTAAAATATCTGTACTTTTCCGTCAGGCTTGTTATGACAGGAATGAGACACCAAGTTAGAGATGAAGAAGTCTTCTGTCGTCGTATTGGGCACATAAACACAAATGCCCAGGAAGTTCCTTCTTTCCTCACTCCCATACTCCACATCCAACCTGCTATGTCTCAGCTGAGCAGAAGCAAGCGACAGCCCAGCTGCCAGGGCAACAGCATCCCAGAGCAGGAAGGGCTCGGATTGTTAAGGAAGACCCACAAGAACATCTCCCCACTTAGCAAGTAAACACAGAGGTTTAACAAACCTTGAGGCGTAAGCAGTACTGCTGAACATTAAATACGAAAGTATCTCGGAAACAGAGGTGATGCCCAAGAACTAATTAAAATTCTCAAGCTCAGAACTAGATAAAGAAAGGACTAGGGGAGAGATGAAGTACCTGAACTAAAAAAAATAACTTGACAAACTGGAAGGAGGGAACAACTTTCTGAGGGCAGAGCTCTGCATGAGAAGATGGAAGATAGAAAATACCACACAAAGGCAAGGCAGCAGCAGGAGAAAGGCGGACGATGCAGAAATAGAGAGGAGAACGAAGCTTTACCAAAAAAAGTTGAATGAATTTATAGGGTACATTACACTGTGATATATGCTAGACTGAACAATGAGAAGATATTTTAAATAAGAAAAAGTAAGGAGGGAGAAACCACAAGGACAGAAGAGGGAAAGAAACAGAAGGAGGTATCTGTACACTTATTTGCATCTGTATCAGGAGCACAGGAAGATTATGAGCCTACGATTTTGGCAATTCCTTTTACACTATGAATTTAGTAGAAAGTGATGAAAAGCTAAATTTGGGACCCAACAAATGAAAGGATGTATCGCTATTCCATCTCAGCCAGAAATCATGCAATCTTTACATCTATTTACACCACACTGTACAGTCAACTGACCTAAAACGATGGAACAAAATAGGAATAACACATCTGGACAGCAGAAAATTAGCTAAGACTTAAATAAGATGGCCTTTCCAGCTCTGTAATTCACAAAGCAGGAGCTGTGCCTTCTACAGGAGCATTAGGCTGCGGTTACACAGCGACTTTAATCCCACGTGAACCTGGGCTGCTACTGCACGGTCTTGCTTTTCCTCTCCTTTCCTCAGGTACTCATTCCTCCTCTCACGCTAGCAGCAGCACTCGTACAGCCACACAGCAAGTTGGATCAGGGAATGGCTTTATCCAAAAACTATCCCTTTTTGGGAGAAGAGTCAGGGAAGATTTGATTTCAGGCGGGTAAATTCCCTAATCCACATGGCTCACCTATCCTTGTGCTCCTATAGGGAGACAGTAGAAATAGTTGGCAAGTGGAGCTGGCCCTTCAGCAGCAGTCCAGACTTTAGAACAAAGTAAAACAGCCATGTAACCACAACCTCATTCTTGCTGGCAAACCATGAAAGTAAAGAAATTTTTAAGAAGACATTTTAGAATACATTATCAAAAACTGTAAAGGCATACAAAGTTCTTTTGAAAAGCAGGCCTTCCTTGTGATAACGTTCAAGGTAAAGCAACTATCACCTAACAAGTTTAAAAAGTCTATAGCATACAAATATACTACAGAAATACCAAGTTGAATTAAAATGTGGATCATACGGAGTTCTTTACAACTTTGCAGACACGTGCACACACACAAAAGGAATGTATGCCTATGTCCTGGCAAACTAAGGGCAATTTCAGACTACTACGTGTGACTGACTGACTACCACCAATCAAATACGTCAATCTTTAAAACCAAAGTAAAATATATGAGAATTGCCAACACCTCTGATAAATTCAGCCATTCATAACCCAGTTGGGCCCCTGGAAAAAAAATGAACTTGCTGCCTAAAAGCAGCCAGGTGTGGACAGAGTGAACGAGTACTTCTAGCCATAGAGAAACCAGGAAGGATTTCTGGTTCACAGCAACAAAGCCGACATTTACCTTTCAGGGGGAAAAGCCTCTTTTCTCCATCACAGTTGCAGAAAGACAATCTTTTTATAGTAGTGCCAGCACAGATCTACCACATGAAAGGATATGGTAGCTTTAGTGAGCTACAGAAGATAAACATATGTCATGCCTAAAACTGAGCCAATGATCCTAAAAGCATCCTGAATCACTTGTTCCACAAATTCCCCAGTCACCAAGTATGAAGAAATGTAACACGAAGAGCCAAACAGAAATGTATTTTTAAACCTATTTGCTAACACATTTCAAAACACATTTTTTATTATAGTCTTGTCAAGTCATGAAAAGATAGTTCAGCTTTACTGCTACTAAGCTCCCACAGAGAAGAAAAACACAACAGGTTTTATGACAGCAATGGATTATTTTATTTTTTTAAATAGATATTGGAATTTTACGTTGTGTCAAAAGTCATCCAACTCCCAGGAAATCTTTCCATTCAACTATCGGCACACAGTTTTGTCAAGTCCCAGGTATGCTTTCCACAAGCACAACATGTTGCCTTTTCTTCCCAGCCTCCAGGACCGGAATCTACATCCTTGCACACAAAACGCTGTATTATCACTCAAAAAGACATATTTTAGATTTAATTAAACGTGGTGATTGTGTTAACGTACAGCCCTCAAGGACATGAAGTATCTGCAGAAGGGCTGGAAAAAACGTATTTACACCTATATGCCTCAACCCTGACCAGGAAGAATCCCGTTTGGAATAAACAGTAGTTCAGTTTTTGTCCTCTCCAAATCACATAGTTTAAGCCTTCAAACTACAAACATTCAAAGCAGCGCTCAGTTTTGCATAAAGATATCAAAGCTATTGGAATGGCAAGTATGCTTATGATCTGGTGGGGTGCCAAAAATCATCTGCTAATATACTAGACAATAGACGTATTCTGCTAGAACTCGTAAGAGAACTTTCTGATCTTTTCCTTGAATCACTTCTTTTTACTTTTATACAGAACTGAAGTGAAATGATATAAAAAAACGTATTTAAGAGTTTTAAATCCTATACAAATATTCTGGGTTTTAAGTATTGCATATGTGATTTGAATGCTTGCATTTATATGCTAACAAACACAGTAATAATTTGTAATAATTTAACATTTTAAAATATGCATTCTTAATGACTAACTTGCAAACCATGTATTCAGAGCTTCTTGTTGCCACTGCAGCAGCTAAGTTTGTAGAATTCAGAGCAGCACAGTACAAGAGGACAAAGTTGTACCCTTGCAGTGCCTGAAAGCTCCAACAGTGCTACGAAAGGACTCGAACTCTCTCAAGTCTTGATAAACAAACAGCATTCAGTTAAAATTTAATACTTTTGGATAACAGCGGGGTGCTTGCTATAAAAATAATTCTTCGTTCCAGAGACAAAAAGATCCTGTGTGCAGTTCCAGCGAGCATTGCCTTCTGGAACACTCCGGAATCACGGTGGCTGCATATCCTGAATACAGTCATAAATACAAAAGTAATGGGATGACGAGGTTGACACCCAACTTCTCACACAAAGTGTCACACTCTGACCAGCACACTATCGAGACTACCAAGTCTTCAAAGTCCAGCTCCTCCTTCACAGCGAGATGCAATTAAAAAGCCTCTGCATCACAAACCAAGATACATTATTTCGTTTTTACGCAAATGTTTTTAAGCAAAAATTCTCTTGTTCTTTTATTCTGCTATCTGATATTTGAACAAATCATTGACATGATGGAGCTGTCATATCCTATCACATCATCCCATGTTTAAAGAATGTTTAATCTGTAAATCCATGCAGTGATTCTGCAAACGCAGATTGCTTGCAACAAGAATGCTGAACGGAGACTATGTACGTTTAGTGACCGTGTTAGTGAATTAAATATATTAACACAATTTCTTAATCTGTAACATTAAAATTAACAAATTAAATTTACTGTAGGAATGAAATTACATTAAAGAAAAATATTTTAAGCCAGCATTTTCACATGTTTTCCTGGTTTTGTATTCACAGGCTAATAATGCTTATGACATCTTTCAGCAGAATACAGATGGAAGTAATTATAAGCTCCTGAAAAATAGGAAATGCTAACAAAACCTGGGCTAGAGCAGCAGTACCTGGTCTAGAGGTTCTAAAAATAAGCTTCTATCTGAGGGAAAAATTCCTTGGATCAGTCTGTAACTTATTACTCAGCATTTGCTAGTTAAACACTGCACAGCCACTAATTTTAATCTAAGGAAATGAATGCTGTGATCTTTCCCATACAAAAAAGTGTTTCAACACCCACAGAAGACAAACAGGGGAGCGGAGGCTCAAGCCTCGACATCCTGATTTATAGAGAGAGGACACTGTGAGAGTGAGACAAACAGTATGTCATCTGTCAAAGTTGCCACAGTTGCATTTTATATACAAATACAAAGCAAGAAATCTCATTTAAATAATTAACAGGTGGACTATACACTGCCAAAAAAAGCAGGACAGCAGTGAACTCGCTGCTGAATATTTTACAGAAGAACCATCCTAGAAATTGATCGTCTCCAAATGGAGTGATTAATCCTCCATATAATGCCAGGTATCCACTACCACTGTATTTTGTTAAAAGCAAACTTTTAACTTCAAGACAAGCAATCACATTAGGTTAAATGAATAATAAAAACCCCACAATTGATGTCGTGTAGATTTTCCCTATCGATCTTAACCTGTGCGGAGTTTTAAATTACAAATGCAAATATCTTCTTATAAGTTTTTGGTTAAAAATACAATCTATTTAAAAGTGCGGTTCAAAGCTATCTCTAGCGAGACACAAATCATCACTGGTTTTAAAATATTTTAATAATTCTAGCAGCCTCTTATAACCAGTAAATCAAAGTCTCAGTCTATTATATAGAGAAATATTGCTGAAGAGGCCAATGCTTTTTGAATGTTGTTTGTGACTTTTTTTTTTAACATTTCCCCCATTGAAGAGAAGAAAAAATGGTTTGCATTGTGTTAGCTCCAGTTATAATTTCCAGCTGTGTCAAAACTTTAACAGCCTAAAAGCAGGAAATCCAAAGAGGAAATTCCATCGTCAGTTCCTGACGTTTTGTAACTCAAATGTTCTTCCAAAAACTGGATCTTAAAGGAATTTTGGTAGCATTTTCTGTAACCTTACCTGATATCCTCAAGTAGCTCACATTCTGCCTGATGCTTGGCCTGAAGTTTTGTCATCTGCTCAACCTGAATGTTTTTTAGCTCTTGTGTAACTTTCACCTACAAAAAAACCACAGACCACATATATTTTCTGTAGAGTTTAAGTCAAATTTCAACAGGAAAAGAAACAATTCATGTCCTTCATCTATTCTGAAATTGCACATTTCAGTGGAAAATTCAAACACAGAGCTAAGAGTGCAGTTTAACCCCACGCAACATTCATAAAGGCTGATTTCAATAAGTCCTGTCACCCTAAGCAGGCTTACACTGCACACGACAAGAATCCCATGGTTATGCCCAACCATTAATGAAAGTCCAATTTTACTCCAAAATCTGGGAGGGTAGCTTGTGTGCAACAAGAGTTTTGCCTACCAAAAAAGGAAAAGCAGGCCACAAAGGGGGAAATATTAACCTACAGTGTATACATTTAGCACTTCAGTGCAAGTCACACAATTCTGAGATTCATTAAACCGTCCTGCAATTGCTATCATTTAAAGATAGCTTAAACATCAAGTTGGTTTTGGTTGTGCACCAGATCAAAATAACCATCTGTCAAAGGCTTCAGAAGGTTGGCCTTACATTTTTAGCATTGGTGTAATTTTCCTTTGAACCTTGTGATCATGAAGCCAAAATTTGAATACTTTGGGAACCTACCTGATAACTGGCAGGCAGCACCATTGGCACAGGTATCAGGAATGCTTTGATTTTGCAAGGAAACCTTGGGGTCGTTTTGTTCTTGTTTTTATAAAACAAGAGGTCTTGGCATTTAAGCCCTCTAGTGATCACAGGGAATCCATGTATCGGCCTAAAAAATGATCACCAGCATATCTGAAGACATTATGCATTCATGAAGGACAGAAATGCCAAACAGTTACTGTAATGGGGGAAGAGAGATGAAAAATTCAGAGAAGAAGAAGACACAGATCTATCTCCCTCTTCTTCGCTAGCCAGGCAAAAAAAATCTAGATCTCATCAGCTAGCGAAAGCCTCCTCGATGTTAACACTGAGAACAGTCCCCCAGCAACAAGCACCCTTTCATCACAACATTATATAAAGACAAGTTTTTCACATGATTCAAAAAAAAATAAATCACATGCATGCCCCTGACTTTAAGCATAAAAAGTGTCTATTTTTAATATGAACTTCCAGCATTTTCATTTTTATTTGTATATGAAAAAACCTCTACTCAAAATAAATAAACCCACACAAGATGACCCATGTAATGGAAATAATCTCAAATGAAACAATATAGGCAAAGAATGACAAACATGTAATATAAATAAGCTGCCAAATGCAAACTAAAATAGAAATAAGAATTGTTTAACAAAAGCGGAGTCCAGCAGCAAAACAAGAGATCGAGAGGCAGGAACGAGCCAAGGAGAGATCTTCACTGCAGCTGCCTGCCAGGGCTACTGGGGAGCTCGGGGGATGACAAGGGATTTCTGTTTACGCTCCCTCTCAGTCTTCCTCCCCTCCCAGTCTCTCCTAGTCACTATTAAACAGTTCACACAGCAAACCCCTGCAATCTCCTCTCCTCACTGAGAAATCTCAACATCACATATGAAATCTCAAGCACCTACGGCGAGCTACGACAATCAGGCTGTATATGATTACAGCCCAAAACACCTAATCGGGCAGCATCGCGAAGAATACGTAACACGTACAAATCTCAAAACCACAAAACTCCCTTCCACGGTGCCTGTGAAGGAGCAGCCTCTCCATCCTGAGACCCGCTTCATCACCTCAAGCTCCCCCTTTCTCCTCACACGCTGACCATGACATACAACCCTCAAAATATCAGACCAATAGGTCTCCGTGTATCGGTACTTACACATCGCTCAAGACCCCACTACAGCTCAAGTCTCCCAGATAACAACCTGTCTACACAGACACACTAGGAACAGCCTGTTTTCCAAATCTACATTCCTTCTTAGGTCTCCTCCCGCACCGGCTCCCCGCTAATGCAAAGCACCCCATATTCCCATGGACCGCACGGACACAACAAAGCCTCCCCGCTGCATTTGCAGATTGTTCCCATCACACGTATGTTGCACATTTTTGGCTGCCCCTCTTTGCCCGCGCTCCTGATACATGCCGGGATAGCCTGCATCCTTCCATCAACTCCAGACGTGACCTTCTGCTCCAAGACAACCAACCCATCGCTGTTGGCGTCAACCCCCCATAGTACCCAAAGGCAGCTGAACCCCCAAAATACAGCTGGTAGCACCCCACAACCGCTACAGACTGTCTCAACACCCCCGTGCAGCCAAACCCTCTGCAGCCATTGACCCCCCCCTTCCAGCCCTTCCCACCCATTGCTTTCCTTCATCTGGAGAACCTCCAGCGGGTACAGGGGTGGCCCAGCCACGGCCACCCCAACACCCACTGCCCCCCTCCACACCTCTTTCTCCCTCCCCTCCAGCCCTTCCCCATGGCCTGTCCTGCTTCCAGACCTCACC
>VFFE01007544.1:92531-118042 GCA_008921705.1 Burhinus oedicnemus | reverse complement strand
TAACTGGGACCCAGTTCGTTTCCATCACTGGGAAACTGGGAGCTGGACGCACCAGCAACTGGCTGCGTATTGGCAAGAAGAAGGAAATTTATTAATTGGGCATAGAGATAAACACCTCCCCAGCGATGGGCATGAGCAAACACTCCCCCGGCATTCCTCGGAGCAGTCACGCATCCCTAATTCCCTGAGCAATGCGCAGCGCAGCAAGCAAATAAGCAAGAAAACGACCCCAGTTGTGTGCTGGTAGAAGGAAGATACAGCTGTTTTGGCTCAAAAATAGGAAAAATAAGTTGTGGTCCTCATTGAGACAAGCAAGTCCTGGGGTATGAGCGTCTGTGCTGGTGCGGAAGAGCTTTCCCAAGTCAGAGGGTGTCCTGGGCGGTCGTGGAGTGGCTTCAACTGAGCTGGCCGGTGGCTTTCCCATCTAATCTTGCCACAGAAATGAGATCCCAAAGGATCTGCCTTCCGTCAGGGATCTGCCCATGCTGCCAGGTCATGCCTGAGCATCCCAGAGCACGCCTTGTCTGCTTTAATGAAGAAAGTAGCTCCCAAAATCCATCAACATGGTGGGATCCAAGATGTGATACCATGTGGTGAGCAAAAAGGTGGTGTGCGTGTGCCAGAGACAGGGAGCTGAGGAAGACCTAAGGAATGACAGAACTAGGGTTTTGTGTTGTCTACACACCATTTGGGGACCCCTCTTCTGTACAAGCCAATGGGAGGCTGTGTGCTTTCCCATTCCCACATCTCTTGGCCATGCAGCCACCCTGCTTATAGAGTCATAGTCATTTAGGTTGGAAAAGACCCTTAAGATCATTGAGTCCAACCTAACACTGCCAAGTCCACCACTAAGCCATAGAATCACAGAATCACAGAATGGTTTGAATTGGAAGGCACCTTAAAGATCATCTAGTTCCAACCGCCCTGCCATGGGCAGGGACACCTCCCACTAGACCTGGTTGCTCCAAGCCCCGTCCAACCTGGCCTTGAACACCTCCAGGGATGGGGCAGCCACAACTTCTCTGAGCAACCTGGGCCAGTGTCTCACCACCCTCACAGTCAAGAATTTCTTCCTAATATCTAAATCTTCCCTCTTCCAGTTTAAAACCGTTGCCTTCATCCTCTGGCTCCACTCCCTGATCCAGAGTCCCTGCCCAGCTTTCCTGGAGCCCCTGGAGGCACTGGAAGGGGCTCCAAGGTCTCCCCGCAGCCTTCTCTTCTCCAGGCTGAACCCCCCCAACTCTCCCAGCCTGGCCTCCCAGCAGAGGGGCTCCAGCCCCGGCAGCATCTGGGTGGCCTCCTCTGGCCCCGCTCCAGCAGGTCCATGTCTCTCCTGTGCCGAGGCCCCAGCGCTGGAGGCAGCACTGCAGGGGGGTCTCCCCAGAGCGCAGCAGAGGGGCAGAATCCCCTCCCTGGCCCTGCTGCCCACGCTGCTGGGGATGCAGCCCGGGATGCGGGGGGCTTTCTGGGCTGCCAGCGCACGTTGCCGACTCCTGTGGAGCTTCTCCTCCACCACCACCCCCAAGTCCCTCTCCTCAGGGCTGCTCTCCATCCATTCTCCTAAGCACCACATCTACCCATTTTTTAAATACCTCCAGGGATGGCAATTCAACCACTGCCCTGGGCAGCCTGTTCCAATGTTTGACAACCCTTTGGGTGAAGACATTTTTCCTAATATCCAACCTAAACCTCCCCTGGCACAACTTGAGGCCGTTTCCTCTTGTCCTATCGCTTGTTACTTGGGAGAAGAGACGGACCCCCCCTGGCTACACCCTCCTCTCAGGTAGCTGTAGAGAGCGAGAAGGTCTCCCCTCAGCCTCCTTTTCTCCAGGCTGAACAACCCCAGGTCCCTCAGCCGCTCCTCACAAGACTTGTGCTCCAGACCCCTCACCAGCTCCGTTGCCCTTCTCTGGACACGCTCTAGCCCCTCAATGTCTTTCTTGGAGTGGCTCTGTTGTCTGTCACATCATGTCACGTCATGTCCTTACATCCACAACAGTCCTTCATCTCGAGGGTGATAAATCCCATCCCCAGCCTGCTTTGTGTCCCCAACCAGGATGCAAGGTCCAGCACCTGGGCTGGCTCTGGCAATACCTCTGTTGCCCAGAGAGGTGGGAGATGCTCCATCCCTGGAAACATTCCAGGCCAGGTTGGATGGGGCTCTGAGCAATGTGATGTAGTTGAAGATGTCCCTGGTCATTGCAGGGGGGTTGGACTAGATGGTCTTTAAAAGTCCCTTCTCACCCAAACCATACTGTGATTCTATAATAGTGGGGGGACACGATGTGATGGTGGGAAACCATGAGGAGACCAAGCTGCGGGTGCTCCCCAAGATCTTCACCCAAGTCTGGCCTTGCTCCGTGTCATCTCGCCAGGGGGACGATGTGGAAACAGCCACAGGAGCCACACAGGGTTTCCTGGCCGGCACATCCCATGGAGGGAGATAAATAAAACATAACTGTGCCCTGAGCGGTTAAGAAAATAATTTATCAGCCCTGTTGATTTTAACCTTCTGGATCTCAGTCTTCTGGAATTTTTTTCTGTAAATCTGGCTGTTTGTAAAGGTTTATCCCCTCCTCACAGCCCATCCAGGAGCGACTGAGTCCTCGTGAGGATGTTCAGGGCATCAATACCCTGGTTTCCCCTTGCATGTGCTGGTGGGAATGGGGAGCTGCTTCCCACACTGGAGCGAGGAGGGGGATGAGATTTTTGGGGGGAGCAGCACTGAATAAGCTGAGAAAGGCAGGATCTCAACATGACATCACTAAGCCAGGCAGAATAAACGGCTTTTTAAAAAAAATTATTTTCTTTTCTTTTTTCTTTTCTTTTCTTTTCTTTTCTTTTCTTTTCTTTTCTTTTCTTTTCTTTTCTTTTCTTTTCTTTTCTCTTCTCTTCTTTTCTTTTCTTTTCTTTTCTTTTCTTTTCTTTTCTTTTCTTTTCTTTTCTTTTCTTTTCTTTTCTTTTCTTTTCTTCTTATTATTTTATTATTATTTTATTTCATTTCATTTAATTTAATTTCATCTCATGTCATTATTTTACTTTTTTATTATTATTATTTTATTCCTTTCCATTCCATTCCATTCCATTCCATTCCATTCCATTCCATTCCATTCCATTCCATTCCGTTCCGTTACATTCCGTTCCATTCCATTTTATATAAAAGAGGGTGCAGGGTCCCAAAGAGACACATAACGCTCAGCGAACCCCGACAGAGATGAGACACAAAGGTTGGAAACCCCAAGAGCCAAACACCAGCTGGTGGCAACAGCCCACAGCTGAAAATATCATCTAAAAAAAAGAAGGATCTAGCCATAAAAGCAAAATTTGGAGACGAACCCCAAGGAATGGAGGTTCCCTTGATTCCCATCCTCACGCCGCTCCCTCGGTGTAGAAGGCATCGCTTCGGAGTCGGGCTCCCCAGCGGCCGCTTACCCACGGGCTTCTCTGCTCTCCACATCCGAATTTAATCCCTGAAGGGGTTTAAACCTTTCGAAGTACAAAAAGCTCACGGCAAGCAAGGAAAACGCTTTGCATTTAAGGACTCATGGCTGCAAGGATGCGCTTCGGAGCAAAACCCGGCATGTTTTAAACCGGGCTATGGGTGGGGTGATTAACGGATGAGGCAGCTCTGGCTGCGAAAGCCTCGGAGAAGCTGCATTTCCAGCAGCGAATCCGGGCGGTTGCTGATGAAGCAGATTTTGCCTGCTGAACCGGCAGGAGTTTTCCTGGCAGAAGGATTTGCTTGCCAACAGAAACCGCGGCGGGAGGGGGCTGCCGACGCAGCAGCTGCTGGTCTGCGCGGTCCCCCCTGTCCTGCGGAGATGGCACGGGAACTCCTTCCTCCAGGGAAGTCAGCTTTTTATGTTAAATCTGGTTATATAGGAATATATAGTAGTCCTGTGAGGAGCAGGGAGTTGGACTCGATGATCCTTATGGGTCCCTTCCGACTTGAGATATTCCATCATTCTATGATATATTTTTATAATAAATATGAATATATAGGAAATAAAAAGCTTAATGGCTATGATGGATGGATAGATGGATATAGACAGATAGACAGACACATCAACAGATAGACACACAAAGAGATCAGATAGATAAGAAAAAAAGAATGAAAAAAATGAAAATGAAAAAATGAATGAAAATATATTAAAAAAAAAAGACTAAAAGAACAAAATGATCCTAAATAATTAACAGTGATATTCTGGGGGATGGCACAGCTGTTCCCTTCCCTGCCGGCGGGAGGTGATTTCTCCCAGGAGCAGGTAAAGCCAGAAATTGAGCTTGGGATTAGCTGACGGCCACGGTTTTGTTCCGAGTGTTTCTCCCAGGGCTTCAAAGACCACAATGGCACCAAACCAAGATGTCTCCAGCCTCCAGGTGTTGTGCCTCCAGGTGTTTCCAGCTCCTCCTTTCTCCTCCAGCCTTTGCTGCTGCTCCGATAAGGTGGGGACAGGTTTTGGGGGGGCCACGGAGATGCCATGCCATGTGCACATCTAAGGCTGGGGGTATCTCAGCATCTGTTGTGAGGGCTCCTCGCATCCCTCCGCTTCCCGGGATACGGTGAAAGATGAGGGATGGTGGGTCCTGGTCCCACCTTCCTTGCTCAGAGCGACCCATGCGCTCTAGCAATGATGCTGGTATTCACCTTGCCCTGCCCCGCCAGAGCTTTTTCCCCGGATTTCCCCATATTAATTATTTGATCCTTATTTCCACCTCTTCATTCTTTCCCCCAGAAAGCTCTGCACATCCATCAGAAGGAAAACGTCAGGCTGGTGATGGAGCCTCCAGGCTTTCCCCACGTGGGGGTGCCATGCGGATGCGAATCGGACTGCTGCGCATGTCCTAGAGCCCTGGCAAGGCAAAAGGTGACACCTAAGCAACTGAGACTGCTCTTTTTTTTTTTTTTTTCTGTAAAAAAGAAAATATATAGATTGGGAAAAATAAGATTCCCAAAGCATGCAAAAAGCAAGAAATCATATGGATGGGGAAAAATAGGATTCACAGAGCATGCATTAAGGTCTGTGAATCTTATTTTCCTCCATCCGTATAATTTCTTGCTTTTTGCATGCTTTGGCGTTCCCCAGCAGAAGAAAAAAATTCCTCTTTGGAGCTTGTTGTAACCTGGTGTAAGTTGAAGAAACCTTGAAGTGGCTCTTCAGGAGCTCAGGGGATGAATCAGCCTCCTCCAGGTTAAACTGGGGCGGAACGACTCGTCCTGCAGCCGAGATGGCCGCGGGAGGATAGAGGTCCGGTCGAGCTGGAAGAGAACCCGTACAGTCCTGCTTGGGCCTGTTCCACCACATTTCGGTGAAGGCTGGTACACCCAAGCAGCTTTATTCCCTGTGCTCTGCTGTCCTGGCCTCTCCCCATTCCTCGTTCATAATGTTTACCCTACCTGGAGGGGTGAGACTGGGATTAATTTCCATGAGAACACGTTGAGAGAGTAAATATCTCCGAGCAGGGATGCTTGGCAGGTTTATGGGGTTTGTTTTCCTCCAAGAACTGGCAGCTTTCCTGCTCTTCTGATTGCTCGTGACCACACGTGAACGTCAGGAGGCAGGAGGCATCTGCCCATCTGGAGCAGGACTCACTCTTAGCCCTTTGTCCCGGCCCAGTGTGGGACCATAACAGCTTCCCAGTCTATCCAGGAGGTAATTCTTGGTGCTTTCACATGGAGGTGACCTCTCTGCTGGTGTAAATCAGGTAAGTCCTAGCACAGCCTCCTCCTTACACCGTTGTTATCTCCCATCCTGCGAGCTGGGAGCAGATGGGGGGAGGCAAAGAGAGGAGATGAGGGTCATGCCCAGTGACGGGTTTTAGCCCTTGGGTGGGAGTGAATCTGTGGGGCTTCTATGGTTTGGTGTAGGAGTGGGACCCACAAAACACTGCCCCATAGGGTTCCATCAAACACCCATTTGTTGCTTTTCTGATGTGGAGCTGCTGCACATCAGGAGCAGGAGGTGGGAGGTCACTGATGCTACTGGAGTAGAGAAGACATGAGAAGAGTCTCCAAGAGCCATCCAACAATGCTCGCGAGGTTTGGAAGTATTTAGACAGCAGGCACAGCTTCATGGGCTCACATTGTGGGATCCCGTTGCCCCTGGGATGTGGGCACCCAGAGATGGGTGCGGGGCCTCCTGCCAAGAGCCAGCCCTGCACGTGCACCATTGCTGGATGCAGCTCCAGGAACCCACACCTGTGTTCAACCAGGAGGTGTCACCATCACTTCTGTGGAGCTGGGATGGTATCTGAGGTGTTGCTGCCACCTACCTTCATCCTGAGGGTCATCTACAAGGTCCAGGGACTGGGACATCAGCAGGCCTCCACCAGCCTCTTTCCTCCAAATTCTTCCACATGACATGGACACGGACATAGATATGGACATGGACATCCCAGTAAACAGCAAGATCACCTGAAGACCTGTTCAGGGTCCTCAAGATTGGGACACACACACTGGAGCTGCTCCTGAGAGGCAGTTGTTGAATTTGTCTTCAGAAAGGTGGCCTTCACCTTCCTAAAGGTGACCTCAAAAGGGCTGACATAACCATGAGGAAATTATGGCAGTAAGGAAAGGTGGGACAGTAAGAAAAAAGGGATGAAAGAAAAGGCAAAAGCTCTGCGGGGACAAGAGAAAAGAGGAGACCACAAGAGAAGGCGTAGACTAGGGAAGAAGAGAAAGGACATCGAGACAGGAGACAGGTTGTAAAGACAACAAGGGAGGAACTCTGGAGCTGCAAAGTGCTGAGGTGTGTGACAGCAAATACGAAGATGATGATGCCACTTGGCCCTTTATAAGGCACTAGAAGGACCCTGTGGTGTTGTGGACACTTTCCACACTGCAACAGCCTTCCACGCTTGCTTGGTACATGCAGGAGGACAGGATTGAGGGGACACTCACTGAATCAGACCTAAAATCCCCAAAAGGTGTTGCTGTGTGTTCAGGGCTCTCCCAGTGCAGATTGGTCCCAGTTTGGTTTCATCCGTGAAGAACCAAGGTTGTGTGCTCCAGGGCTGTGTTTCCAGAGCAAACCAATGTGCAGTAGGTGGGACAGCCAGGGCAGTCACCGCAAAACTTCTTGTTGCTCTGAATTAAAACATTGCCTTTGAGTCCCGTGTGCTCAGCAGTGCAGACCTCCTCTGTGCTGCCTCACTGCATGGTCCATAGCACAAAATGCACCTTTGATGGTGGAGGAGGTAGCACTCCATCTCCATTCTGTAGAATTTACCAGGTCTGTGCCTGAACACCCTCCAGGATGTGTCCCCCTTGTGATTTGAGGAGAAGGATGGTTGTATGCACAATGGTCATGACAGAGAAGAAGCCTGATGGCACATGAGAGACCCCTTCCCCATGGTGGAGTGCAGAACCAAGCTCACGTCCCTGGCTGGCTCCAGGTGGTGTGCTCACAAGTCAAGGAGGTGTGGATTGCTCCTGGTTGCCTGACTTTGTTGTGAGAAAAGACAGGAAAGGATGAGGGTGGTTGCAACGTAATAAGGCAGACTTGCAGGCATGCTCAGCAATGGTGAAACTGCCCCCCTGAAGCTGCTCAGAGGGTGGCCATGAGATCCTGCTCTGAGATAAGGCTGAGCTGAGGGCCTCAGCAGGCTCCAAAAATGGAGGTGTTGCTCAAGGATGGCAGATCTCCATCTGGCTTTTATATCTTTAGCTACCAGTGCCTGTGTTGAGGTGCCAGGTCAGAGCTGTAAGAGCATCTTCTCAGCTTTATGAGAACTTCTCCACCTTTGGAGGTTTCCCACACCCTCCTTGGAAATACAAGCTGTTGTCAGACTGACAAACTCCTACTCTAAGTTGACTCTGGCCTGACGGACATGGATCCGATCCCAAAAGCAGTGTTTGCCCTGCTCCCCTGGGCACACTCTGAGTGTCTCCAGCTCACAAGAGATGTGCTGCTTCCAGCCCTGGCTTGTGCAGGAGCACGTTGGGACGGGGCTGTCCCCTCCATCGTCCCCTCTGCGTGAGATGAGCAACGTGTGCATTCCTGCTATAAATTCCCTGGCCCATTCGTGCGTCACCGCCGCTCTCCCCCATTTCTTGTTAATGTGTAACTTGAAACTCGCTGGGGCACATTTCTGTGATCACGACTTTATCTGTTCCTGGCTGGGCGCATCTCTGCCTGCTCGGACCGTGGGTATTTTTATCTGTGGGTAGATGGTATAATGTGGAGGGTGGCGGATGGGGAGGGTTGAGCACATTGGAAGGGTTCCCTGGATCTCTTCAGGGTAGCCAAGGAAAAGTCCTTCTTGGACAGAGGGTGAATAATCACCTGGAGAGAGTTTTTACAAAAATATGTCCGAGAGCAGTTTCGGGGACCAGGAGCACAACAGGGCTCAAGGCTGTTGTGTGGCTGGGAGAAGAGGTGGAAAGCCCTTCTCCTTATTTACCAGCTGCAGAGGGAAAGGGACTGTTGGGTTGCTTGCTGTGTCTATGGTGGATGTTTGGTGAGGGCATGGCATCTCCAGCAGTGGATGGTTTTTAGAGAAGACACGTATTGATCACGAGTGGTGTGGGTAGAGCTGGTTGACCCACAGAGTGGGGGGACAGTGGAGATGCTGGCACCTTGCTGCACCCTCCCATTATCAGAGCGCTGCTCTGCGCCAAGGGCTTGGCTACATGGGGACCCTATCAGCCTGTGGCTGCCTTGACTGGATGGAGATGGCCCATTTCCAGCGTTCCTCACTTGGTCACGTCCCATTGCAGCCCTGTTTATCAACACCAGCCATCCCCACCACCCTGGCACTGATGTTTCTCTTGGTGCTTTTGCATGCGGATACCTCCATTCACCCTGACCAGCCTTAATATCTCTGTTTCACCTCTCTGCTTCTCTTCCTACAGCCAGGGACAACTGAAGGAAGGAAGAAGCAGTGTCCTGCTAGGAGATAAGGCCCTTCCAACCCCAAACATTCCCACCTTGGAAGCCCAGGAGAACAGCTGTTGTTCAGCCAAGGGGAATTGCGTGCCTTGGAGCCTGGATGCAGCCTCAGATCCTGCAAGGACTTTTTCCCAGCACCTTCCCCAAACAAAAGATGACTCTGGCAAGTCTCCTCCCGACATTGTGGCCCCAAGCCCAATCCTGCCTTCTCTTATGCTTCATGCTTTGCACAATGTTACCATCTTGACCACTGAAGTGATAGTTGGACCAGGAGAATTTCTTCCTTATAAGTTTTTCTACTGCTTCTGACCACAGCATTTCTGTAGTGTAACTCAGCAATCTCTTCCTCTCTCATTTCTTGGAAACGTCACTATCCGATTCCTTTTCCTCTATTTCAGTCTTTCCCATGAAGCGGGTGAGACCCCAACACTGACTTTTACATCCAGTGGCACACAAATGAAGTCATGCTGAGGTTTTGCTTGCTTGGGCAAGAGGCTGTAGGAGCCAAGAGCATCCTTACAGGGAGGGATCCTGTCACAGCTGGTTCCTCCAAGGAAGGGCCTGTCCCTGGGTGTCAATCAGGGAAAGAAAACAGAGATGAAGCTCCTAAGAAACTCCCATGGGGAACTGTGACCTTTGTGGTTGTTGACTGGACCCTGCTCCAAAGGGAGCACCTGGAAGGAGACAGGAGAGGGCACCAGGAGGTGGATGAACAGCCTTGGAGGTGCCCATCCATGGATAGGTAGAGATCTTGGAGTTACCCATCCTCCGCCAAGGCTAGGAAGGAAGTGAAACTAGATTTGAAGCTGAAAATGTAGCATGAGCCAAGTTCAGCATTTTTTTCCCGGTTTTGTGGAAGGGCCTGGCGTGCTCCTTCAAGGGGGTGGGTACGGGAGAGATGTGGGCTTAGAGCTGAGCCTTGTCATGCAAGAGGAGAACTGAAACTTCCCCTGAGAAGGAGAAATGGTGGGAGCAATGTGCCGTTGTGTCTTCAGCTGCTTTGATTTAACTCCTATTCAACTCTTCTGTACGAAGAGCTGCATCTCTGCTACGGAGATGATGCTCCGTGGCCAAGCATGGTGCTCGCTAAAGCAAAGTGATCGCAAATCACTGGGCTGGGAGCAAAAGTGGTTTCTTCCTGCTGTAAATGAGCAAAGGCGCAGAGATCAGCCCTACTCCTGCCTGCTTTTCTCTCCTGCCGCTCGGTTTTGCCAGTGAAATGATCTTATTTGGAGAGCGAGGCTTTGAGATGTACGGAGAGGTGAAAAGCTCAAGATGTAAAAGAAAATAAATCAAATGACCCCAGAGATTTTTATTCTCCTGGAGCAGAGAATGCGCTGAGAAAAGAGATTGTGGCTGTAATTATCAGCTCTAATCAAAGCATCAATAGGTAATCCCCTAATTTAACTTCCAAGTGTAAAAGTACAGATATATTGAGTGTTGAGTTCTCTATGAGCACGCTCCTCTTGCTGCTTTTAGCCTGAACATCAGAAAGCAGCAATAAAACCTGTACAAATACTAATTTCAGTGCTGATTTCTTGTCGGTACAAAAGGCAGAGCAGCCTCACGTTCCTCTCCCAAAGCTCAGTTCACTCAACCTTAGTAGATTACCAACAACTTCCCGGCAGCACTAAATAAACCTGGGCTCAGGTGTGCTGGCTGAAGGGCTGCTGGGTTTATACATCACCTGCCTAAAACCAGCTCCTCCACACCAGACAGACCTGCCACTTTCCACAGCAAATTGCTTTTGCTTCTTTGAGCACATTGCTTATGCTCTGTGAAAGGTTTTTCTTCTCCGGGAACGGTTGATAAGTTACGGTGGCAAACAGTAAAATCCACTTACCAAGCCCACTCTTACACAATAGCTGCTCTGGAGAGTGAGTTTTCATCTCTGAGTCATAGGGGAAATGAAACAAGAATTTATTTTGTTTTTTAACTCCGTGAAGTATTTAATCCATTTACTTTGCCCGTTCACAAATGGGGATCGTACATCCGGAAGATTCCCAGCATTTAGAGGCATAAACATGAGCTTAGCTAAGCTTTATCCTGGCCCTTCAGCATGTAGAGAGAAGACGCACATCTGGCAATCCCCAGCTTAAAGCTCTGAAGAAGGGCTGGATCTGGCTGGCGTTTGCACGAGCAAAATTGTGCCACGAAGCCCAAGATGTGCCATGAAGCTCATGGCATGGATGCATCTGGATGATCTTTAAGGTCCCTTCCAACCTGAACCATGATTCTATGATTCTAAGATGAGGTTTTCCATCCTTGCTGCTGCTGCTGCTGCCTTCATAGACACGTTTTGCTGCTGGTGTTTGCTTTTCTACGTGCCCGAACTCCCAAAAAACGTCGTGCTGGCCTGGCTGCGTTACGGAGAATGTCTGACTCATTTGCTGTGCCCAGCTCAGTTGCTGATCGCGGCAGGTCCCAACTCAGGCTGGGACATGACGGGGAGCCCTGCAACGCGGGAACGCCCTGAGCAGCCCCGTGCCATTAACGCCCCCAGCTCCTGGCTCTGGGATAGCATCTGGGATATATATTAGTGGTTATAGGACATGAGTAGCCTCCACGGTTGCACAAGCCAAGATGAACTTTGTAGGCACAGAGCGTCCCCGTGCCTTGGGTGAGATGGATTCGCCAGCTGAGGTCAGGAAGGAAACGCTGCCCAGGGGTGAAGGTTGCCCTTGCCAGGGCGTGGGAGCATTTTTCCTCTCCTGAGCATCCCTTTTCCAGTTGCAAAAGGAATTGCCTGGGGCTGGGCAGTCCCTTGGACCAACCTGCTTCTGATCTCGCTGAACCCTAAAAGCAGTCCTTTGCCTTGCCCATGTTTTTGTCAGGTCTCCGTGCCCTCCCCTGTCCCGCTCCTCCCCAAAGGTCCACTCATTCATCACTGTCCTGTTGGGGGCACCTGGCTACAGCCCGTCCACTGGGACCCCAAATGAGGGTGTCATTGGGTGGCACAGGGACATGGCCTAGATGCCGTCCTCTAAGAGCAGGACTAAATCTGGCCATGCAGATGCTTCCATGTCTTGAGGTGGTGCCCCTAGCAGCTGGATTTGAGCTGGCAGACCCCTGTGTGTGTTTACAGGGACAGTCAAAGCTGGGGAAATCAGGAGAGGGCAACTCCAAAATTGGTGTGAGTGTGAGGGGCAGTGGCCGTTCCCTACCCAAGTAATGCATCTGTGTGGGATCTCCATGAAACGTGGGAAAAGCAGGGGACAGGGAGCATCACCTAACCCCAACCCTAACCCTCACCCCAGCCCTAACTCTAACCCCAGCGCTGGAGAGGATCTGCAGGTGAATCTGTGCTCGTGGCAGAGAAGAGCTGTTTCCAACCGAGGAGCATCCTTCAACGTTTTCATGGGCACCGAACCAAAGCAGCAGCACAAGATGTCACCTCAATGGAAAGGGTGATTGAGTGGTGCTTGGGATGGGTTTGGGCAGGGAATGCCCAGCGCGTAAGGGGGCAGGAGGCAAGGAGTGTTTCCATGCTGGTGGGACAGGGCTTATGGACACCATCCTGTGAAGAGGGTCTTCTAGATAAGGATTTGGCAGCAGTGAGGCAGCCCCAAGTGCCAGGCAGTGCCGAGCTGACCCCACGAGACCTCAGCACACATGCATGAGGAGCATGAAACTCCTCTTAAATCCAAGTGTAAACTCCCAATGACTTTTCTTCTCTCTTGCCTGATGATGAAACGCCATGAACTCTTTGGGAAGTGAATTGAACAGCCAGGAGGAGAAGGTATGTGAAGAGTTAACCCAATTTCTGGCTGCAGGCTGTTAATCTGGCAGACGCAATATCCCGCTGCAGCTGCACTTCTGATACCCTCTCATGCACGCTCCAGGGAGGGCTCGAGGACCAGGGCACACTCAACTGCTCTTTTAACAACCTCCATCACTCTTGTAACCACCTGCGTGATGGGATGGAGAATGCTCAGCGAGTTTGGGAACAACACCAGATTCAGGATCATGGTTGACTTGCTGGAGGCAGGGCTGCTGGAGGGACCTGAAGAGGTTCAACAAGGACAAGCACAGGGTCCTGCCCCTGGTACATGCTGGTCTTCTGCAACAGGCCGGGGTGGGGTGGCCAGCTGGAAGCAGCTGGTGGCCACAAGTTGCCTCCAAATCAGAAGTGTGCATTTGCAGCAGCGAAAGTCAACCATGCCCTGGGTGGTATTTGCAAGAGTGCAGCCAGCAGGGCCAGGGCAGTGATTCCTGCTCTTTCTTTGGCACTGGTGAGACCATGTCTGGGCAGCGGGTCCAGCTTGGAGCTCCCCTGTACCAGGCAGAGGGTGACAGATGGGCCCAGAGGGGTCACCAAGCTGGAGCTCGGGACATGGAAGGAGAGATTGAGAGATGGGTGTGCACTGGGAGAAAAAACAGCCAACAGGGACTTCATTGCTGCCTGCAGCTCCCTGCTGCGATGGGGCAGAGGAGGTGGAGATGGAGGTGCCCAGTGATGGGACAAGAAGCGGCGTCACAAGTTGCTAAAAGGGAAACTTCCATTAGATTCTAGCGAAAAATCCTGTAAGGGTAGTCAAATGTTGGAAGACAGCCCAGAAAGCAGGAAAATCTCCATCCTTGGAGACAGTCAAGCCTGTCCTCGACACAGCCTGACCTTGTTGAAGGTCAGGCTTGGAGCAGACTTGGAGCAGAGGTCCAGAAGGTCAGACTTGGAGCAGGGACCCCAGATGACCCCCTCAGCCTCAGTTACTCTGTGAGTCCCCGACGCTGTGCTGAAGCTTAGGCTCACATGGACAAGCTCTCCTGGCAGTAAGTCCACAACAGTGAGGCAGAAAGCCACCCAGGACCTGCTAACAGGGGAGCAGGGATGGAGGACACAGGCATGCCCCCACCCTGAGCACCAGAGGACCCCTTTCTCCATCCATGCCGTGGCTCCCCAGCATTCACTGGGCTTTCTGTTTTCCCCACCAAAAGCCAAGTGATGTCTCATTTCCTCCACCTGGCAACAAGCTGACTTCCTCTGTAGCCAACAGGCTCTGAAGCCAACAAATTTCTCATTTGACATATCCCTCAGGGGTCCTTTGGAGACCTACACCCACCTCCACTGGGAAACCTCCTCCACCTGCTCCGCGGTGCACCATCCCTTGGGGCCTCACCAGCTCTTGGTGGGGTGGGACAGTGAGATGCGGTCACCAGCAGCTCCATCCTCCCTGTAGAGCATCTTCTGGGGCTCACAGGGGTAACGATGGTAGTACCCGGACTGGACCAGAGCCGTGGTCCTGCTGCTGTCACCCCATTTCTTAGATTGGTCCTCAAAAGTGGAGAGGAGCCCTTGGAGCTGAAACTGGGACAGCAAAATGTGATAACATGCAAAATGATTCCCTGGCTGTTGTAAACAATGGGAAAATAGCATGGAAATGTAATTAGCTAACACAATTAAATCATTCCACTTCATTCCGCTGGCATGGTTTTGGTTTAGGCTCTTAAGGAGGTGTGGAGGTGCGGAGGTGCAATAATTGCTCCATACTCACCTTTAACAGATGGGGAAACTGAGGCACAGGCTTTCCCTGGTAGGGAGTAACTGGTGTGGCCAGTGAGCATGCATAGACGTGATGACCGGACCGAGGATATCGCTGGCTGCCCCAGCCCTGAGTTCCAGAGCAGACACCCTCGTCCTGAGCAATGTCTCCACCCATGGTGCTGCTCTCCATCCATTACAAACCTCATGGCCATCTTGGAGGACGTCAAAGCTCATGCTCCGATTGCTGGGGAGGCTGGTCCCACACTCCTGCCCTTTCACCCCGTCACACTGCCCAACTGGGTTTTAGGATTACTTTGGGAGCTGAATTTCAGAGCAAAAGACACCCATCAGCCCGGCAGTAAGTCTCCCAGATGCCCTAAAATGATGTTGGTGTGAGATTACCATGTCCTACCTCCTCACGGCCCATGGAAGACGACCACAGATCCCACTTCCCAGTCTTTCTGGGGACATGCAGATGTTGCCCTGGGCTCCAGGGCTCTGCCGAGCTGGTTAGCACAAGCCATGAGCCTTGCCCAGAGCTGCCCAACAGCTTTTTCCACTGGTCCAAGCTATTGCCATCACCCCATAGTCGTGGTGGGACAGGGAGCATGGAGCCAGAGTGCTGTGGAGGCTCACCACTGTGCCGGGGATTCCCCAGCCCACGCTGTTGGCCCAGGGGGACATGGGAAGAAGCGGGGCATTGTATCCCAAAATAGCGACCTCGATACAAAGGAAAGGTCAGTGGAGAGCCAATCTGCAGGGCTCCATGAGAGCAGGAGGGTTTCCTCCTGCCGCAGGAAGGTGAGTGACTCACTCCTGTGGAAACTGGAGGGATGGGGGAGAGGCAATCCCTCTCCCTGGTGGCTATCTATCTGGAGATAAATCTCCATCCACTTCCCTTGCAAATATCTGCTCCTGAAAATATCTATTCCTGGGGTTTTCTTATCAGATGGTCTATTTATTCTGAAAATCATAGAGCCCCGAGGGTCCTTACTGTGGCTCCAAACACATCTCGAAGCTTTGCCGTGGCCATCCCATGAATGACGCATTGAAAGGGAGAACCTGGCCAGTCCCCACGCCTGGAAACACCAGGAAACACCTGTAAGCACTTAGCTAAGGGAAGGGGCTTCCTCACGGTGTTTTCTAACCAGGAAGAGGTAGATCCTGGTGATGATGAGACTGTGTGTTGTTTCTACGTGAGTCTGTGGTTCAGTTTTAATGACAGCTATCAGCTTGAGGGTAATGGTGGATTCATGGTCCAGACCATGCCCAGGGTGTCCTTCAATCTGCTAATGTGTGAACCATGCACTGTGGCCCAGTCCCTGTCCAGGCTACACCACAATGGCTGGGACAAATCTTGAAAGGGAGCAAAGCCACCATCTATTTTCCACGGGTACCTCGTGCGTGGTCCATCTCTCACTGTAAACCCAGGACTTTCCCCTTGACTTGAAGCAAGCTGGGAAGTGTCTGCTCATGACCACCCTCCACCCATTCGCTTTGCAGCCCAGAAAAGGCCAGTTCAGCTTCTCCTTTCCAAAAAGACCTGCCTGAATTGCTAAAAGGAAGATCAAGACCGGGCTTGCATGCCACAAGGTCCTATGTCATGTGTTAAAGGGCCTTTTGGTCACTAGATGTCTAAGCCAGACACATGTTCATATTAAATAAGGCACAAAATGTTAATACATAGGGCAGAGACTATGGGGAAGAAGCAGCGTTAAATGAAAGGACCATCTTGGCAAGAGGCAGTGGGGTCTCTCCATGGACGTCTCTAATGCAAGACACGATGCCTTTCTAACAGAGATCAACCCAAGCTCTAGGTACTGGCTTTTGTGAGAGGTTGCAGGGTGAAATTCAGGCAGCAGCTAAAAAAAGTAGACCTGGTTATCTACTGGTCTCAGCAAAACTACCTGGCACTCACCCAGTTTGAGATAGAGACTTAGGGCTGAGCGCAATGGAGCCATGGCAGACCAGTCCACAGTGTTGCTCTGTCACTGACATGTGTCGGCACCTTCAGCCTGACCCCAGTCTGCTGGGATTCCCTGATCAGAAGATGACAGGATAACTCAGGTTGGAAGGTACCTCTGGAGGTCTCCAGTCCAATCTCCTGGTCATGGCAGGGGCAGTTCTAGGGTCAGACCAGGTCGTGCACAGTCTTGAAAACCAACCTTCAGTTGGGTCTGGAAAACCTTCAAGGATGGAGGTTGCACAACCTGTGCATGGTGGAGCAGTTTTCCCTTATCCTCAACCTGAAACATCAGTGGTGACAATGTCGGTGGTTTTGCCATGACAATCAAGACTCGCTCAAGCAGATCTCCTTGGCCCTCATCATGAGAAGAGAACAAAGGCAGCAATCCCAAGGAGCACCACCATCACCTCTCCTGGGAAAGCCCCACTGGCACCAGGAGCAGCCGTAGTGGACATGGGGAAAGATCCCGTCTAGTTAAAGTCTGCCCCGGGCTGCTGCTTGCAAATTTGGATGCCACAGGTTTGGTCCATCCAGTTGGAAAAATGATGCTGTTATAAAGGTTTACGTCTGTTTGCAGAGGACACATTACAGGTCCCACTACCCTTCCTCCCCCATCTTCTGTGTCACAGACTATCAACTGTCTCTCTCTTTCCTTGGGGATAAAGGCATCATCATTTCTCTTCCCCTTCCCTCTTTCCTTGCCTACACGTCCTCTGCTCCTTAGGCACAATTTATCTTTTCATTTAGAGATGGTCTGACTGATACCCGCTTCATTAAGCACTCAATTGCTCTCTGCTTGTATTTAGCTTGGAAACCCGTTCCTTTGATTCCAGGACTTGTCTGGGCAAAAACCAAGCACAGCACCAACTGTACGACTCCGTCAAATAAACACTGTAGCCTACAAAGCTTGTTTTGCAAATCTGGACTTCCCAGGACTGCTCAGCTGAGGGCTAGAAGCAGATTTACAAGGAAATAACCATTTGACATGGAGGAATTGGCTTCTGCTTAGCTAAGTCTTGCTGATCATCCCCAGCTCACTGAGGACATTAAACCTGGTGCTGGTGACAAGCCCACTCCCGTCCAGGGGATCTCTAGCACTGGGAGCACACACCTGGCACCGTGATGCTCTTGCTCTGTGTTGGTGCCATCAGCGATTCCAAGCCAAGGAGCTGGCCTGAGAGACTCCGGATAAATTCCTGGAACGTGACCTTTAAATGCTGGGAGTGGTGGGAGAGTTATTTTAACTGCGATGGCAAAGATCCAAATAAGAAACACCAGCCAGGCCCTAGATAACAATATTGGACTCCTGACAAGGACACCAGTTGGGATCGAGCCTTTGGGCTGGTCTCCCTCCTGTGGGGTGGGTTATCGTGGGGTGGACATGGGAAAGCGAGTGCCTCCTATCTCGCCTGGTTGGAGGTTAAAAAAAATACACATCCATGATGGAGCACCCAACCATCAGCCTGCATTTCCCCAGGAGAAATCCGTGTGGACCCAGTTTCCCATCTCCCCAGTTGCTTTGACCCTGCTCCAGCCATGGCCAGAGAAATAGCTGCAGGTCGCAGAGCTCTGCGCTATGCAGGGTAGGCTTTGTGATCCCACTTTGGGTTTAATTGGTGTTTTAAATGAGAAAATATGGAAAAATGCAAGAAAATTAATCTCGATGATAGGAGGGGTTTTAAAACAGAGTACTGGAATTTCATCTGTCCTCTGCAGGGAGGTTTTTATCGAGAATTGAAGTAGACCTAATGTTGGTCTGCTTCACACCAGGTTTGTATCCATGGGGAAGCTGCTAAGGGATGAGTTGGGTGCAGGAGGATGCCACCAACCTTCTTCCAAAGGGCAGGAAGCAGGATGGGTCCGCAAGGAGCGTGGTTGAAGTATTGTGAAGGTGTAATGCTGCACTCCCCATCTTCACCCACTCATTAAATAGGGGCGCATTTAGTTTGGGATCTAAAGAGGGACTCAGTGTGGTTCTTTCACCCATTTGAAACGTTAATTTAGATGGACATCTCCAAGGGGCCACGCACAGGTTGGACTCATCCTGACATCGCTTGCGTGCGTGCTATCCCAGCCCTGCCTGGGCAGTCTGGGGCTGAGCAAATCTCTTGTTTTCTGGGCTGAGCTGGATAAGGAGCATCCCCCCTCGCATGGCATCCACAGGGAGCAGTGACGTTCTGGGGGCCATGTGTCTGTCTGCCCTCCCAGCACCGTACCCTGGGTCCTCTCAGCGTGAATCTCTCTGAGGACGCAAAGGTTATTTTGGAGCAGGAGGGGAAGGAAGTGAATTCAAAAGCCCCATACTGAGAACAAGTATTTTTTTGGAAACAAAGGGATTCCAGGGTGGGACCCTACGCTGGTCCCTGTGGTTGTGCTGCTGGGAGCCGAAAGCAAGAATAATGACCTACTGTAAAATGGCTTTTCCCCCACCGCCAATGGGAACTTGCTCCTGAGCACCTCTGTGGCTCTTGTCTGCTGGGTTCTACATGAGGAATGGATAAAAAGTGGGAAACGCAGGATGCTGTCGGTGTCCTGCCACCCCATCCCATAAACCAGCCTCCAACTGGAGGAGCCAGAGCAAAATCTGCCGTGGTGCCAGGCTGTGCTTTCACCTTCAGGCTGAGCTGCTGGTGGATCAGTCGAGCAGTGATCCCATAAAATTTGGGGGACAACTGGACCCCACGATCCAGTTGCCCATGCTGACTCTGTCCCACCACGCTGCTACAAGGGGTCCATGCATGGTTGGACCCCCGCCTGCCCGGCTCTTCACCAGCTCTGAAATAGAGAAATGAGCCTTTTTCAGGGCAGCCTCTCCCCGAGCGCTATTTTAGGCTTGGACCATTATGTGGATGGGTCACTGCTGGTGTTTTTAGGAAGACTTGGTTTCAGGACATGTGCTTCCCTGCTCTTTTGGACACCAGGATGAGTGCACAACCCCTTCCAGCGGCATCAGCCACGCTCAGGGCAGCATCTCTTCCCCCGGCCTCCTCTTCCAGCACCTCCTGTTGTTGCAACTCACTCAAAACCCCCAAAACTCAGCTCTTGAATAAGACCTTGTTCATTTTTTCTTTTTTTAAAACTCAGTCTTATTTACTATTTTCTGGGCAGTCCCAGAGGAAGATGCAGAAGAGGAAGCCGCAAAGACCGTCGCAAAATTTGGCAGAAAACAGCGTCTCCGCTTCTAGGAAAGCCATCGGTGGGGTCAGCAGCAGCAGAGCTGAGGATGACACCCGCTGGGGAGGAAGGTTGAACCTGCCAGCCCACAGGGTTTCGCAGCATTGTTGCGACCCCCTCCTCCCTCCGCTGGCTGCGGTGCAGAACCACATCCACCACTGCCGCACGCCTGCTGGGAACCAGCCTGCGCTGCCCGCAGCACACGTAGCCCAAGCCAAAGTGTTAATTTTAACATGCCTGCCCTGGTGCCTTGTGTTTATTTAAAGTTTTTATAGAAGCAACACTCTCTCGGCCACAACGGGACCCTTGTGCTTCGGGGCCCGACAGCCAGCTCCTGTCACCTGGGAGGTCACTGAATCGCTCTCTGCAAGCATCCTCCTGAGGGAAGGGGATGCGCTTGGAGATTGCAAACACCTCCAAAAAAGCTGGGTTATGTAGGAGCTTGGAGGAAAAGTGGGTGGCTCGAAGCCTGGCACCTCCATCTCCATCCTGCTCTGAAGCCCCACGGTCGGTGGAGGAGGAGGGCTGGAGCATGACATGTGCTCGGTGGGAAGGAAACGAAAGCTGGGCTAAAAAAAACCCAACCGCTGCTGGAGAATAAAAAATAGACACCCAGATGGCTAAGGCCGTAGAGCAAAGCCCTCTCTGCACTGAAGCAACGTGGAAAAGATCAAGTCTCGCTGCTTCCAGCTGCTTGCTCTAGCGAGCATCATGTGCATGAGGTGTCCTCCATGTTCCCCCTTCCCCAAGCCTGGATGCAGCCCCAGACAGCAAAGGTCCCTTGTGCCCCATCTGCACCCACTTGTTGGTTCGTGTTGCAGGGATGAGTGGAAAAAGGGGGGGAGGGTGCCTTTCTGTGCTCAGCACCCACCCACTCACCACCGTGGCTGTGGATCTTGGGTGCTGCTCCCCCAAATGCCATCAGCCTCGGGGATGGCAGGAGGAGATTCCTACAGGAGCACATGCGTATGATGGATGGACAGAGGGACTGGCTCATGGTGCTTTTCCAGCCCCAACTGCCACCTCCAACACCTCTTTCTCCAATCAACTCTGCTTTGGAGCTTGGTTGGCTGCTGGGAAAGTCCTCCCATGTCCCCAAAGCATCCAGTGAGTACCAACCCCACCTGACCTCATCCCCTGCACACTCCATTGGTGTTCACCACCATGAACAGATTCTTCATCCTCCAGCTGGATTGAGTTTTGCTGCCTCTTGTATACCCTTAAAAGTTGCTAATGATCCTGAATGAGACCATCCTGGAGGGAAATTGCAGCCACTCTGGGAAACTGCAAAATCAGATCTGCGCCCATGGACTGTCCCTCCTGCTTCCGTGGGACGTCCCTCCTGCTCCCATAGGATGTGCCTCCTGCATGCCTGGTCTCACAAGGCACATTTCTACCTCCTGGTTAGGTGGCTGAACATCTTACAAGCCAAGAGACGTGAGAAGTGATCAAATGCCCATGGCCAGGTTGGATCAGGGCATCAGTTTGCACTTAGGTAGATTTAGAAGAGCGTTCATGACCCTTACCTCTCCCACCAACAAGCACAAGGCAGGTCTGCAGGCTCGACCCAACACATGTCTGCAAACTTTTCTCCTTGCTTCCACTAAGGCTTTAAAAAAAAAAAAAAAAATAGAAAAAGAGATCTGATATATCCCAGCTTCTCTCAAGCACTTCTGCCAGTGTCCTCCATGCCCGTGCCACAGGTTTAAGCTTCACCCATGGGTGCAGTGCAGCGCTCTGCTATGGCCACCCTGACCTTCCCGGTCCTCCCATTCCTGTATCGCATTCCTCCCCGCTAGACAACATGGAAATGTTTTGAAAGCGTCTTAGAAACCTGCATCGCTGCCAAAACGGTTGAAAAATGAAGCCGTGAAGGGAAACGCGGGGCTACTTTCCAGCTTGGCTCGAATGGGTATCACCGCTCGCCTCCGTCTCCTGCGCTGCAGCTGCACAAATCATTCACTTCTCAACTGGATTTAAAACATCCGCCTCTTTCTTTGGCTCGTTTGAGATGCTTTGGAGATGGAAAATTGAGATTTTGGGGGAGGGAGGCTCTTGGTTTGAGTGCCCTGGGTAATGGGTGACCATCACCTGCGTGAAGGATGGAAATGAGTGAGGTGGGTTAGGGTGGAGATCAGAGGATAAAAACCCTCCTTACATCTCCCTCACACCCAAATGAGTGGAGAAAGGTGAGAAAATGCAAAAAAAGGGGAAGGAAAGGCTTTTCCTTGCAGCAGGCAGTGAAGTTGGGAAGCTCCTGCTTGCTGGAAGCTGCTTGGACTTCAACCAGGCTTAGAAAAAGTCTGATGGGAAGAGGACTCTCCAGGGGACCACTTCCCTGCTCCAAACAAGCTTTTAGAAAAACATCTCCTCTTGCTTGTTGAAGCATCCAGCAACGAGCCGCCGACCAAACCTCTCAGCCAGTCATGGCCATAATTAATCACCCCTTGACATGAAAAAGCCGCCTGCCTCTTGTCTTGAGTTGTTTGGCTTTATCTTGGGGTGAAGAGCTGCGGATGTTCAGACCTCAGAGGATCAGGGTCCAAACAGCGCCAGGCAAGAGCTGCCGAGCAGCAGCGATCACCCCATGGGCCAAAGCTCATGCAAGGACAGACAGCAAATCTCTGGACATCATCCACATCTCCATCCATCATCTCTGGACATCACCTCTCCTTTGGAGGGAGCCAGACCGAAGGACTTGGAGGATGAAACCAAGGTGCTATGGTCCGGTTAACTCAACCATTACCCAAGAATTGTTTCCAAATCCCAGAGAGATGGGCTTAACTCGGCGCCACGCTGGCATCCCGGCAGCGCACTGCTAGGCAGCTTCACCGGTCTGAGCCTCACTCAACAGCTTTGCCCAGGCATCTCCCTCCCTCTGTGCAAGCAACAAGCTTGTCCTTCCTCCCTTATCAGCCCCAAATAGCTGCGACGTGATGTATTGTTTTCCCTTCTCAAACAAATTACATCAGAAGAAGGAAACAGGCAATTTTTTTTGTTGTTTTCTGGCATGGAGGTCCGTCAGCAAGATCTCTGCAGCACTGTTTCTGTGCCAGATGTTCATATCCTCTTCACACCGGCTAATACCTCCTTAGCCGGCTGCCACTTTCTGCTTTTGAATAATAGATGGCATCGGTGCCCTTCTCTTCCCTCAGGTTCTTTATGGTCACCCCCAGCTATATCCAGGAGGTCCAAGGAGCCCCCACGTGAAATCAGATGCAGCTGCAGAAGGAAGATCTGGCTTACGCCCATGGACACAGATGGGGAATACACGGAGGAGCACTGGAGCTTGCTCTGCGTCCGTGTGGATGGAAAACAACTGGACCACTTGCACATGATCCGATGGGGCTTGTTCTTCGGCCCTATCCTGCCCAGAAATCCTCCAGCCCCCCCAAATTTGAAGGGTTTTCAGTCCAGGTGAGTGAGCCCCACTGAGGAGGTAGGGTTGAACCTGGTCACTGCTTCACTTGGGCATCAAACATCTGCAGGGTGAGGGCAGGCTACAAAGATGGTGGTGGCCCTCCATAGCTTCTTGAGAGGCTGTGTTGTGCCAGGAATCAGTGGGGACAGACCCCAGAGCATCTCTGTAGGGTGGGGGGGGATATGGGGGATACAACCCCCCAGCTCACACCCACGGCACCCAAACTCAATGTATTTCCTAGAAATTTAGGGCAGGCATCAAAGGCGGTGGTGGTCCTCCAAAGCTTCCTGCAGCTTCTTGGGAGGCCATATTGTGCCAGGTCTGAGTGGGGACAGACCCCAGAGCATGTCCATAAGGTGTTTAGGGCATGTGGCAGACACAAACCCCCAGCTCACACTCAAACTCAACGTATTTCCTAGAAATTTAGGACACTTTAAGGACTTCCATTCCATGGTATGGTCCAGTTTGCTTTTAGGTTTCTGTAGATGTTTTGCATCCCAGCAGAAGGATTTTAACAGGTCCGCTACCCTCTGCAGGAGGTGGACACCTATTTGTGGTTGAACTTAGGCCCCAGCAGCTTGCAGGAGAAGACACAGCAAGGAGCAACACCTCAAGCAAACCTTCTGCCACGTCCTCCTGGCTCCAGCAATCTCTTCCCTGGATGAAAAGTCCCAACGTTGAGATGCAAGAGGTGCAGCATCCTCTTTTCCAAGGGTTTACCTGTATCCCCAAGGAAGAAGCATTCTGCTGGCACATGGTTCCCAGGAAAATGAGAGTGGAGCTGTGATGAATCAGACCCCCAAAATTACTCTTTTCAAAAATAAATTCCCCCACCCCAGGGAGTTCACGGCAAGGCAGCTGGTTTTGATTTGACAGCTTGCTGACTGATCGGTGGGAACCGGTCCTGAGAGCTAAAATTAGAGCCAAAATTGGCCTCCAAGTCCTTTTACCATCCCATGTCCCCCATCCCTCTGCTTCCCTTGGAAATGAAGCCGGCTTACAGTGAGGGATGTGCTGTGGGGCATCACCTGAGGTGCATTGGTACCCTCCCTGGGCTCGATGGGGCAGAGCTTGGTGTCACCCATGGTGGGACAGTGTCCCACATCAGGGTGGCCGTGGCCGAAGCCCCAAATGGGGCTCATCCAGCTGGTTCAGAGGCATTTTTTTCCCCTCCAGACCTGGTCCTGGGGCCCCCTTGCCCCTAGGTGGTGACTGTCCCATGCCACAGGTAAGGGACTGTGGGTTCTGCCCTGGGCAGGCTCCAGTACTGGGGCACCCCAGGATGCCAGGGGGAGGGGGGTGTCACCAGGGCAATTCCCGGGGAAGGCAGCTCTCTGGGGATCCTGAGGCCGCTGCGGATGGGGGGAGGTTGGATGCAGTGGGGGTGATTGGCTCCAGCTCAGGGCAAGAAGACTCAGCCCTGGTCCCAGCCCTGATCCCATCTGTGGTCCCCTGGAGGGGATGCTCCTGCCCCAATCCCACCCATGCTCCCATCCTTGGAGGGGGAGCTCCTGTCCTAGCATCAGCCACGGGCCCAGCCCTGATCCCATCCATGGTCCCATTCCCAGAGGGGGGCCTCCTGTCCTAGTCCCAGCCCCGATTCCAGCTCCAGTTCCCATCCCCAAGGGGCAAGGGGAGAGCAGTCGGTCTCTGGTCCCGGTCCCAAACCCCGCGACAGAAAGTCCGGTCCCAGTTCCATCCCCAGTCCCATCCATGGTCCCATCCGCGGAGCGGGGCTCCTGCTCCAATCCCACCCATGCTCCCATCCTTGGAGGGGGAGCTCCTGTCCCAGTATCAGCCACGGGCCCAGCCCTGATCCCATTCCTGGAGCAGGGGCTCATGTCCTGGCCCTAACCCGGTCCCATCCATGGTCCCATTCCCGAAGGGGTGGCTCCTGTCCTAGCCCCAGCCCCGATTCCAGCTCCAGTTCCCATGCCCGGGGCAGAAGGGGAGAGCGGTCGGTCTCCGGTCCCGGTCCCAGTCCCGGTCCCATCCATGCTCCCATTCCCGGAGCGGGGGGGGGGGGGGGGGGGGGGGGGGTCTCCTGTCCTAGCCCTAATCCCAGTGCCATCCCCGGTTCTATCCATGATCCCATCCCCGGGGGTGGAAAAGAGGGAGCGGTCGGGCTCCTGTCCCGGTCCTAGCGGCGATCCCAGCCCCGGGGAGGGGATGTGGGGGTCTGACTCCAGTCCCAGCCCCGATCCCATGCTGGGAGGGGGGAGGTCTTGTCCCTGTCCCATCCCCGGGGGGGGGAAGGAAAGGGGGGGGCGGTCCCAACCCCGGGGAAGGCGGTCCTGCCCCGGTCCTGCCCCGATCCCAGCCCCGGGGAGGGCGGTGCGGCCCCACGCTCGGCCCCCGTCCCGCTGCCCGGCTCACACGCGGCGGGACCGGGCACGGGGGTGGGGAAGGACCGAGCCCCGGGCATGGAGCTGCCTCCGCCGCCCGCCTGAACCGAGCGGGACCATCGGCACGGAGCCACCCGGCACGGAGCCACCCGGCTCGGCATCACCCGGTGAGCGGGGCGGGGGGTGCGTGTCCTGCCCACGCAGGAGGGGGTGCGACAGTGCGGGACAAGGG
>VFFE01007544.1:58327-91108 GCA_008921705.1 Burhinus oedicnemus | reverse complement strand
ACGCACGCACCCCTGTGCACACACACACGGGTGGGAGGGACACGCACACACACACACACGGGTGGGGAGGACATGCACGGACCCCTCTGCACAGACAGATGGGTGGGACACACACACACACGCGTGCATGGGTGGGGGACACACGGACATGGGTGGGGGACACACGCACGCACCCCTGTGCACACACACACGGGTGGGAGGGACGCACACACACACACACGGGTGGAGGGGGACATGCACAGACCCCTCTGCACAGACAGACGGGTGGGGGGGAGACACACACACACACACGGGTGGGAGGGACGCACACACACACACACGGGTGGAGGAGGACATGCACGGACCCCTCTGCACAGACAGACGGGTGGGACACACACACACACGCGCGCGCATGGGTGGGGGACACACGGACATGGGTGGGGGACACACGCACGCACTGCTGTGCACACACACACGGGTGGGAGGGACACGCACACACACACACACGGGTGGGGAGGACATGCACGGACCCCTCTGCACAGACAGACGGGTGGGGGACACACACGCACACGCACATGGGTGGGGGACACACGGACATGGGTGGGGGACACACGCACGCACCGCTGTGCACACACACACGAGTGGGGGGGACACGCACACACACACACACGGGTGGGGAGGACATGCACGAACCTCTCTGCACACACACACACACACACACACGGGGGTGGCACTTGCTGCCAGGTGGGTGACATGGGTGACACAGGGTCCCCCGTGCACCCAAAGCAGGGAGCGGGGCACTGCAAGGGCAGAGCCGAACCCCAATTCTCCTCCTTGGGGTGGGGGGCAGCTCACACCCCACATACTGCACATGCTACCGCTAAAACTGTCCCAAAACCCCCAAACTGACCCAAAGACGGGGTGGTGGGAGCAGCAGTGGGCAGCGAGCCGCTGGCATGGGCCGGTGCTGGCATGAATGGTTCGAGCCGGGCACCCAGGGAAGTCTCCTGGGCTCCCTTTGCTCCTCTTTGCCTGAATTATTTGATTGTTTATGCATTAATTCCCAATAATCTCTTTTGCCGCTCGGTTTCTCCCTTCCCGGGGGAATTCGCTGGCTGTTTATCAGGGGTTTCCTGTACACACGTCTGGTAAAAGCCATGGAGCTGACTCCTTGCTTTACTCCAGCTGGTGTTTTTCCACCTCTGTGCATGCTAGAGACCCTGTGAAATGTATTTGAGGGTGTTTTAATTTGCACCGGGATGGGTGAGACTCTGGTTTCAAACTCTTTGACTCCTCCTAACCCCAAAAACACCTTCTTCCCCGGAGCTGGGCGTGGGGCGGCATCACTACAAGAGCAACTTTGGGCACGAAACATCTTATTTCTCTTTCTGCTCCAGTTTTCTTATCGGCTTATTGCAAAACCCATTTGGCAACCCGCTGCCTTCCTGTGCATGAGCCGGGGAGCAGCAAACCCCGCTCCCAGGGGGCTGCCAGTGCTGGGGCTGCCAGTGCTGGGGCATGGTGCCCCTGGGGCACCGCTCGCGGCTGCCAAGATTGGGCCATTTCGTTACCACCGGGCATGTGCCCTGAGTTCCTCTTCCTCATTTATACCCAAGCAAAGGGAACTTTGGCTTTCCACCTCGGTGGCTGGTGGGCTAAGGAGCTGTGGAGTGAAGGGGAAGACCTCTAAATACGCTGCCGAGCCCTGGAGCGCGGCCGCATCCCGGGGCTTATAAAACCCTGAGAAGTATTTTTGACTGTCCTGGCACCGAGTGGCTTTACCCTGTCTCTGCCCGATGTGATTTTTATCTCTGGTTATTGACATAAAGCCAAAGGCATGAATAGTTGGCTGGCAGTGGAGCGTGCTGCCGGCCACGCCGTCATCCCTCCTTAATGCTGATCATCACCCGTTAAAGCCTTAACGGGAACCGGTCCATGAAGCAAAGACCCTTTTGCTCCCACGGGATGCTCCTTATGGAGGAGCAAATTGTTCCCCAAAGTCTGCCCCGCATGGGATTTTCTGGGGCTTGGTGCTGCTTTGGCTTTGCTGTAACTGCTGGTGTCGTGGTCGAGCCCGATAATTGTGTTGTCCCTGGTCTTGGATACTGGGTATCTTCCAGATGGGCAGAGTGCGTTCGGTTTTGCCAGGGGAGTTGTGGTATTGATGGATGACTCCGTTGGTTTGGGCAGGAGGCTGTTAGGTCTCTGTGAAAATGTCGTTTTTCCCACATATGGGGCTTGTAGGCTGAAACAGAATTACCAAAAGCAGGTGATCAACCAGCAACTGATCCCACCCTCTTCTCCCGGTCCGACCATCTCTTCCTCCGGTAAGCACCGGAAAACCTTGGAAGGAAGAACCAAAGTCAAATTCCTGGTATAAAAACCAGCACAGGGCTCTTTTCTGTCCCCAGGAAGCCCAAAGGATGCGAGCGCCCCATTTTCCCCCTGCAATAAATAAAAATCAGGGTTTAGAGGCTCAAATGGGATGTAATCTGCCCTCAAGCCCGCGGGATGCTGCAGGGTCTCCCGGAGGGCGGGTGATGTAGGGATGCAGGGGAAGAACAGGCAGGGAGCATCACCTTTGCAGCAGAAGGAAAGGAAATGTTAGATCTGGTGATGAAGGGATTAAATATTGGCCAGGGTGATGTTTGTTTCCAGCAGGATCCGTCCCCGGAGACCTGCTGTGCTGGGAACCCAGTCAGGTTCAACCAAACGAAGGCGGCTTTAATTATGCACGAGCACCAGAACCGATTGATTTAATGCTTTTATCTAATTCACCCTAAAACCACAGCTTTGGTTAGTCCGGCTTGACTTCCCATGGTATGGATGAAAGTGGGAGGTTTTGGTACTGCCTGGGAAGCAGAGACTCGAAGGGAGATTGATTCGGGAAGGAATTCAGGGAGTTTCTTGGGGGAAACCAGAAATTCCCAGAAAAAGTTATTTGGCTCAAAATGAGACATTTTATTTAACCTACAGACAAAGTCATAAAGTTCTTTTTAATTCGTTCTATCTTTTATCCAAACTGGTACTCCCCTTTTCAGCTTGGGTCAAGTGGCTCAAAAATCCTCTAGGAAACTGAAACTCCCCCCCCCCAAAATACTTTTCATAGAGAAAACAAATTTAACTCTGCTGCTTCTCAGCCTGGGGAGACGAGGGGAAACTGAGGCACAGGGATGCTTTGGTGGAGCAGCTCCATTTCTGCCAGCCAGAGCGGAACCACTGATGCCCTCTGAGGTGCTTTTTTTGGGGAAAAAATAGAAACACAGATTCTTTGCAAGTTCATTTTGGAAGGAATAAGGATTTCTGGCTATTTTGGGAGTGGGGGATAAAAGAGAGGGCATTGCCTGGGGCTCCAGGCAGGGAGATGGGTAAAGCCCCTTACGCTGCTTAAACTTTGCTTTTGGGTATGTTGGAAATACATCTTGGAGTTATCTTGCCTTGGGATCGCTGGAGAGAAGCGCCAGGGAGCGATGCGGATGGTGGGACGGGGATGGATGGGGATGTCCTCAGCCCGTGCTGGTGGCCAGAGCCAGCCCGGAGGAGAAAGGCGCTGAAGGTCACCAGAGCAGAAAGGAGCCCAGTGGAAAGGGCAGATGAAATCCAGGCAGTTTGGCCAGGCTCAAGTTTCAGGCTGGTTCCATCTCACGTCTCCCAACCAGACAGGCTCGGTAGCATCCCAACACGCCGCCTGTTTGCTTTTGGTTGCAGAGGGTTTCAGCCACGGTCCCAAAGGAGAGAAAAACGATGCCAGGTCGTTCACTTCCCAGCGTCTCAAGTAGTTCCTGATGTGGAGCGAGCATTTTGATGCGTCTGCTAAACGCCTATGAATTAGGGCAGGGAAAACACCCACGCTGTCCTTGTGTCTGCTGCAAAGGAGTCGGTGGGGAAGATGCGGTAAATGGATCGTGGTTTCGACCTCCGGCGCAAAACGATGAGAGCTGCGGTCGCAGTCGGTGTGTCCGCACCGCCTGGGTTTGATTTCCCAGGGCTTTGCACGGGCAGAACGAGGGGCTGCCTCTGTGAGGTCCTGCCGGTAAATTAATCCACATTAATTATTTGGGAAGGTCAATTAAACCTCATCAACCCCCCGTGAAAACGCATTCATCGCAGCTGTGATTTGGTTGTGCTTTGTTTGCTTTCGTGACTTTGCTTCTGCTGGCAGGTTCCCAAGCGCAAAACACGGTGGGATGGATGGTGACTGCCGAGATGGCACCAGGAATGCTGAAAAATAGGGCAGAAATCAGGATTAAAGCCCTTTACTCGGTGATTCAATGTCCAACCCATGGTCCCCCTGTGCTGGCCCTGGGTGCTGCACATCCCTAGGCTGCCCATGACCTTCTCCGATGACAGCCCCCTCCTTCCCCCTATTGACTCATCTCAATATCCCCTGCCTGGCCATGGTAGATACTGTTACGGGAGCGTTTTGGGATGCTGGCATCACATGCACATGCCTGTGGGTATATGTATTTGAGGGCACGTGGCTGCCAGGATTGCAACACGGATCTGCCTGGGCTCCTCTCATCACAGGACTCCTCTCCCATGCTGTCTTCATCCGCTACAGACGATGGTACCTGTTTTCTGGGGAAAAAAAATCCATGTCCCATGGGATAAACAGGTCCAAGGCCACGCTGCAAAGAGAGAGATGGTCCAGCCATTGCAACCAGGTTCATCCAGACCCAACACATGGTCTAGCATGGAGGAAGCTGGTCGGGGCAGCGCCCTTGCTGTGCACGGGTGGCTGGAGGGCACCTAAAAAGCTGTGCATGGTCACCTGCATTCAACGTCAGAGAAAAAATGTCCTGCCGTGACCCCGGGAAGGGCCGGGAGAGCCAATGAAGCGGATGCAGGTGGTCCTCACCAAAGCTTCATGCTGGGTTTGCTTTTGGTAGTTGTAGAAGTATTTATCCTGCTTGGCATCTTCAGGGATCACTGTTGCTTTTTCCCTGCCCTCGTCCCTGCGGGGGGATTGATGTGCCACAGTAAGAGCTGGCGTTCGTGCCGTCCGCCCCGTGGGCAGAGGAAAGGGCTGCTGCCAGCTTTTGTGCCTTCGCACGCCTTGGCTGGCCATGTCCTCTCCGTCTGGCTCACTGCAGATGCAACGGGGCCGGGGGTGAGGGGGTGGACCGCGGCTGCAGCCCCGACAGACACAGCAGGTTTTGTCCTAGGGATTCTGGGCAAAAGTAGGGGAAAAAAAAGAAAAAAGAAAGGCTTTTGCGTTTCCAGAAGGAAAAGGAGGGAGAGCACGACAACAAGGACAAGGCTGCCTTGTGAGCGAGGTTTTGTTTCCGTAATTAGCCCATTCAAGCCAACCAGAGAGCCCTGTTCGCTCCTTGTCCTGAAGATGGAGATGTGCATCTTGGCACATCCGCAGCCGCAGAATGGCCTGGGGCAGCCGTGCTGCCCCGCACACTGGAGGAGATTCCCCACCTTGACTTACGGATGTGTTTCAGATGCCTTGTTGGGTTTTCTAGCTGGGGTCACAGGAGCCTGCGGGGAGGTGGGCTGGAAGATGGGGTCATCTTGCCCCCTTCGGTGCTGCAGAGCTGGGTGATGGGTTGTCTGCAGGGGACGGAGGGAATGCAGATGTCAAGGCACGGAAAAAGCACGTGCAAGGCTGCAGTCTCTGGAGTTCTGTCACCCTTCCCCATGCCTTTTAGGGTACCTTGTGTGGCTTCTCTCAGTTGTGGTGGCCTGTCTGACCTGCTTAATCGGCTGCCAAGTCTACGGGCAGCCTCTATCTCGTTGGCTGCAGATCTATAAAGCTCAGAGGGAAGGAAGAAGTTGGGGAGAAGAGCAGCTGGAAAGTGTTTTACCATCTGCCCAAGCACTGCCAACCCTCTCCTTCCTCAGGGACAAGCCCCGTTGCCGAGGACTTGAGGGAAGCGTGATGAAGGGTGACAGGACGAAAGCTGAACTGGGCGCAGGAAAAGCAAAACCCTGGGGCAAGGACAGAGCGAGATGCTCCTGGCTCCTCATGTTCATCGCAGAGTGGTTCCCAAAATTATATTTGGGTTTTTGCAGATGTTGCAGATCAGTCAGGGCATGAACATGTGTGGGGTTTCTGCCCATGTCCTTGAGAAGCGTGAGCCTCGGCCACCGCTGCTTATGGTCTGCTCTGAGGGGAAAAGCAACGAAATGGGGAAAACATCAGTGGAGATCATGTCCATGCCACATCTGGATAGGCTGTTTGATCCAGTCCCTGGAGCAAGGGCTGGAGTTATCCCCATGTGATGGGCTGGAGGTATCAGTTCACCCCTTCTCCATTGACTGTGAGTTGTCAAGGTGCTTTTGAATGCCGTGGGGCTTCACTTCAGTGAGAGATCATCCAGGTTGGCAGCTTCTAGGAGACCTTCATTGCCTCCTTCCTTGTAGGATCTGAACTGGAGATAGGTGCAGGAGAGCTCTGGGTCAAAATGGTGCTTGTTTGCAAGAAAGGACAAGCCCACACCATCCCACAGCATGGTGGCACCAGGTTAGAGCTGAACCATTTAGCTGAGAAGGCTGGTATTGCTCTTTTCCACCCAAAATCATGGTGAGATTTGGGCCAGGGCACGTCCCACATGCTCATTCAAAGGGCACCTTTACCAAAACCGTTTCTCCTGCAGTAGCTCCCGGTCTCTGAGCTCCTGCACTGGATTCCTCTCCCTATAACCCCATTTCCGCGGGCTCCCCGTGACAGAGTACAGCAGGACAGGGCTCGGCACATTGTGTCCCCTGAGACCAAACCAGCTTGTTTTACGGGAAGGGAGGCAAATGCATTTTAATTTGATTCCTGGATGATGAGCTTGCTGGGCAATCATGTGTCGGCTGGGTCGTGGGCTGTCCCTGATGCACAAAAGGGCCCTTGTCTCTCCTGATACAGACAGTGCCAGACTCTGCGTGTCTGCAGAGACTCTTTCGAGTCCATTTTTCTGGTCATTCCCATGCACAAACCAGCTTTGCACAAGACTTTCTGGTGGTGGTGATGCTGGAGGAGCAGGTCTCAAGGCCAGGAAGCAGGACCAGCAAGATGGCCATTGTCAGCCCAACACAAGCAAAACCCTTCGCATTGAAAACTCATCATCAGCAGCATCAAGAAACCCAGGCAGAGCCGCTGTGGTGGAGAGCATGCTCTCTTTGGAAGTGTTTGGTTACCTTGAGGTAATCAAAGGGGCCTCCTGATGCTGTGGCGATGTTTGCTCTACCAGAAGCTGCTGAGGACCTTGCCAGTCACAGGTATTGCTTGCTGAAGAACACGGTTCTCTTTTCTTGCCCTTTCTGCCTGAGGTTTATTAGGACCCACCTTTCATGGTGCTCAGCTGAGTCACTTCTTGTGGATGGTTAAGCACAGAATGGAGCACCTTTGCTGTTGTGTAGCACAGGAGGACAAATTTCTGTGTGAACCTGGTGGGAAGGGTGGATTGGGACATTAAACTGGGCTGTAGGAGGTCTAAGATGGGCTCCCAGATAGGGCCTGGGATTTGTTGGTGACTTTAGAGCAGCTTGGTTCCTCCTGCGTGCTCTGGGTGCAAAATGAGGATAAATGAAACTCCCTTTATCTGTTTGACCGTAAACCCTCCATGCTAGGGACTACCTTGCTTGTGTCAACACCCTACGCAATGAGGCCATGGTCTTCATGGGGCTGCGATGTACTGGCAGGAGGCACGCACTGCCACCTCTCGAGTCATTGTCGCCTGCACTGAGATGGCACTGATGGCCAGACAGCGAGCCGTGTTTGCAGGTGGCATGTGGATAGAGACAGCCAAGCATTGATGGCAACCTTGATGGGAGCAGAAGGGAAGGGTGCAAAATATAGTAATGATGACAGAATGGACCATACAACATGTTGCAGCACTGTGGCACTGGGATTTTCTCGTCTAACCCACCTCTTCCAGGGACTCCTCATCTCCATATCCTTACAGCCTCTTTGCTTTCTCCCCAGGGTGATGGCGAACCTAACAACTCCCCCAACCTGGACCAGAGTCATCAACAGCTCCTTGGACCCAGACGGCACAGGAGACAATGCCTACAAGTGCATATTTGATGAGGACTTCAAGTATGTCCTGCTGCCCGTCTCCTACGGCATCGTGTGTGTGGTGGGGCTCTTTCTCAACCTGCTGGCTCTCTATGCCTTCATCTTCAGGATCAAGACCTGGAACGCCTCTACTACATACATGTTCAACCTGGCCGTGTCCGACACACTCTACGTGGTGTCCCTGCCCCTCCTGGTTTATTATTATGCCATGGGGGACAACTGGCCCTTCAGTGTGGGCTTGTGTAAGATAGTCCGCTTCTTGTTTTACACCAACCTCTACTGCAGCATCCTTTTCCTCCTCTGCATCAGCATCCATCGGTTCCTGGGAATCTGCTTCCCGCTGAAGTCGCTGCAGTGGGGACACGTTCGCTACGCCCGGAGGGTGTCAGTCATCGTGTGGGTGGTGACCGTCGTGTGCCAGTCGCCTGTGCTCTTCTTTGTCACCACCAGCGTGAAGCGTGACACCATCACCTGCCATGACACATCCAGCAAGGACCTCTTTGGCGAGTTTGTCATTTACAGTTCAGTGATGCTGGTGCTGCTCTTCTGCATCCCTTTCCTTATCATCATCATCTGCTACTGCCTCATGGCCCGCAGGCTGCTGCAGCCAACACGGGGGATCTCCCGGCTGTCCCGATCCAAAAAGAAGTCAGTCAAGATGATAATCATTGTCTTAATGGTCTTCATCGTTTGTTTTCTTCCTTTCCATGTCACTCGTACCTTGTACTACTCCTTCCGGAGCTGGGACCTGAGCTGTCAGACCCTCAATGCCATCAATTTAGCCTATAAGGTGACCCGTCCCCTAGCTAGCACCAACAGCTGCTTGGATCCCATTTTGTATTTCTTAGCAGGACAACGATTTATGAAGTTTGCGGGCAACAAAATGCCAGGGAAGCCTCAAAATGAAATGGCGCTGGGAATCGTGCCCAACAGCCACCTGGGAACCAGTAGTGACACAAACACATTATCCAAGGATGTGAAATCCTAGCTCTGCTCCAGCACGGCCAGCGTCATCTCCACGACAGAAGGGTTTATCCCAGGTGTGAAGGAAGGTCAGGATGCTTCAGGGTCCGAGCCATTTGGTGTTTACGGTGCCTTGGCTTGCATGCACTTCAGCATGGTCCATGTTAAACCTTCTCCTCTGCTTGTTGCTTTCAAACGTATTTTTTCAGGAAGGTGCTGTTGTGGTTATACACACAAACCCCGTACCTCTGCCCCTTTGTCCAAGCCTGCCTCTCTGTTCAACACTGAATGGCATCTCTCCACCAGTGAGGCTGTCTGACCTCTATCGTGGTGGACAAATCTGCTAAAAAACCTCATATCCTGGATGTCTTCGATCATTTTCTAAAGCAGAAACATTGTAGGCAAAAGGTCCTCCTGAAGAAATCCATCTGCCTTTGTCCAGATTCCCTGGCACAGAGGTAGCAAGGGTTTGTCTGTGCCTTGGCAAGGCAGGAAAGGCTTTCGGTCAATGAGGAGTGTCAGCTGCAGTTTTGATAAACAAGTCAATGAAAATTTCAAGCGCAAACACCACCCGCAGTGGGAAAGAGTCTCCCACAGCCTTGCATCCCTGAAGAAATGCTCTCCCAGCTTCGAGCCCCGGCCTCTGCTGGCAGAGCCGGGACGGGACTCCCAGCTCCTGTCCAAGGGCTGGCTTCCTGCTAAAAAGGGTGCTGGTGGACCCTCCATCCCACTGGAGTACACTGGTACCATCCCACTGGAGTTCAGTGGTATCATCAAGCAGATCCCCTGCAGGTTTCTCCAGTGGGGTCCACATCTTCCAAAACACCCATCAGTGCTTCCCAACAGCAATGTTCACCCTTGAAAAGCTTTTAGGGACCCATAGCTTTCCCTCAGCTGTTGACTTTAATAATGACCTCCAGCTCATTAAAATTCAGGGTTAGCTCTTCATGTCTTGTTTTTAACCCCCTTTCTAGTGACTCGTTTCCAGCAAAGAAGCGAAGACTGTTGCTCATCCCGTTGGCTTAGTGCTGCCTCATCCTCGTTGCTGCTCAGACGTGACAGCCCTCTGTGACCTTTAGCAGCTTGCTGTGACCCAAAATGCTTCCCAGATGCTGCTGTCTGGTCTCCTTATAATCCCAGTAATCCCAGTGCTCCGCTGGAGCCAGTCAGCATAACCATTACTGACAGTGCACACCTTCCCTGGGAAATTCGGCAGTGCTAAACCCTGGGTTAAGGAGCCATACCAGTAAACGTGGCGCTAAGCTTAGCCCCAGTCCTGTCTGGATTTGGCCTTGCATCCCACATCAACCAGGACAGTTCAAAGTAAACTGGTGAAAATATCCACAAAACACTTCACCAGAAGGTCCACGTGGTCTTTCTCTGTGTAATTGCTGGGTTCGAGGGCCAAGAGCCCAGGCCCATCGTTTCCTTGACCAGTCTTGCCACGAGGATGCTGATTCCTCACCCCAAAAAATGAAAATTGCTTGTGCTCCAGCACTGGACGAGTCATATTTTGTAAAAGCAGCTCTGGCTCTATTTTAAGACTAGATAAACACTTTTGATCCTGGTTTAGACCAATTTCTCAGACCTCTTCTTAGTTTCTCCCATCCCTCCTTCCTATGAAGTGGCTTGGTGGAGATAAAGACACACTGCGATGTAACCGGCCGAGTTCAGCCAAGTGCAACTGGGAGGTTCAGGGTCAACTGGGAGGTTCTTGTGGTCCCGGCTTGGTGGAGCTGTGGTCCTGTGGAGGGCTCTTGTACCAACCAACAATGTCACAGGCACAGGAGGCAAAGGAGAGGCCTGTCTCAGCTCTGAGCACCATCAACAAAGAAAAATAGGACATTTGTAGGGTCGTTCATCCCATCCTTGAGTGAACTTTTAGGGTAGGGTTGGGTTAAGATAAGAGTTGCACCATGGCAGCAGCTTTTTCTCCTTGTGCCTGTGAAAGGAGCTTGGCTTTATGGAGAGGGTCATGGCGTGGTCACTGGGGCGAGACAAATAATTGGGAGAAATTAATTCAACTGAAGCGCTGAACTGGTACAAACGTTACTCCAGGCCAAGTCTTGCCTGATCTCCCACACTTGCCAAAAAGCAGCGTGAACACCAAGTTACGTGCTCTGAATAATTCAATGAAAATGCACTCAAAGTTCACTCCTGCGGTCCTGGTCAGTGATCTCACCTTTCTCTGAGCTGGCATCAGCCAGCTTCAAGCCACTGCCTTGGGCAATACTGCCAGTCCCATCAAGGGGTTCCCTCTGTGACCCTGGGCATGCACAACCTAGCGACAGTGTTCAGATTGAGAGCGGTTGGAGAGGTACCAACTGGAAATTTATATATAGATTTTTTGTTTGTTTGTTTGTAAAAGCACTAACTTATACTAAAAAAAAAGTGGGTTTTGTGACAATGACTGTACATTTTTATTTTTGTAACATGCAAACACCTCAGATTTCTTATAGTAAATAAATTTATTTCTACTATGAGCACTCTTCTACCATCTCCTCCGATGCGTACAAAGAAGAGGGGATACTGGGGATAGAAACTGGGTTGTTGAATATCATAGACATGTTTCAAGCTCCGGATACAGCTGTCCACATATGGGCGCCACAGTAGGTTCCTCCAGCATCTAAACTGCTGTAGGAGTCCATGGAAGAGCTGGTTGCCCCAAGAGACAGGTCTTCTCATCCTTGGGCAAGGTGAGATGGAGCTGAGATGGAGGGTGCTGCTGGAGCACCTCCAAACCCAGCAGCTCATAGGGGAGGGTTTCACTTTACCTTGCTGCTGTCTCCCCTTTTCCAGAAATCCCAGTAACGTCAACACTCATCCCACATCTTTGCTTCTTAGAGAGAGGAAGACCCGGAGGAGCAAGTCAACTGTATCAGAATTTACTGCGGAGACAGATTGGAGCATCCTAGTACACCCCAGGATGGCTCCTTATAGCTGGTGAGAGCAAACCTCTGGACCTCAAAAGCCACCGAGCAGGTCTTCAGTCCTCCCTCTAACCCATGCCCAGTGGGGTCGTGCAGCTCCTTGCAGTGTGCCCATGGGCATTGCACCGGAGCTCCTTACAGCACTGCAGCGGGCTGACCTGAAACCTCTGATTTTACCCCTTAAAGGTCTGGCAAAGATTCAGACAGGGTAGAAAATGTCCCACAAGAGACCACGGCTTCTGGAATCCATCTGCCAAGCAAAACCCTCTCTGTGAATTTCCACCTAATGTCTCTTGAATCCAACGCTTGCAGGGGGTTGATACCACCCATTCTGGCAAAAGCCAGGTGCAGAGAGAGCTGTATGGTCACAGCGCAGCTTTACGGGGGCCAAAAAACCCTAGTAGCGTGACAAATTCGCTAGCCGGTCCTTTTGGTTGTATCTCCATGGACATGGGTAGCTTCTGCTATGCCACTCCTGTTGAAGACCAGAAGAAGTTGCTAGATTAAGTGATTAATTAATGAATCTCTAATTAATCTCCCATCCCACAGAGCACATTTTTTCTGCTTTACCCGGCTATTCATGGAGCCACCAAACCAAGAGGTTTCACTCCACATGTTGGAGTGAAACCTCTTGTTCTCAAAGGCTTCTCACCTTCCTCTACAGACACCAGGAGAAGGTGGTTTCCTCAATGTAACCACAGTCCCCATGAAAAAGTACGTATTTTGTTTTCCATTGCAATTTATTTGCCACTTGCTCCCCAGCCTGGCTTTTGCTGTGCCTTTCTCTGCCAACATAACAAGTCTTTTAGGACACACTCGTCTCAGTTGATGAATTTATTACAAACTGTGATCAAGTTACTTTGAAATCCTCCTGGCAATAATCTGAGCAGCTCTGATGCCTTCGCTTTCATCCCAAGGCTGATTTCTCCTGCCTTCAAATTAGTTTTGTGCCTTTTTGCTGCACCTGATCTCCCAGCAATGTCTTTAAGATGCAGACACGGTAAATGCCCACTGCCCTGCAGTGTGGGATGCAGAAGCACTGCATGGTCCCCCGCACCATGGGAGAAAGTTCTGCTTTGGTTTCTCTTTTAAAAAACTTTCTAGCCCTTGTAGTTGCCAGAACATGAAGACTCAAAGGCATAAAGCCAAAGAAATAGCTGCAAGCCCCAAAATTGCTGAATTAGTCATCCCAAAATACAGTCTTTGAAAACCCGCTCTTGATTTTCAGCCCAGGTTTTGGAGTCCCACCCAACTGTGAATGCCATGCGGACGAAGGGCTTGCACGTGAGTAGCTTTAGCTCCCGGGTTTTACAGCATCACACCCAAGCTTTTCCTGCAGTGACTTCTCTGCAGTTCGCGTGAGTCATTCAAACCCAAGAATGAGAATTAAGCAAGAATAATATCCATTGACGGGGAACACAGAGATCATGCACTTACTTCAGAGAAAGAAAAAAAAAACCAAAACCCAAACCACTAAATATCTTTTAGCACTGGGAACAGGAAGAGAAAGTTAAGAGCACTGAGGTGTTTCCTGCCAAGCAAACAAATCTGCCACATGGGCTGGAGGGATGCACACTTCTGCTAGACCTTCCCAGCATCCAAGTCCAGGGCTTTTCCTTCCCGACCATGCCTTTCTAGGAAACAGAGCCTTAATCTGGCAGAGGCAGGCAGCAAGCCATCTTGTTACTGTAAGCCACTTGATATGTCCACTTCGTTTTCAAATAGTGAGTCCTGGCTTCATTTTTCTTCTGGTTTTCCTCCCTGGGGCTTGATTTTCTAAGGCAGAAGCCTGTGTGCCCCTCCAAGTCATTTCTGATCTAGTTGGCCAATTCAATAGAGGGACAAAGTCTCTGTGCTACTGAGCTCCTATGAGTTCCGTAGAAAACAGCTTGCCATGCGAAGGAGAAAGAGCTAAAGGAGCCCTCATCCAAGAGCTCAACCTTTATATTAGACATCAGAGAATCCACACCCACATGCTATAGGCTGCAGTGGCTTGGGAAGGTGCCCATCATGGCATTAACGATGAGCAAGGAAAGGTGACAGATGGTGCCCCAAAGCCATCCAGGAGATCAGTATTTTGTTCAAACAAAGGGAGGAGATTCCCATGGCCTGCAATATAATCATGTTATTGCAGAAATTCCCAAAAATGGATGGGCTAAGGCAGCATTTTCTTTGGAAGAAACCAAACCAGTGGGTGTTTGAAATAACACGCCAATCACCCAACTTTGTGAGGAGTTTATTTTAAGGCTTTCACGGGTTTAATACCAATATTTGCAGACTCCTTGGCAAATAAATGCTCAGGAAAGCCTGCAAGTTTAAAATATCCTTTTCTTTTTTTTCTTTCTTCCCAAATACCCGCAATTTTAAGCACTGGCTAAGCACCAATGTCTTGGTGCATGTTTTGGGGAGCAGCTGGTCTGTCACACTGCGAACGCACACCATGTATATGCACACATGCACAGATATATAGGCACATATATGCCCCCAGAGCATCCTTCCCATGCTCCAGGAGATGAGCCCTTGTGCCTGAGCCCTGCCCGGTGCCTGCCCTCCCAAGGGCACGGGAAAGTGTGCAAAACAGCCCTCTCTACCCCAAAACCTCCTAATTTATACAAGAACGGCAACTCCTCCAATCCTCCCAGGGAGCTGAAAGCTGCCTGGCTGTGGCTCAGCACCCATGAGATGAGCTGCAAGGTCTCAGCTTGGCACTGGAGGCTCCCGCTTTTGCAGCAAAGGATATGCCAAAGCAGCCACCCCCCAAAAAAAACCTCATCTTGACTGGGTGGGTTTTGCCGCTGCATTTGGTGCTACTGGCAGTAGAGTGGGAGATCCCCCACCGGATCTTGCTCCTCTGTTCACACCACCCGCTGTGAAAAGGCATCATATCACAACCAGGACTGGGTGTGCTTGGACTCGATGGTCTTAAAGGTCCCTTCCAACCTAGACGATTCTATGATTCTAACCCTATTTCCAGCCCCCACCCCCAAATCCTGGGGGAGCCCTGAGGTGCCCTCAAACCACCAAGCTCCCACCCTTGAACCTGGAAAGAAAGGGATGAGGGGGTTCCAGCTGAGATCCCAACCGGTGGGATGACCAGTGGGAGACCTTGGAAGATGCATGGAAGACCGCGGTCCCCCTAGTGCAAAGACCAGGCCAGCATCCTGCGCTGATTTTTAATAGGGAAACCATTTAGCTGAACAGGCTGAACCCTGCTGCAGCAGAGTCCTCTGCTGGTGCTAAGGGGATGTGGTAGCAAGGAGCAAGGGGTCCCCACGTCCAACCCAGGGGAAAACGAGGTCCCCCATGGGGGCACTAACAATGCCCTAGGAACATCCCAGGACCACACCAAGGGATAGGAGCGGAGTCCCAGGCTAGCGGTGGGAACATCAGGGTGCCAGCGATGGGTCCCTGTCCCCATGCTGGGATTTCCACCCAGGCACATACAGTCACTTAAGACAGGGTCCTGGTTTTCATCCATGGGACTTTCCAGGGAATTGAGATGTTTTCTATTCTCTTTGAAGTTCCCCTTGCGTGAGCCAAGCCACAGCGTGCGAGACGGCCAGGGAATCAGCCTCTCCTCCTGTGACCTGTGGTTTTAAGGGCAAGGAAAGAGCCTGGTCACCATCTGCCTTTCATCCAGCCACCCACCCACCGCTCCAGCTCCATCCCTGCCCACACATAAAGGCTTGAGGCTCATTTAACATCCTTTCATCCTTTTCTCATCAAAACTGGGGCAAGCGGGTTGGAAACTGGCTGGCCACCATTGGGGAAGGAACCCGAATGGAAGCCCAAGTGCATGGATGGAGGTGGAGGCCATTTGGGACCCACATTGGGAAGGACCTTGGTACGTGTCCTTCACGATGGGGACTTACCACCGTCTCTGCATTTGGAAACAGGTTTATTTTGGAAGGATGTCCCTGATCAGCCATTCACCTGGGCTATGAACCTCTCTGCACAACTCATCCATGGCCAGACTGCTGGACCAGTCCTCCTGGTCCCCTGAGCACTCCTGCAATGCCATTAGTGAAGCTGTGAGCCCAGCGCCGGGTTGTGGAATGCAAGCCAAGCGCTGGCAGGTGCCTGCAAATCTCCTCTGCTAGGATGCAACAGGAAGCGATGCCTTTCTTAAGGCCTTCATTAGGTTATCAGGGATCTATTTTGGTCATGCAGAAAAAAACATCAGAAAGGCGAAAGAACAGCTAGAACTTAATCTGGCCACTGTCGTAAGAGACAACAAAAATGGTTTTTACAAATACATTAACAACAAAAAGAGAGCCAGGGAGAATCTGCACCCCTTCTTGGATGCAGAGGGGAAGATTGTCAACAAGGATGAGGAGAAGGCTGAGGTACTTAATGCCTTCTTTGCCTCAGTCTTTAATAGTAAGACCAGTCATCCTCAGGGGATTCAGTCCCCTGAGCTAGAAGACAGGGATGAAGAACAGAATAAGCCCCCATCATCCAAGAGGAAGCAGTTAGTGACCTGCTACACCAACTGGACAGCCACAAGTCTATGGGCCCAGATGGGATCCACCCGAGAGTGCTGAGGGAGCTGGCAGAGAAGCTTACCAAGCCACTCTCCATCATCTATCAGCGGTCTTGGTCAACAGGGGAGGTCCCAGATGACTGGAGGCTTGCCAATGTGACACCAATCTACAAGAAGGGCTGGAAGGAGGATCCAAGCAATTATAGGCCTGTCAGCCTGACCTCAGTGCCAGGAAAGATCATGGAACGGATCATCCTGAGTGCACTCAGGCGGCATGTGAAGGACAACCAGGGGATCAGGCCCAGCCAGCATGGGTTCATGAAAGGCAGGTCCTGTTTGACCAACCTGATCTCCTTTTATGACCAGGTGACCCGCCTGGTGGATGAAGGAAAAGCTGTGGATGTTGTCTACTTGGACTTTAGTAAGGCCTTTGGTAGTCTCCCACAGCATTCTGCTAGAGAAGCTGGCAGCCCATGGCTTGGACACGTGTACTCTTTGCTGGGTTAAAAACTGGCTGGATGGCCGAGCCCAGAGAGTTGTGGTGAATGGTGTCAAATCCAGTTGGCAGCAGGTCTCAAGCAGTGTTCCTCAGGGCTCAGTTTTGGGACCAGCCTTGTTTAATATCTTTGTTGATGAACTGGATGAGGGGATTGAGTGCACCCGCAGTAAGTTTGCAGATGACACCAAATTAAGCAGGAGTGTTGATCTGCTTGAGGGTAGGAAGGCTCTGCAGAGAGATCTGGACAGGCTGGATGGATGGGCTGAAGCCAACTGCATGAGGTTTAACAAGGCCAAGTGCTGGGTCCTGCACTTGGGTCACACCAACCCCAGGCAACGCTACAGGCTTGGGGAGGAGTGGCTGGAAAGCTGCCTGGCAGAAAAGGATCTGGGCGTCCTGGTGGACAGCCGGCTGAAAATGAGCCAGCAGTGTGCCCAGGTAGCCGAGAAGGCCAATGGCATCATGGCCTGTATCAAGAATAGTGTGGCCAGCAGGAGTAGGGAAGTGATGGTGCCCCTGTACTCAGCGCTGGTGAGGCCACAGCTTGAGTCCTGTGTTCAGTTTTGGGCGCCACAGACTGGGAGGGACATTGAGGTGCTGGAGCGTGTCCAGAGAAGAGCAACAAAGCTGGTGAGGGGTCTGGAGAACATGTCTTCTGAGGAGCGGCTGAAGGAATTAGGATTGTTTAGTCTGGAGAAGAGAAGGCTGAGGGGAAACCTTATTGCTCTCTACAACTACCTGAAAGGAGGTTGTAGTGAGATGGGAGCTGGTCTCTTCTCCCAAGAAACTAGCGATAGGACAAGAGGAAACAGGTTCAAGTTGCACCAGGGGAGGTTTAGGCTGGACATTAGGAAAAAATTTTTCCCTGAAAGAGTTCTCAACCATTGGAAGAGGCTGCCCAGGGAGGTGGTGGAGTCACCATCCCTGGATGTGTTTAAAAGTGGTGTAGATGTGGTGCTTAGAGACATGGTTTAGTGGCAGAGCTGGTAGAGTAGGGTCAATGGTTGGACTGGATGATCTTAAAGGTCTTTTCCAACCTAAACAATTCTATGATTCTATGATTCTATTCTAACTGCTCCACCACCCCCAGCCGGATGCAGTTCTTCTGCTCCTGCTTCGTGACTGAGCGCATGTTGCAGCCTGGCAGCGGGATGAGATGCCATGTGGGTGCCAGCACAGCCTGTTTGCAAATAGGGTGCGGGTGCAATGCCCTGGCACGGAGGCTGCTCCTCATGGCCTGTTAAACGAGTCCATCTAGTCCCAAACAAGCAAACGGGCCTGAGCACCTTGGGACTGAATTGCAAAACAGGTTGTAACTCCTGGGGGGCAGCTGGCTCTTCAGTATGATCCTGTCACTGCACGCTGCAGTTTGCAGGGCCAAGTAGAGAGGTTGCAAGCAGGGAAAGGTGCTCAGGAGATGGTCATGTTTGGTTAGCAGAGCTTCAAGTCCTGCTTGGGCAACGGATTCTCTGACCTCAGCTTGCACCCTAGGAGAGAAGGGTATTGCTGTGTCTTTTGGGGAGCTGTTGGACACCCCAGAGCCTGCTGCATGTCCTCATCCCATGATCAGAAAGGGAGGATGCATTTCCCATGGTCCAGGTCCCCAGAGGAACTTATCCCACCTGCATGGACCTCCAGCCATCAGTGGAGGGCACAGGAGACCAGCTGCCCCTCCACCAGCCTTATGGGAAACCTACTCTGGCAGAGCCACCTGCTTTGGTGGCACCTCTATTGAGGTAGCTGCCTGATGTCCATCAGGATACGATCAGACAGAATCTAGGAAAGGGATCCATGGAGGTCCAAGGCCCTGCTCAGAACAGGGCTAGCTCCAAAACCAGAGCATCCTGGACATGACTCAGTGCACCCCAGAGCTGCATCTCAATGGGGTCCATGGGTGCATGACCCAGAAATGGCTTTTTCTCTCCACTAGATATCAAGAATGCCCGGCCAGCCAGCTGGGAGTTGTTAAATGACACAAATTACCCCCAAAGAGCCTCTGCAACACTGCCAGGGGCCTGCGCTCAGCAAGATGCCGATACTCCAATGTCTCACCCCTCCAGCATCCTCTCAGGATTAGCTCGCAGGGCTGAGACTTAAAAATAACCCAACGGGGGCAGTGGGTGGGTGGGCATCACTGTCACTGCACCATCACTAGCGTCAGCTTTCCCAAATCCATCTGCACACCAATGCCAGCCACGAACCCCGACCGGCACGCCGCAGTTGTGCGAAGGCATCTGAGAAACCATGGGGGTTTGCCAAGGAAGTATCAAAAGCCCTGGAGCAGCCTCCCCGCTGATGCCTCCCCATCTGCTCTCCATCAGGCAAATGAGCTGTGGGCTCCTCACTGGGTGGTCTGGGCTCGGGGACCCTTCTGTGGTTGGCTCCTGGGGTGATGCGCCCGGGTGGGGAGCAACAACAGTGCTGAGGGGAGGGAAATTTTCACGATTGTGGGCTTGGATCAAGCAGCATCCATATGGATGATGCCTCCGGCCAGGGCTGTGGGCAGCGGCAAGTGCCCATGTCCCATGGCCCTAGTTCCAGCTGGTGATTAATACCCCACCAGCCTGAGCCTCATCCAGACTTTCTGGGATCATTTCCTAGAAATTCATCATCCCTTCCCAGGCAATACTTCCCAGATGTTGCAACCCATCTCTGCGTTTCGGCATCTGGCTGGTGATGTGAGGCTCTCCTCTCTGCAGTACGAAGCCTGGAGGAAGAGCAGCACTTTACAACAACCCCTTGTAGCATCGAAATCCCCCCCTCATCTCCAAAATATTTCCATTTTTGTCCCGATTAGGAAAGGACTCCTGAGTTAAGGTAACCCCTCAAGCACCGCCAGAAGGCAGCTGGGTTGAAACGTGACGTAAAAATTAATTTGTAACAGCTGTTCTTCCTCCTGGTTGCCCGTAGATGGAGGAAGAGAGCTTCACCCCTTTGGGTTCCCTCCTTCAGCAATTCAGTTGATGTGCGTGTGTGGTGTTTTGGGGCTCTCCTCCTCCCTGCTTTGGCCCATCACATGCTTGGTTTGGACGATTTAATGCCAGTCCTGGGAAAGACATTGGCCATGACCTGCACAAGACCCTGCTACCCAATGCCATGCAAACCTACAAAGAAGAGATGGTCCCTCCAGGAACCCACGTATACTCTTGAGACACTCGAGATGCTGCATGAAATGTGGCCTCAGGATAAGGAATGGTGTCAGGATAAGCAAACACAGCTCCTCCTGGGTATGGCTGTGCTGGTCCACGAGACAATCCAGGACCCACCTTCTGGGTACACATCCCACAGGGTTACTGCCTCACCACCCTGACCCAGGTGACCACATCCAACCCACTGTTGGGCATCCCAAAAAAGAGCTGCTTTGGAGGAGTCCAGGTCCAAACCACGCCAGCGATGGTGCAATGATTAATCTGGACATTTGCAGCCCAGAGGCATGGATCCAGCCAACGATGTCCAAGCAGGCCGAGTCATGCCAGGTGAATACCACAGAGAACCAGGGTTTGGTGGAGAGAAAGATTTCCCCCAAAGAGTTATTCTGCTGCACGGAGACCGATGTTAGTTGAGAATGGAGATATTTTGGGAAGAATAACTCAACTCCTAGAACACGTTATAATTTTTGGAGATTTTTATTCTTTTCTTCCAAAATGGAGTGAGTGTGGAAGTATTCCCCTTCCCCCTTTACTGATACAAAGCACTTGACTTTTCACTTCAAAAAGACCCTTTTTCAACAAAAAAAACCCACTCTTTTTTTTTTAAGCAAGCAAACCAAAATAGGCAAGGGTTAAAGAAAGCCGACAGAAACTATTCGCTTTGACCTCCCTTTGACCGGGATTGTGTTTTCCTCCCAAATTTTGGTTCAACCACCCAGCTGAAAAATGCCTCCTGCCCCAGCCTCGCCGCTCGGGCCGGCTTTGTGGGTTTTGTCCAGTTGCAAGTTAATGGGATTATTGTGAAACTGGTGGACACACGCTTGACGTTGACCCTGTGTGGGAGGAGGAATCAGTTAAAGACTGTAAGAAACCCGATTTAGTAGGAAAAGCACAAGAGAAAGACTTTGTTGCTTCATTACCCTGCAGATAAAGCAGTCACAAAAGCAGGCGAAGATAAAGCAATCCTTTTCCAGTAAGAACAAATGTTTACCCTGCAGGATGCAAACTGACCCCAGGTAATCTCAGGTTTGACAACATGGTTTAATGCCACCAAAAAGAGCCTCTTTTGTATTTCTCAGGCTGTCACCCAGACGTGTCCTACCCACCGGGGGATTTCCTACAGGTATCTGAACATATCCTGGTAACAGCAGTGACACTTTTTAAACGTGTTGTGAAACGTGTTATATACAACTATTTTTTTTAATGTGTTGTGCATTTTTTTATATATATATAGATTTACATAAGCCCTGGTGCCCCATCGCTGGCAGAGGCCACTGGGAAAAGGACAGGGGTAAGGAATGAGCAATGTGATACCTGCTCTGAATCACACCCTGCTTTTGTGGCTGCAGGATTTTGTGAGACGGAGGTGGGGTTAGTGTGCTCAATAATGTCCAGAAAATTTCCCTGCCTCAGAAACTTTCCCACTTTTATAACCTCCACCCATCACCCTGCCTCCTGCAGGTAGGACACTGGGTGGATGATGGAGGATGAGCCACAGCAGCTGTCACCCCAATGCTCCATCTCTTGGTGATAGCAATCTGGGTCTTGGACAGGTCTTTTACAACCATGAGGTGCTGAATAATTACTGGATGAGGTCTTCATACCCCCTTGGGGCTCGATACAGCTCCAGCCCACCTCCCTGTGGGGACAGCAAGACAGGGACAACTCATGGGAGATGCTGGCACCTCCTCACCACCATGCAATTCAGCACAACAAATTTTATTCAACACTATGAAGCTCTTCAGCTCTTCGCTGTGGGCTTTGGTTCCTGTTAACTCATTTTTCAGCGTTTAATGAGTTGTTCCCCAAAGTTTTCCATGCACACTCAAGAGGGTTTTTGCATTCAGCTTACCGTGTTCATGACCTCTTCCATGCCTCCCCCTTTGGACATAGCATGGACCATCTGCAGGAGATTTTCTTTCTTCTAATGATATTTTCCACCCTGCTGTTAGCTCTGGCTGCCCTGGGGAACCTTTTTTTTGGCCTTTTTGAATCAGTGCTTTGCATTTGCATCTTCAGTCCACTTCCACTCTGTCTGCAAACATTTCATCCTTGTGTTCAGCTGCTTAATTCTGAGGAGCTTCCTTATTTCTCTGTAGTTTCCGTTTTTGCAGTTAAACACTGCAGTAGTAGCTTTTTTTCCCACTGCAGATACTTTACAGTCACTGAACCTCCTCTGCTAAATCCATACTCCTTGCTAACCACGGCCAGACAGGGGTTTAGCCTGTGCCAACTGAAACCCACCAAGATAATGCCCAAGCACATTCAGCCCTGTAGGTTGGCCATACAACTGTCCTCTCCAAGGATGGAGCACACACTCAGGGCTAGATCAGGAGGGATTTCAGGACCTGAGAGCCTTAAAGGCTTTTACGGAGACTGAACTGTTGTGGACCTCTGCAAGGAAAAGCCTAGAGCATCTTGCAGGAGACACATCCAGTGGACCAGCTCTACTTGTGACTGTCTCAATAAGAGAGAGGAAATTGTTTCAAAAGGAAATGTTGTCGCTGAAAATGTCTTTTTCAAACATATCATGGTCTAAGCCAGGATCCAAGGGATCTCACCACCATCAACACCTTCCCAGGGCAAGGCTAGTGGAGATAGTGAGAGCCTGGCTGAACTGGTCATCCTGGGAGACCCTCCCTGAAACACACAAGGTTCTGGGACAGCCAGAGCTGGCGGGAACCAAAGGGTGCTTCAGACAGGAGCACATTTCCGTGAACATTTCTAGTCTGGGGCTTGGGTTTTTGCCCAGTAGAGGCAGTGTGGTCACCCTGCTTAGGGATGACGGTGCCCTCTGACCGCACTCCTCCAGGGACAACCTCTTCGGACCTCTGCTCCAGCCAGCAGACTCCGGGCAGGCAGTGACTTTCCAGACACGTAGCCTCAGTCTAATTAGTCTAAGACATTTTGATTTCCCAGCCTGAGCCCTGGAGAGTCGCGGGTCAGACTGTTGCAGCACAACAAATGCCTTGGCCAGGCTCTGTCCGTCACAGCTTGGCTGCTCAGAACTCGGTGGCAGGACCAGGAGCTCGTGCGTCGCTGCTACAGAAGAAGAGGAAAAGCTAAGGAGAAGTATCCTCAACTTCTAGTGGTGCAGGACCTACAAAATGACTTGGTTTGACGGTATAAGAGCACCCCTAAGCCAAGTTATAGCCCTATTTTCCAGGAAAGCTCAAAATCTGCAAATTTACATGAGAATGTAAAAGCACTGTCTCGTGCAGCTACACCAAAGACCCTCTTTTTGGCGCTGGAATGTTATGGGGAACTGCAGATGCCCCTGATATGCAGCCAGCCTGCTTTTTCCAGGGAAAATGGTGTATAACTCCTTGCACGCATCAAGAGGTAAAAATCCAATGTGGGTATCTTGGGGATCCTCAGAGGTGAACCCTTTTCCTACCCACTCAGCTTTCCGACTTCATGGATAACAAAGTATGGGGACGTCACCTTTCTCCCCTAAATACCATTCCCTGCCACCAGCTTGGCTCTTTGCTGTTGTTCTCTGTGGCCTGAGGTTTTGAATGTAATCCAAAGTGAAAGCAAAAGTGGAAATTCCCCAGGGCATGGAGGGAAGGAGGATGGAGAGGGAACAGTTTCTGATCTCGTGGCAGCTGCGAGGTGGCTCCTTCCCCCTGGCTGTGGACCAGGAGGCCTGGGCTGTGTCGGCTGGGAAGCCACAGGGACCACTGGGACACAAAGCCCAGGGCAGGCTGACCTGGCGGGTCACATCTCACCAGGCTTTGCTCCCCAAGAGAGTTCATCAGAGATGCAGAGGTGGAAAGGGGCTGAAGGGACGTGCCTGAGGCCGTAGAGTGGCAGAGTCAGGATGAGACCCTGGGTCCCTGATCCAGCATCTTACGGTCAAGACCATGGGCAATCAGGAGAAGGAGGACAAGGACTGTGGGATCTCTGTTTGACCGTGCTGGCGGGGGGATGAGGGGAGAGGTAGCCACATGCCTTACAGCAATGCCCAGATCACGTGCTCCCTGTGGAACTGGAGAAGCTGGAGGCTTTATCACAAGTGGATTCTCTGAGGCCTAATAGGGGTTTTTCCCTGCCTTGTCCCCCATGGAGGGATCATTCAGGGTCTGTCTCCTTCCTCTTCCATGTGCTGGTGGGAACATCAACATCTCTGAGTTTTTCCACCTTCCTCCAGGTGTGATCAAATGAACTGACAGACTCAGAAGTAATTAATCACACATAAACACACTCCAGTGTGCTGACGAGCACCCATTTTCTCAGAAAATCCACCATCAGGCCCTTCCAAAATCAAATACACCTGCCTTCAAGAACACATGAGCTTTTAATACATGTTCTATTAGTGGATTCTCTCTGTTCATCTTCTCATCCCAGAGTTTTTCCAGTATTTTCTAGGCATCCCTTGTCCTCACAGGGGCTAGAAAGCTGAAACTTCAGGAACCAGCACTTCCCAGTGTGCAAACTGGGACGAGCTCACCAAAGCCAGCAGACACGTTATTAGAGATGCCGGTGAAGCACCAGCTCTCCTTCTCTTCAAGCTCCTTGGTGGGCACGGCGGGGATTTCTGATCTGTATTTCATCAACATTTCTTGCTCTTCCCTGGCATTGTGTCCCAAGTTCAAACACACTGAAATGTCCCAATTAAATTGCCGCTGGCTGCAGTGAAAAACATGGCAGATGTCAGCCACACACATTAATGCCTGGTTAAAGTAATCCATTAAAACTGGCAAGGAAGAAGACTTGGTGCCCTAGGGAACATCACGAAGAGGAGTTGAGTTCACTGTTCAAGATCTGGCTGAAATGTTGGTGCTGGGGTTTTTGCCCCTGCTATTATTTCCCAGCCAGCCTGCTGCTCTCCAGCCTCTCTTCCCCTCCATGTTTTCCCCTCCATCCCAGTTTAGGGCCAGGATAGCTCCACTTTCTACAGGAAAACCCTTCTCGGGGCAGCGTGAAAGGACAAATGCTTGGCTTTGCATGTGTTGTTTGCACGCTTGTGTGCACTATTTCTAAGGCACTGGTATTTCCCCAGTGCTCCCACCGTCGCCGATCGTGGGAGGTCACTGTAATTCAGCGGTAGGCAGCAAAGAGCTCTGCATAATCCCAAGCCTTGTCCCCAAATATTCAGAAATCGCGAGCTGATGCCCTCTGTGGCATTAAGTGCTTGCGTTGTCCTTTGAAAACAAGCCCCAGCACTGGGTGAATGGATAAACCAAGCAAGATCCTTCCTGAGCCGAGGGAAGAAGGAACCAGGCAAATCCTCAAGGCTGCTTAGACCTGCTCAGTGCACATCGACCAGGATGCAAAAAATAACGTTGAAATCAAAAGAGATGGGGAGGGAGGGAGGAGAGAAATGTTTGTAGCACGTTGGACCGAGCAGAAGGACCTGGGAAACCTGACCTCCAGTCATTAAAGGAAAGGCCAAGGGAAGGCAAACAGCCAGTGCCAGGGTGATTGCCCAAGGGAAACAACCCTGAGCTTGACATTGCATCCAACCGTGGTGCCACGGAGAACTGGAGAAGGGGTCAAAGCCTGGATCTCACAGGGGGAAGGGCAGAGCTGTATTGGTCTCTCCTGCCCACATGTGCGTGTTCAAACACAGGGAGAGATTTTGCAACCAGCTCAAAGACATTGTAGGGAGATGGAAAAATACCTCCGAGCAGGTCATGGAGACCTTCTACATCACTGTTTGGAGCAGTGACCACTTGCATCTCTGTCTAGTTGAAGACAGGGGGCTATTTCTGGTCCATGGATGAATTTTTGGCCAGCTGTGCTGCTGGGATAGCCCTGGGGCTCCCTCCAGAGGAGACCCCTTCCCTCCTGCAATGCAAAATTAGTAGGACCCGCATGAGAGCTACAGTCCCCATGGCTGGGTGGTCAGTGCCAACACGCAGGGCATGGCAGGTCCCACGTGTGCTGCTGACCTGCTTGGAAAAGCAGCCAGCCCTGCTGAAGGGTCATTTTTATCCTTTCTGACCTCTTTACACCATTTGATCCCAATTCCCATCAGGTCTTGAGCTCTGCCTGGATCAGGGTGCCGGTGGCTGCTCAAATGTAGTTATTTATAGCGGTGATTTTTAACCCCAGGGATGCAAAAGGGCAGCAGAGCAAAGCAATCTAGTTTGAACGTACATGATTTTGGACCTGGGCCCAGAGGGGCAGGATGACTCCGTGCCCCCAAGGCTGGCAGCGTTATGTCCCGCTCCTATCTCTGGCGCAGTCCAGGGTCGCTCGACCCTGGATGCGGCTTCGCGGAGCTGAAACATTTCCAGGCTTTGCAGGCCAATGGCTGTTCTCCTGCGTGTTATCTCAGCCCAGCTCCCTGCGTCTGTACCAGCTCTTATCTCCCCCCAAACACCCTCCCCATCCTTATAAACTGGGAGCGCTTGTAAACTGGGAGCACTTATAAACTGGGACCACTTATAAACCAGGGAGCGCTTTTAAACTGGGAGCACACCCTTTCCCTGCCAGACGGTTTTGCAGGCTGGGTGAGCGTGGTGGCATGAAGGGGAGATTTGGGGCAGCAAATATGTGGTTGCACCCATTTTTCCTCTATTTTTTTGCCTTTTCTCTTTACATTGTACTGGGAGCCAGTTTGCCTCAGCCTGGCTGCACTGGGAGGGATGGGAGAGGGGTGTCAGGAGGTATTGCTGGAGGAAAGGGACCTCCAACCCCCCATGCATGGAGTGATGCAAGGCTCGGTGGTTGTCTCCCCTTATCCGTGGTGGGTGAAAGGTGCAAGATGCCCCCGACAGCACTGAGCCGAGCAGCCCTGGAGGGCAAGCGCAGCCTGGAGCCAGGGACCAGTGGGAACAGGACTGTTTGGGCTAAGGGAGAGGCTGATTAGAGCTGCTCAAGGCCCTCAGAAAGCCATCCTCACTGCAGCAGCAAGGGTGAGGAGCTGGAGCAGAGGGCCCAGCTCGGACATGCCACCGCACATGGGACCTACTCTGCCTCTGATTGCTGAGGCCAAGCAGACCAGTGTCCGTTTTTGCTGGAAGTTTAGTGATTTGAGTGCATTTGTGGTTGCCTGAGACCCTCTCCAAGCCTCGGTCAACAATGCTCTTCAGTAACCAGGGGACTGGTGGGCCTCTGCGTCCCCCGAAACTGCCTGGGGTCCCCCAAAGCACCACTGCTCGAGCATCAGTGGCACTTTGTGCCTGGAGCCACATGGCTGACAACCACCACACCTCCTCTGAACACCTCCCGGGAAAGCATTGAGCTGCAGCCCTTTGACTCTCCCAACGGGAGCAACTTTCCGTGCCCCGCTCCCTTCTTTCACCCCCTGTCTATGGTGTCGATGACTTGTGAGATGCCCTTGTGGGACAGAAAGTAGAGAGTGGGACAGAAAGTAGAGAGTGGGACAGAAAGTAGGTGCCTCTTCATGCCACAAATACTTGTCCAACCTTCACTTAACCAAGTAGTTTCTCACCAGCCCAGTATTTTACTTGCTTTTTCCCCAAAGCAGATGCGACCTCAACTTTTTGTGCTCAGCCTTTCACTCGAGCCATCAGCCTCCAAATTCAAGGGTTACCTTGGTCCAACCAAGGAGGACAATTGCCATCAATGGCAGCAGCCACAGAGGTGCCATAGCCTGCGGAGGAAATATCTAAAGCGAAGCAGGCGTGAGAGGCATTCTTGTGCTGTGTACAGATCCGTGTACCACACCCATCCTTCCACCTCCAACTCTATCCTCATCCTCATCTTACTTTCTACGAGTGCAAGATGTTCTGAGCAAACGTTCTCCACAGCAGTGGTTATGGGAGTTGGGACTTAGTTCTCTCAAAAGCCACAAGATTTGTGTCTTGCACAGCCTGAAGAACATCTTTAATGTTACTGGGATGGTGAACCTGGCTTGGCAGATCCCTCTCTGGGGGGTGAGAGGGGGCCAGCTGGCCTGGTTTCAGCAGGTAAATGTCAACCATGGGTATGTGAGAGGAGTCTGTAGCATCAGAAAGGAAGGTACTTCCAAAAGAGAGCTGATGCCGTCTCCAGGGATGCAACGTGAATTGCCCTCTAGAGGTAGCTGGTTCTCCCCATAGTCTATAGAAGCAGCCTCAAGACTCAAACATGCACCTTTTAAAACACATCTGGACTCATCAAACCTAAATTAGGCATCTAGGCTGGATATCCACCCGGTGTAGGTATCCAGACTCTCCGTCAGGAGGGATGTAGGTGTTTCCCGGTGTTGTTCATCTCCAGCTGTGCCTGTGCTCCTCTCCAAACCAGCTGGAAAGGGACCCATCTCCAAGCAGAGCAGGTTGAGCAGCCACTGTGCACAGATGTTTCTCCAGGAGCAGCACCCTCTCTTGCTTCATGAGAGCGCTGACATCTCTGCCAGCTGTGCTAACATCTGGACTTTGCTATCCTGCAGGAGCACCTGCTTCAGAGGACAGAAGTTCATCTGCTTCAACCAGAGCTTTTATCTCTGATCTAATGACAAACACATGGCGCTCACGCTCTGCAGCATGTCTGGAGGTTGTCCGGGATTTACTGGGGAGGGAGGAGGAGGATGAACAGCTCACTGTGTCCTCGCAACGCCACTGCGTGGGGCAAAGCAGCCCTGCCTGCACTCTCGATGTGCACTATGGCTGGTGGTAGAAAGCCTCGTATAAGGGCTTGGAAAGGCTGGCATCAGCAGCCCCTCCACCTTGCAAAGGAGTAGACAGAGACCAGGACGGGCATGTCCTCATTGCACCAAACTGTGGCTTCAAGGACTCCCAGGCATAGAAGAGACTTCCACCTTCCCACACAAGTGGACAGCGTTTATTTCCTAAGGGTGTCCTCTCTTCCTTTCCTTTCCACAGTACGGCTGAGGCTGGCAGGGACCTCTGTAGACCATCTAGTCCAACCATGTGCTCAAGCAGGGTTACCGGGACTGCGCTGCCCAGGGCCGTGTCAAGATGGGTTTTGAGCATCTCCAAGGATGGAGACTCCACAACATCAGCTGGCAACCTGTGCCAGTGCTTGACCACCTTTCACAGTAGCAAAATTGTTTTCTTACGTTTAAATAGCATTTCTTGTGCATCAGTTTGTGTCCATTACCTCCTGTCCTGTCACTGGGCACCACTCAGAAGACCTTGGCTCCATTTTCTTTATTCCCACTCCATCAGATATTTGATAAGATCCCCCCAAATCTTCTCATCTCCAGGTTGAACAGTACCAGCTCTGTCAGCCTTTCCTCATACAAAAGATGCTCCAGTTGCTTCTTCATCTTCATGACCCTTCACCAGACTCAATCCAATATGTTCATGTCCTTCTCATGCTGGAGAGCCCCAGAAGCCTACCAGGACACCCAAGTCCTGCTCTGCAGAACTTCTTTCCAGCCACTCCACATGCAGCCTGTGCTGGTGCCTGGGGTTAGTCCTCCCCAGGGGCAGGACTTTCCATTTCCGTTGGTTGAATTCTATGAGGTTCCTCTCTGACCCTTTCTCCAGTTTGGCCAGGTCCCTCTGGCAGCATATCCATCAGGTGTATCAGCCACTTTTCCCAGTTTCATATCACTTTTCCCTTTTTCAGGGCTTCCTAAAGGACAGGGAACCACAGGGCACTCCTGGGCTGGCAAGACAGGGGACTTTCTAACCAGGACCCATCCCAGCATGCCCAAGAGAGGTGAGTAGGGCAGATCTGGAGAGGGGACAGCCAGGAGAAACTATCAGCATCAGGCAAGTTTGTGGTGACGAGGCAGGTCTGAGGTCAAGCCAGAGCATCAATCTATGGCTGGGCCATGGTGGGGCTGTAGACACCTGCAACGTCGCTGGGGCAGGGACTGACGGCTCTGGGCTGAGCTGAAGTGGGGGTCCTGGACCCATGGGCAGGATGAGGGGGAGGTCCCAGGGGAGGCTGGGCAGGGCATTTAGAGCAAATTAGTGTCCTCAAGCCCCCAACACTCATCTCATGTCTCCTAAGTGGCCAGGACTGATCACAAGGAAGAGGGAGCAGACAGGATGGATGGTGCAGGATGGACATGGTGCAGGTCTCTTAAAGACTTGGCTAGTGAGCATTGATCCTGTGCTAAAGATCATAATAGTTGAGAGGTTGGGGGAGTCAAGAAGGTATTTTCCCTACTGTTTTGGGCCATGTAACACTTCACAAAGGCTTTGGCTCAGTTTCTCCCCTCCCACAACACCAGCTCCAGCAGAAATGAGAATGGCTCTGTGCAAAAAGCCACCATGGCTCAAGATGATGGAGGTCTCATTTCTGCTAGGGATTTTCCATTTTATTTAGATCTTTGTCTTGCAAACGCTTCCCCTCCTTAGTACGTGGTCGGCACCATCAGAGTGAAGGACCTGTTTCAGCCAGGATTTGAGGCGATGTCACCCTGTCAGATCTCCAGCCGTGACACTCAGGAGGGCTCTGGGCAGACTACAAAAGGTGAAAATGGTTTGGTTCCCCATTGTCCTTGTATGGGAATTTGGATGGAAACAAAGTTAGCCAAGAGGAAACATTCTGCAAGAGATGTCAAAGCAGATTTTAATAACTGTCTACAAACCACCCAGCAGCCAAGAGCGGGAATAAAGAGGGAAATAACTATAGAAAAGGACAGTTTTACTATTTAAAACTTCCTGAATCATTCCTACCCCAAAGAACAATCGACTCTTACTCATTTTACTTGAAAATAGAGACCTTTGGGATTCTGCAGGACAGGGCTGCATCATCCTGTGCTGGAGCAGGCGAGACATGTGGCATGTGGAAGAGGGATCTTCCCAAATCTGGGATGGGCGTCTGTGTCTCTGTGGTACTTGTGTGCCTCTCAGGGACAAGGTTTTTCTTCTCGGTGGCATCCCTCCATAGCAGGGATGTCCTGCTGACTCCACTCTGCTTGAGGAGCAGAGGTCCTGGGCACCAGAGTCGGGGAGGGAAGAGGTTTTTAACCTGCTCCAGCTGCATTTAGAGAGGAGACCCATCCCGTGTCTTCTCCAGGACCATGTGGATTTTAACACTGAACAATTCCCAAAGCTTGGCTGAGGCCTCTGCCTTTGTGCTTGCCTTGGCACAGGGCCATCGCATGAGTCATAAACCGCTTGCTGTTTGTTTAATGTACCAATTCCGGCTCTATCGAATCTCTAAGAGGGAAGTTAATTCATAAGCCCAATCAATATTAACTGCCTGAGGAGGAGAAGGAGGAGGAAGAGAAGGAGAAACCAGCCAGTTCGGCATTACCACCACACCAGTGACCCGTTTCTTGTTGCCTGCTGGTATGAACAGGTCTTCCTCACTCAATGGTCCTAGGATGATGTGACAGTCCTAGTACCTATGTGACAATCCTAGGACCTATGTAAACATCATTGTCCTCTCCAGGTCCTGCGTGATACCTGCAAAGACTTTCTGGGGACGTAAGGGAGGAATACAACCCACTGGAGACCTCTGCTTGGAAGATGCCCAAAGAAATCAGCCTGTCTGCACGCAGGTCCCAACACCCTGAATAGCAAGTTGGTGATGTCTGTGATCCCTGGGAGCTCTTCTATGTCAATGCCTGGCAAGCAATGGGCATGCAGAGGAGGGAGGAGTGGGGCTGGTCTGCTGAAATGCAGGGAAGAGGGAGAAGAGCCAACGGAGGAACAAGTCCAGGAGCTGGCAGGGTGGGAGCCAAGCCCTTGAGCTGTCCTGGTTGTTTGCAGACATAAAAACCTTGCGCACACATGAACACTACGGAGGTAAGCGCTGTCTCTGGAGGTTGTGAACTATCAACCTGGCAATGGCCAAAACGGGTCATTGCTGTGTTAACCCATGGGCCACATGGTACCTCTAAAATACCAGAGACTGGGACATTTGGACACTCACCCAGGAGGAAATCAACCACAGGGGATGCAGCTCAACTCTTACACTGGGCCTGAGCAGAAAGGCATGTTCAGGCATGCCAAGGTGAGATGAGACGGCAAAGTGTGTCATGCCCCAAGGTCTTGGTTAGCCAAGAGTTGTTTGCACCTGCTTTTATCCTGGTGGAGAAAACCAGCATTTCCTCTTATGTCTGTGTTAAAAACCAGATGTCAAGGTGCCCGGAAAAAAAAAGATTTAATGACATGCTTAATTGCAACTGCCTGGTCACAGCCTGTCCTCTCGGCATCTGGAAGACAAGGTCCTGTTGACCACTAATACTTTGTGCTCAGAGCTGTGTGTCTCAGGGATGGAGTCCATCACAAAACATTTTAGAGAAGATCCCATGGCTCTTTCTCCAACCACCCTGCTGAGAGGAACCAGTTTGGACCAAAGAGGTCCAAGCCCACCAGCTGCTGCAATTGCAGTTGGTCTTGAAGGCAACACAGCACCTTCATCTCCCCCTCCAATGGAGATTCAGAGTACGGCACAGTCACGTCCCTGTGCGGGAGATTCTCCTTGAACCTTCCTGGAAGCCCAACCAGCTTCTTGTCCATCGTTCCCGTTATTTTTCTGGTTTTATTTTAATCCCAGGTTTGTTATTGTTCAGTTTTCCTTTGAATAATTTTTTCTCAGTGTCCAGGAATAGAGGATCACATCAGATAATAACAGGAAGGAAGTGAGAATGCCTAGGATTGCTGGATATATTAAGTTAAACCTATTTCACGAGGGTTTTTTTTCTGTTTTTGCTAAAGACCTGTCTGGGCCTTTATCCCTAAAGTTTACGTTCGAGCAGCTGCCACCCGGCTGAAATCAGGGCTCTCGGTTTGACGTGCATGAAAAGAGAGGAACCCAGCCACTGGCAGCTCCCAACCCGAATAAAGGGGTTTAAAATGCTGTGTGTCTGTCTTTCCCTGAGCCTGGCGCTGGGTCTGGCAGTGTCCATAGGGAAAAAAAAAAAAAAGAATAAAAGA
>VFFE01007544.1:44324-58307 GCA_008921705.1 Burhinus oedicnemus | reverse complement strand
AAAACAAAACAAAACAAAACAAAACAAAACAAAACAAAACAAAACAAAACAAAACAAAACAAAGTTAAACGAAACAAAGTAAAATAAAATGAAACAAAACAAAACATAGTCAAATAAAACCAAACCTTATTTGCAGGAAAAAGGATAAAACAATGTGGGCATCAGAGAGGCTCACAGCCTGTGAACCGGGTAATGCACAGCACGCTGGCGTGGTGGTGGGAGTTCAGTCCCCCGCCGCTGCCTGTGCTGCCTGAGCAGCACGCTGCCCACGCTGCCTGCCGGCACACGCAAGCGCGAGGGGAACGAGCTGATCTTGTTTGCCACCAGATTCCCCTCCTCCCTCCCCGCCGATGCGCAGAACTTCGCTGCCGCCTTGGTTTTGCAACACATCCCCAACGGGATGGACCTGCTTGAACATTTTTGGTGTGGGCAGGTCCCGGGTGTCCCGGGTGGCGCAGGACGGGCAGGTTGAGGGCAGGAGGGCCTTGCGTGCCGATCCAGGAGGCTTCATCCATAGCAGACATGGGGTACAACCCTCCATTTGAGGGTCCTGGAGAATTTTTGAGGTGTTAGTGGGAAGCTGGGCATTCAGTCTTCTGTGCAACTGGGGAAAATGAGGCACAGACTGGGGTCATGACAGCATTGCCCCAGGAGCTCCTTGGTCCACCCCCGCTCTCCCAGCAGTGATGAGTGCAGACCTCCTTTTCTGCATGGTCTTAAAACCCCCCAAGGATGGCTCTGACCTCCACATCAGCATCTCCTGAGCATCCACGAACATCTCCTGGCCACGCTCCTGCGCCATACAGGCACCCACATACCACCCTCCCTGCCTGCAGCACCCAAAACCCCAAACATGGTGCTGCAAGCCGCCACGTTGAAAGTGAAAGTAGAGCAACCATGCCCAGCTTTGCCCAAACCCAGACAGCTGATGGCGGGGACCCCCCAGGTTTGTATTTTCCTTGTTATAGTTTCACCCCGGTGTTTGTACAAAGTGTCTGGGCACCGGCTCTGCTCTGAGGTTTGTTTAGAAGATGCTGCCAAGGCTAATGCTGCTCTCAACACCGTTGCATGAGGACCACATCCTTGCAAAAATTTAGTCCATCCTGGGAAGCTAGTCCTGTCCCCTTCCTATCCTGGGGCACCGAGTTGGCCCAGGTCCCCTAATTCTTGCTGCTATAGGGGTTATGTTGCCCATAACCCAAAATAAACCCTATAGCGAGCGCCGAGTGAGTTTGCTGGAGCTTCAAGCCCTTCTCTGCTTGCAGAAAAGGGGATGCGAGGGGTTTTCTGATGGAGTAGGTGGGGAGAAAAAGATGGGAATCATCCCCATCTGAGGATGGAGGACATGAAACAGTCCCTCTGGAGGGATGCTCCCAACAAAGCCTCCAGTGAGTCATGGTTCAGTCATCTCCCAGCAAGCAGCGCAGAATAAACTATTATCCATAAGTCAAGGAGTATTAATATAAGGGATATCTCCAAAACCTTCCTATAAAATGTTACCACCACATTTGGTTTAGCTGAGTAGAAATCTCAAGCACTGGTGGGGTTTTTTGCCCACCTGTAACTCGCAGAAGAGAAAACTTGTGTCTAAATTTCACCTTATTTCTGTAATTCTGCTCTTTTCCAGAGAAAAGCAGTTGCATTTGTATAAGAAAGAGACAAATTCTTGGAATAAAAAAAGAACTCACTTGGGACATGGCTTCCCCTTTCTCCTTCTTCAAGGGCACGACGTGATCTGAGAAGCAGAACCGAAAGGGAGAAGCAAGGACATGTGAGTTGCTCCACACAGAAAACTTCATCGATGATGCCGGACATGAAACAGAGGGTTTTTTCCCAAAATAAATGTCCGGTTTAGTCCCCTTTGCAATGGAAGGGACAGTGTGGCTTAAATATTTGCTGTGGTGCTTGGGTATGATGGACCCACCTGCAGGGAAAGGAGAACCAGTCCCAGAGTTGAGTGGGTCCCTGCATGCTCCTGGGAAGCAAATGGTCCATGCTCTGAGTTTTCATTCCTGGAAGCTTTTGGTCCCTGTGGGAGGTGCCTCATGCATGGGTGTTACTTTGGATGCTCTGGGGTCCCCACACATCCTCACAGCCTTTGGTGAGGGGATGGACATCCTGCACCAACAGCTTTGCATTTAATTGGTGTTAACGAGCAAAAAGAGCAGCGAAAGAGTTAACATTCCCATTACAGAAAAGCACAGACTATTTGCACGGACTAAAAATTGCATGTCCATCTAGCTGGGAGATCTGAGCCATGGCTTGGAAGTCACCACACACAAAATCCCTTATCGCTTGCTGCAGGAGCAGCAGAACCGAGCATGGGGTTCCCGGGGAAGCAACAAGAAGTTGCGCCAATGAGTAGTTTTTAATGCAAAGCATTAAATTGGCAGTGCACAAAATTGCTGCCTTCCTGGTGACTCGCACCCAGTCATGTGAGAAATTTGCCCATCTCACCCTCGTGCTGCCTCAACCCATCCATAAGACACAAGAGTTGGGTGGCCACCAGGCACGTGATAATCTGTGCTGGTGCAGCAGCACATGGTGGCAAGTTGGAACACTTGTGTTTGGTCCTGGTTTACAGTGATGGACCATGATTATGGAGCCCCTTGGGTTGACTCATACCTGAGATGCTGGTTTTCAACCTTAAGATAGCTATTTTCACCCTACGAATGTGCCTGAGTGTGTGGTCCTGCTGGGACGGTGGTATCCCAAAAGGAGGCATCTCCATCAACGTTTCCACCCTTTGTCCCTGGTTGTAACTGGGGGCAATTGTTTCCCAGAGAAAACTCTCCAGCTGGAGAACTGCCTCTGGTCCAACAGCCAAAGCAAACAAGCTATCAAGGAAACAGCAACAAGTCGAGGTTAGTTATTTTAAATCTTTCCTGGATGGGAAATACCAAAGGTACCTGCAGGTCTTGTGTGCTTTGACCTCCTTATTCCTCCCTGTGAATGCGGTCCGGAAAGTGGAGGAGCCTGGAGGTGGTGAGCCAAAGGGACACGGTGTGCTCATCTATCACCCCCTAGGCAGCTGGCAGCGGGGACAGATCCTGCAGGTACCCATGGGGAGCTGAGCCTGCTTTTGGATACCCTTTTATTAGCACCTGATATCTGGATCCATCTCTGGGACTGCTGGCAGAGCCCAGTTCTCCCAGCATGAGGATGGTGGAGCTGGGTTGCACCTCTGCTCCATAGCATGGTCTCCCATCATGGAGGAGGGAGACGATGGGTGTTTTTGAAGAGGTATGTTGATGAGAAGACTGAGATGGCCATCACTGTGCTGAGCCTCGGGAGCTCGGGGCTCTCCCAGGATGGGAAGAGCCACAGAGGGGTGAAAACCTAAATAGGCTGGCTGATCTGCTGGCATGGGAAGGAGGGGAAGGATCTGAAGGAGGGATTGTGGCCAACCTGGAGGTGTCTGATTTCCACTCAATGATGCAATGTTCAGAGGTGTCCCCATCTCAGACTCCAGCTCTGTCCTCAAAGGGAGAAAGTGCAATTTGTGAGCATGAGGCAGTGAGACCCAATAACCTCCCTCTTTGCAGAGCCTCCTAGCAGTGAGGGTGGAGAAGACCTCTCAAAGGTGGCCACAAAGGGTGAAGGACCACCTCGGAAACCTCCATCACAAGACCCCCGCATGCCCCGAGCCCTGGATTTCCTGCCTGCAAAGACCTACAGGTGTAACTCCCAAAATCTCCCTTCTCAACTCGCTTCACCAGCATACGGACAAGGTCTCCTGTGCCTAGGCCACCTCCCAAACGCCCACCGCTTTCCTTCTGCTGAAGTCGTGGATGAAACTGGAGCTTAAGACACCACCCGTGCCTGGATCCTTGTGCTGTACACTACTTCTTGAGGATTCCTGAGCAAAGAAAAGCGATGAGCAGAAGCGTGTCCCTGAGACACATCAGGGTGTGCCGGTGAGAGGAAAGGAAGCCTGTAAAGATCAAGGCATTAATCACCTACGTGCTGGGGGGAGGAGAAGCTCAGCAACCCCTTCCTCCTCTGCTGACGTCTGCAGGGCTCTAGGAGAGCAGGTTGGAGAGGAAAACGAGCTGAAACACACTTCTTCAGAAATGCTGAGGCATAAGAATGGCAGGTCAGCTCCCACTTGGAGCAAAGCCAAGGCTTTTTTTCTCTGAATTCCCATCAAAGCCAAGGTTTCCCGGTGTTCCCGCGGAGCCCCAGCAGAACAGATGCATTGAACTTGTAGGCTGTTGCTGGGACCTCGTCACCTCCAGAAGGAAATTTGGGCTGGGTGGTCAGAAATGTGGGCCTGGGACCCATTGCAGGAATGGGGGTTGAAGGTTAGACCAGTTTCTCCAACACAGAAGTCCAGCAGTGAGACTTGTTGTCTTCTCTTGGGGTTTTCACCCCAGGTAGCTGCACCTTTTTTGCCTGCAGTGGACATTGATTGTAGCAAGAGGACAGAGGGGACCATCACAGTGGGCTTCAAGAGATGAAACTTTCTCCACCAAACATCTTCTTTGCCAAAAATCTGGGGACTCAAAGGCAGGTGCTGGGGTAGCAGATGTCTGCGGGTGAGCCCAGGGTCACCATCTTCTCTGACCTGGTTAAAAAAGAGAAAGTTGCCATCGAAAGCCACCTCCTCAAGAGCAAGCTCTACAAGGTCCACCACCCTGGCAGGCTGGTGTTGTCAGCAGGACACAAGAAATTAACTTCATTTCCATTATAAATAGCTTTTAGAAGTAATGAAATTTTTCATGCAAGATATCTCCGGTCTGGTGAGCCACAGCAGAGCCTGAGGCAGGAGGGACCCAGCCTGCGTCCCTGGTACGTCTGCATTGGGGGAGAACCTGAAAGCCCTGTAGGACTCTCCCCATGGGGACGTCCAGGGTCTGGTGGTGGGGTCATCCCTGCCCTGAGGCTTTCACAAAGCTTCAGCATTTGAAAAATGCTGCTTTTCGCCTCCAACAAGAGTTTTGCATTGGTTTGAGGAGCATGGCCCCAGCTCCCAGCTGCCTCCCTGGCCTCCACTACGGATGCTTCTCTCTCCATCCTCACCAACCTGGCATCCTGGCTGGAAACCTGGAGCCCGGTGGGAAGGTGCAATTACCCTGTGCAGCAGCGGCAAAGGTCGCCTGCAATCAGCCGCTAACGCGATTACTGGCAACATCCAGCTGGAGGAACAGAAACCAGGCGGCCGAAAAGTCTCGTGAGGCCAAATCCAGCCACCGTGCCAGGTCTTTTTGCCAGGAATTAATTCAATCGGTTAGACTGTAAGAGGAACCCAGGCTATTCCCTTTCCCCGATTATTTTTCCCAATGAGCTTCGTCTGCCTTTTGCATAGATGAAAGAGGTGTAAAAACAATGCCCTGCCTGAAATCTCTTAAGCCTCGCTGCTGCCTCCACATTTGCCTCTCCCATCCCTGCTCAGCCCCCAAAATGTCATTTTCTGGGGAGTTCCCGTTTATTCCAGGTGCTGTAGGGCTAGGCTTGAGGCTATGGGTCCAGCTGCCAGGATCAGCGGGAGGCAGTTGGGGCTGGCAGGCAGCCAGGAGCCACAATTTTATTTTCTTTTTTTTTTTTTTAACACTCCCTCCACTATTTACAGTGTCCCCACAGTGGGACAGCTGGATAGGAGGCGTTCACCTTGGGGACCTGCAAGGACACCCGCCTTGCCTGGAGGGAGGAGGACGCCGGCTCCTTTTCACCAGCTCGGAGCTTGCCCCGAAGAGGCAGGAAGCGCTGGAGGTGGGATAAGTACTCTCGCTGGTGGCTCATCGGAGGAGTGAGTTGTGTCCGTTCTCAGCTGCATTCCCCAGATGCTTGCGGAAAGCCCTGGGCTCCCCATCGCAGGCTGCTGGGCTTGTTTGCACAAGGCGTGTTTTCTGCTCTACTCTGGGGAAAGACACTTTCTCCCCCAGTTTCCGTCTCCCCGTGGCGGCTGAGGGAGCGGGGAATTTCACAAGGGCACCGAGCCATCGCCAACCCAACCCCACAAGCCTGGGCAGCCCTGGGATGAGGGTAACGGCTCCAGCCTGGCTGTGGTTGCAAATATTCCCGGCTGCTCCCGCCAGAGCCCATCTGCCCCGTGGCCCCGCTGCCTGGCTTGGCCGCAGGCTCGCGCCAGGATCGATGAAAGCCCACGTTGTCCGCCGTAGTGTAGGCGCCAGCGGGATCCAGACGGACTGCGGCACCTCGTTCCACCTCTCCATCCTGCACCGTGCAGCCAAACCCCTGCCCAAAACCTTTCACCTCGTATTTGGGTGCCAGCTCTGGGGATGCATCTCTCATGGTGCTCCATCATCCGGGCGACGCTGGGCGGCACTTCCTTCCCCTCAACTTCTACCAAGACCCACCACAAGGAAGGAGGGGAATAATTTTGGAGGGCAAACTGGGCTTCCAAGGAAAGGAAAGCCTGTCATCCTGCGTAGTCCCGGCATCCCTGGGCTGTTTACGCATCGGCCCGTTCATACCTGACACGTTCCCCCCGGGGTTCCTTTCCTTATTGCTCTTTAATAGCCCTGCTCAGGAAGCGCGGAGCCTTGACCGCCTGGTTAATGAGTACATAAGCCACCGTCCCCTTCGGTTGAGACCCGCTGCCGCGGGGAGACCCTGTCCCCAACACCTCACTGCAGCAGCTCCCAGGCTCCGGTCAGGACAATCCAGCTGTTGGCCGGTGCATGAACATCCCACCCTGTAAATCTCAACTTTTGGGGTTGTTGGAAGCCCCCCAGCACCCCATTCGCTCCAGATGTTTGCCCATGATGCCAAGCCAGATGTTTGCGTGGCAGCCCCCTCCATGCAGCTGTCGTCGTCCCCCCACCAGCCCAGCTGTTTCCCCCCGCTCCCCTCCTGGCCCAATCCAGCTGTGACCCTTCCTCAGCCCCCGCAGGTGCCGGGGCTGGAGCGGGGCGGAGCGGGACGGCCCCGGGGCGGAGCGGGGCCGGCGGCGGGCGGCAGCGGGGCGGCCCCGGGCGCTGAGCGCTGCTGCCACCCCGGCGCATCCCGCTGCCGGTAAGTGCCGCGTACGGGAGGGACGGGGATCTACCGAACCGGGGCAGGATGAGACCCGAGAGGGTCAGAGTGAACCGGGCAGGATGGGGCTGGACCGGGCAGGATGGGACCCGACAGGGTCAGAGTGAACCGGGCAGGATGGGAGCCGAGAGAGTCCGAGTGAACCGGGCAGCATGGGGCTGGACCGGGCAGGATGGGACCCGAGAGGGTCAGAGTGAACCGGGCAGGATGGGACCCAAGAGGGTCAGAGTGAACTGGGCAGGATGGGACTGGACCGGGCAGGATGGGACCCGAGAGGGTCAGAGTGAACCGGGCAGGATCGGACCCAAGAGGGTCAGAGTGAACTGGGCAGGATGGGACTGGACCGGGCAGGATGGGACCCGAGAGGGTCAGAGTGAACCGGGCAGGATCGGACCCAAGAGGGTCAGAGTGAACTGGGCAGGATGGGGCTGGACCGGGCAGGATGGGACCCGAGAGGGTCAGAGTGAACTGGGCAGGATGGGACTGGACCGGGCAGGATGGGACCCGAGATGGTCAGAGTGAACCGGGCAGGATGGGACCCGACAGGGTCAGAGTGAACCGGGCAGGATGGGGCTGGACCGGGCAGGATGGGACCCGACAGGGTCAGGCCAAACCGGGCAGGATGGGACCCGAGAGGGTCAGAGTGAACCGGGCAGGATGGGACCTGAGCGGGTCAGACTGAACCGCACAGGATCAGAGCCAAAAGCAGCGGACTGGACTGGGGAGGACGGGGTCAGACTGGGCAGGATCGGGCCCAAGCGCGTCAGACAAAACCGAGTCAGGATGAGACCCGAGGGTCAGACCGAACTGGGAAGGATGGGACTTGAGGAGGTCAGACTGAATGCGGCAGGATCAGACCCGAGGGGATAAGACCAAACGAGGCAGGATGGGACCTGAGAGCGTCAGACCAAACTGGGCAGAATCGGAGCTGAGCGAGTCAGACCTCACTGGGTCAGAGCCAAAAGCAGCGGACTGGACTGGGGAGGACGGGACCAGACTGGGCAGGGTCAGACCCGAGAGGGTCAGCGTGAACCCAGCAGGATGGGGTTGGACTGGGCAGGATGGGAGTCGAGTGGGTCAGACCGAACCGGGCAGGATGGGACCCAACAGGGTCAGACCAAACGTGGCAGGATCAGACCCAAAAGGGTCAGACTGGACTGGGGAGGATGGGGCCAGACCGAGCAGGATCGGGCCTGATCGTGTCAGACAAAACTGATTCAGGATGAGACCCGAAGATCAGACCGAACTGGGCAGGATGGGAACCAAGTGGGTCAAATCGAACTGTGTAGAATCGGACCTGAGCAGGTCAAGGTGCACTGGGCAGGATGGGGCTGAGCCTGTCAGACAAAATTGATTCAGGATGAGACCCAAGGCTCAGACTGAACCAAGCAGTATGGGACTGGAGCAGGTCAGATTGAACTGGGCAGGATCGGAGCCAAAAGGGTCAGACTGGTCTGGGGAGGATGGGGCCAAACAGGCAGGATCGGGCCCAAGCGTGTCAGACAAAACCAGGTCAGGATGAGACCCGAGGGTCAGACCGAACTGGGAAGGATGGGACTTGAGGAGGTCAGACTGGACGCAGCAGGATCAGACCCGAGGGGGTAAGACCAAACCAGCAGGATGGGACCCGACAGGGTCAGACCAAACCGTGCAGAAACGGTACTGAGCAGGTCAGACCTCACTGGGCAGGACGGGGCCAGACTGGGCAGGATCAGACCCAAGAGGGTCTGAGTGAACCAGGCAGGATGGGTTTGGACTGGGCAGGATGGGACCTGAGAGTGCCAGACTGAATGGGGCAGGATCAGACCCAAAAGGGTCAGACCGGACTGGAAAGGATGGGGCCAGACCAGGCAGGATCGGGCCCGAGTGTGTCAGACAAAACCGGGTCAGGATGAGACCCGAGGGTCAGACTGAACTGGGGAGGATGGGACCCGACAGGGCCACACTACACCAGGCAGAATGGGGCCAGACTGGACAGGATTGGACCCGAGCGAGTGAGACTGAACCAGGCAGGACTGGACCCGGACAGATCAGATTGAACTGGGCAGGATGAGGCAGAACTGGAGAGGATGGGGTCAGCTCCAGAGAGCACTGGGTCAGATCCGGAGAGCATTGGTGCTTCGGTTGGGCTTTGGGGAGGTGCCAAAGCCACCCCAAACCGTAGCTGCTGGACTTTGCTTTTTGGGGAGGTTTAGCAGCCCTTTACTACGGAGCAGGGCTTAAAGTCACCCCGTGATCCCCCACGGCAGGGCTGGTGCCAAGCTCAGCAGGGTGGGTTCGCCCCGGTCCCTCTGCTCCCACGGCCTGGGGTGCGCCCGGGATGCGCCTGCATCTCCTGGGACATCCATAGGGATCAGCCCCCGGTTGGAGGTGGTGTCCTCAAATCTGCTCGAGGGACTTGGTCTTCCCCAGCATCTCGGCTGTGGGTGCCAGGAGCCTGGCCTCTGCCTTTTCTATATATCTGTACGTATTTGTACATATGTACATACAGAGATATAAATATATTTGTATATATGAGCATGTGGGCATAGACATGTGTGTAGGAGCATAAATATATTTGTTTATATATGGATAGAGTTATGTATATACATGTGTGTGAGTCCATGTGCTTGGAGACCTATATTTGTGTATATAGGTATAGAAGTTTGGATATGTGCGTGTGTGAATGGAGATGTATATTTCTATATATATATATGCATAGAAAAATGTATGTGTGTGTATACACGTGTGGGTATACGTGTGTGTAGAGCCATATATGTGTGTTTGTGTATATATGTAGAGAGGTGTATTTACGTATAGAGGCATAGATATATGGAGAGGTGTATATGCTTGTATATATATGTTTATGTATGTGTCCGTACATGTGGGTGAACATGCGGCTCTATATGTGCCTGTATGTTCGTGTGTATATACGTATGAGTTTACACAAGCCCAGGCAGAGCCTCGGCGCTGCCAGCTGAGAGCAGATCAACTCGTTGCACCTTCCCTGTCCCCGGCACCTCCCATTTCCAACAGGAAAACGCTACCCGGGTTGCTCAGAGCATCCCTGAGACGTTGATTTATTTTAGAGATGGGGCACCAAAGCATGAGGGGGGTGAAGGGAGTCACCCAAGGACAGAGTACGTCGGTGGCAGAGCCACCTGGCATTGCCACAGGGAGTGTCCGGGCGCCCTGTCCCCATGGATCCATGTTAAGCACCCAAAAATGCCTCTCTGGCCCAATTTGGCCACATCGTTACATCTTCGATAAACGGAGATTTCCCTTAAAACACCTGAGCCTTGGTCCCCAACCACCCTGCGGCAGGTGGGACATGTCCATGGGCACCTGGGGGTGTTTTGGGACCAGCCAGGAGGTATCTGGGGACAGGGATGTTGTGGCTTTGGCCAAGCGACACGCGGGGCGGGAGCATCCCCCCTTCATCTCCTTCGAAATCTGCTGAGCAGGAGCTTTCGCTTCCATCTCTGCCATGACAGCCCTGCCATCAAGCCACCAAGACGTCCCCACCATGGTCTCCTCCCAGGGCAGGACAAACCAAGGAGGAAGGTTTCCAAGGGAGGAAACCATCCCCCGTATCCTCTTCGAGGGCAGCAGCAGCCAAAATATTTTTCCCGCTGTAGCAAGCTTGCAGAAACCCCCTCGATCTTAATAGCGGGGTGTTAATTAAAGCTAATTCCACGGGAGAAGGGCTTGCATGAGATGGTTTGAAAACAAAAGGCTTGGAGGGGGGCAAAGCCACGCCGGCATGTGCCGAGGGAAGCTTGCGGCTGGCGGTGAGCGGAGCCGGCGATTATTTTTAATCTCTTCCCCATCTGGCCGCAGAGCATTCCCGCTTCTCTGTCTGAACCCAGTTCCTCCTTCTCAGGCCCCTTAAACCCGCCAGATAAAGGTGACCCCCCCCCATCCTACAGAGGCACCCCAACACCATGGGCAACCCCTTTTATAGCCCGGCAAGTCTCATTTCGCCTGCTGCCCATCACCGTGGCGGCAGGGCACCCTTTCCCACACCCCCTTCCCGCGCCAAGTCTCCTTCGGCAACGCATTTCTCCTAGTGCCCATCACCGTGGCGGCAGGGCACCCTTTCCCACACCCCCCTTCCCGCGCCAAGTCTCCTTCGGCAACGGGTTTCTCCTAGTGCCCATCACCGTGGCGGCAGGGCACCCTTTCCCACACCTCCCTTCCCACACCAAGTCTCCTTCGGCAACGGGTTTCTCCTAGTGCCCATCACCGTGGCGGCAGGGCACCCTTTCCCACACCCCCCCTTTCCCTTGCCAAGTCTCCTTCAGCAACGGGTTTCTCCTAGTGCCCATCACCGTGGCGGCAGGGCACCCTTTCCCACCCCCCGCTTCCCGTGCCAAGTCTCCTTCGGCAACGGGTTTCTCCTAGTGCCCATCACCGTGGCGGCAGGGCACCCTTTCCCACACCTCCCTTCCCGCGCCAAGTCTCCTTCGGCAACGGGTTTCTCCTAGTGCCCATCACCGTGGCGGCAGGGCACTGGGACCAACTCTCCATAATCCCATGGATTGCTGCTTTTAAGGGAGGCGGAACGCAGAGGGCGCCCACTCCATCACCCCAAGGATTGGCAGAGATTTCTCTGATGGGTTTTTTTTTTGGGGGGGGAATAAAAGGATTTTTTGGATAATCGGCCAGGCGGGATCATGACCCAGGGCTGTGCCACGGGAACAGCAGCAGGATGAGGCCGAGCGGCTTGATGTGGGTTCGTTAATTGGAAACAGCGGTGATTTATGGGCGCTGGCAGGCTGCGACTGCAGGGTTACTGGAGGCTGCAGGCAGTGGGTACAGTGGGGGTGGGGATTCTCTGGTGTCTAATAGAAAGGTTGTGCTCGCTGCATCCTGCAGCTGGTTTTTTTCTGGGATTGGGAAGGATTGGCTTTCCTAGCCCTCCCAGCCCAGCAGCACTGGGGTTCAGTGCCCCATTTGTCTCTTACAAAAAGGGTTTTTTTCTCATTTGTCATTTTTTGGTGGGGGCGGGGGTAATCCCTTGTTTTTCGGCTGCTCGTTATATTTTTGGCTCAGCTCTGGCTGTGGGTGCCCTCTGCCACCAATGGCCTGTGTAGGCCTGGACACGTCCCTTAGCACCCCCACCCCCCCGAGGGGTGTTTTGGGGAGAAAATCTGTTAAAATGGGGTGCGAGCCACACTGGATTTCTTCAAACCCCAGTGCCCGTGCCTCAGTTTCCCTTGTCTGGCTGCAGTGAGAGGGGACAGGGCAACAGAGCAATGTCCTCCTCTTCATGCCACCATCCCAGGTGCCCTCCCTGTCCCCAGCACCTGCCCCGGATGGAGCCAAAAATGGGGGAAAAGACTCAAAAATGGGGGAAAAGACTCAAAAATGGGGGAAAAGACCCCAAAACGGGGAGAATTACCCAAAAATTCATGAGCCTGCTGACATGGCTGGTGACCTCAGCCGGCCACATACTGGCATCCCTGAGCTGGGTCTGGGGCGCGTCCCCTGCCCCGATGGCATTTGCCAGTTCTGGATGTCCTTTGGTGTCCGGGTACGGCTCTTTTGGGGGTGCAATGTGGGTGCATGGGGGAGGGGCGTGTCTGTGCACGTGTGTAGGGCGTGTTCATTGGGGTGTGCACACGTGTATCCGTGTGGGCACACAGGGGATCTGCATACGTGGGTATAGGGGGTCCATGTATGTGTGTAGGGGAGGGGGTGTGGAGCCGTGACGGAGGCGCTGGCACGGGCTGTGCAGTGCCGTGCCATACCCGCACAGCCATGCAGTGCCGCGCTGTGCAGTGCCCACCCTGCCATGCAGTGCCATGCGGTGCCCACTGTGCCATGCCATGCAGCACCATGATATGCAGTGCCGGCCCTGTTGTGAAGTGCCATGCAGACCCATGCCATGCAGTACAGCGCCCACCCTGCTATGTGGTGTCATGACTTGCAGTGCCCGCCCTGCCCTGCAGTGCCATGCAGTGCCCACGGTGTCGTGCCATGCAGTGCCTGCCCTGCCATGCAGTGCCATGCAGATCCATGCCATGCAGTGCAGTGCTCCCTCTGCAGTGCAGTGCCATGTGGTGCCCATGGTGCCATGTCTTGCAGTGCCCACCCTGCCATGCAGTGCCATGCAGTACAGTGCCCACCCTGCCCTGCAGTGCCATGCAGTGCCGTGCCATGCAGTGCCATGCAGAGCCATGCCATGCAGTGCAATGCCCGCCCTGCTGTGCAGTGCCATGCATGGCTGTGCAGTGCTGTGCCATCCAGCACAGTACAGTGCCCACCCTGCTGTGCAGTGCCAAGCAGCGCCATGGTGCCATGTCTTGCGGTGCCCACCCTGCCCTGCTGTGCCATGCAGTGCTGTGCCATGCAGCACAGTGTCCACCTTGCCATGCTGCGCCACGCAGTGCCCACGGTGCCGTGTCTTGTAGTGCCCACCCTGCCGTGCAGTGCCACGCGGTGCCCACGGTGCTGTGCCATGCAGCGCGGTGCCCACCTTCCCACCCAGGTTTCTGTTCCCCATGGCCCCAGGGTGCTGCTGTTGGGTGGGAAGAGGAAGTATTGCTCAATGGGGCGAGCGCAGCACCCTGGGGCCGCAGATGTGTCTGGGCACTGGGCAGAGCAGTGGGTCCCAGCACCCTGTGGCATCCCTTGTCACCCCATGGCACCCCAGCAGGTAAGATGTGCTCCTGGGTCCCCCAGGACCCCCCACCCCTCTTCCGGGCCACCATGTCCTCAGTGTCACGGTGGTGTTCCTGCAAACACGCGTGGGATGGCAGAGGGTCCTGTGGGTGCCCAGGGTGGGGGCTGGGATGGGTGCTGCCCCGGCCTGGGGCCCTGGGGGAGGTTTGGGGGGTCCCAGGGGATAGGGCAGTTCACAGCTCTGGGGCGTTCATTGGCTTGGAGGTGGCAGAGGCAGGTGCTGGGACTGCCCGGAACTGGGTGACAGTGGGTGCAATGGGGCACAGTGGGGTGTCAGGGGGCTCAGTGGGGTGCAGAGGGCTCAGTGGGGTGCCAGGG
>VFFE01007544.1:18490-40085 GCA_008921705.1 Burhinus oedicnemus | reverse complement strand
GGTCGGGGGGTAGCGGCGGGTCGGTGGCTCCTGCCCGCCTCCTCCCCGCCTTCCTCCTCCTCCTCCTCCTCCTCCTTCTTCTTCTTCCCGGGTAGGAAAGTTTCAGCGTCGATCGCGGAGCAACAACCGGGCCGGGCTTTTGGCAGCCTGGCCCCATCGGTACGGCAGCTTTCGCTTCGTTTTACCGAGCCGGAGCCAACGGGCCCGGTTCATGCCGGGGCTCAACCACCGTCCCCGGCTCCACCGCCGCCACCGCCGCCGTCGTCGTCGCCGCCGGGCCCGGGGTTAAACGCGGAGCCGCCGCGTTGGCCCAGCGTCCCGGCGATGCGGAAACTCTTCGGGGAAAGCTGCCGGCAATCTACGGGGGGAACCGGGAATGGGAACGGGAACGGGAGCGGGATGGGGAACGGGAGCGGGGCTGGGAGCGGGACGGGGAGCGGAACCGGGAGCGGTCGGGGAGCTCCCCCGCCGCCTCCGCCCCGCAGCCGCGTCCCGCACCCGGCTCTCCGTTCTCCCCGCGGAGCTCCGCCGGAGCCCGGCCCGCATTCCTGGCATAACTCGACTCGACCGCAACCACCCTCCTCCTCCCCATCACCCCGCTCCAACGGGGAGGATGAAGCAGCGGCATCCCGTTCCCCCCGCGCTTCATCGGGCAGCGAAGGCGAAGGGCAAAGCGGTGCCCACCGGCACCGCGCTGCCCGGAAGAAAAAGAAGGAGAGCGGTGGTTGGGAGAGCCCGGCGGATGGCGGCGATGCCGAGGCCGAAGGCTGCGGGAGGGTGGTCCCCCGTCATCCGTTGCCCGTGGTGGCCCGCGTCTCCAAGGTGAACATCCTGCCCTTCGGCAGCCCCGGTGGGTCACGGAGCAGCAGTCGTTATTCCAGCACAGAGACGCTGAAGGAAGAGGAACAGTTTGGGATGTGTTGGCCCAACCAAGGACGGACTCTGCAGGCGGGTTACGGCATCTATCGATCACCCAGTTTCGGGACGAGCGATGGCCTGGCATGGGGACAGCCGGCCGGCCGCATCCGTCCCAAGCTGCTGCAGGGCACAGCCAAGGCGAAACCGGACTTTGGGAGTGAGAGCCTGCACCAGCTGGGGCTGGAAGGGGAGCGGGCCAAGCACCGCAAGTCCTTGTCCAACCCGGACATCGCCACCGAAACCCTGACGCTCCTCAGCTTCCTCAAATCAGATCTCTCGGAGCTGAAGGTGAAGAAGAAAGGGGTGAGGATCGGCCTTGACACAGGCTCTGACGGCTGCTCTGGCATCGCCAACACCTCCCCGGGCAGCCACGGTGCTGCTCAGCCCCCCAACCGCTGGGCGTCGGGCGAGCGGCCAACGCTCAAGGACCTGACGGCCACTTTGCGTCGAGCCAAGTCCTTCACCTGCTCCGAAAAAACGGGGACACGGAGACTTTTCCTACAGAGCACCATGAAGCAGAGCTCGTCCGAGCTCCTCCTGGCCACTGCCGACAGCCAGGACCGGGTGGCTTTGGATGGGGGACAGCGTGGGGACGAGGATGCTCTCCCCGTGGTCATCCAGGACCAGTATATCCAGGAGGCGAGGCAGGTCTTTGAGAAGATCAGCAGGATGGGTTCTCAGCAGGACTACGGTTTCACAGCCGAGCAGAAGGACAGTGGAGGTGTGGAGGGTGCCGAGGTGGTGTCACCGACAGGGACGATGGACGTGACCCTTCAGGGACGGGCAGACAGCACGCGGTGTTTGAAGGAAGTGGAGTCAGAGGTGATCCTTGCTTGCAGGAAATCCGTGGAGGAGCTGTCGGGTCATGAGTCGAACGTGACGGACGAGGGCATCGTCACGGAGCCGGAGCCCGTGGGGATGCCCTTCCAAGACCTGCATGAAGCTGTGGATGCCTGGACGCTGCCCAACGCTGGGCTGGCAGCCGGTGACACTGAAACACCACTGCCCGCTCACCCAGCAGCAGTGGTTGAAGACCTTCCAGCTGGCAAACCCGAGACACCGAGCACCCCTGGCAGCTTGCGGCGCCGACGTAAGTTCCCCTCAGCGGGTGCCAATGGGATGGAGGGTGGCAGTGAGGGTGGCACCGAACCCTACCGCTCCCTGAGTGACCCCATGCCCCACCGGAGATGTTCGGTGGCGGAGGAAGCGAAGAATTTCTCCGTCGACAGCAACCTCCTGGGTTCGCTGAGTGCCAAGGCGGGCATCCCCCAACCTGCCGCCATTGCAGGCAGTGCAGGCAGCGCAGGCAGCGACCTGTCACTTGGCAGTGATGGACCACGGGACTACAGCAGCCTCATCCAAACCATCGTCAGCCAGCCTGGCGCCATGGCTAAGCTCATCGATGAGAAGGGCAATGGCAAGACCATCAAGAAGAAGTCGTTGAGCGACCCCAGCCGCCGCGGTGAGCTGCCGTCCGGTGCCTTCGAAGGTCCTGGTGAGGCTATCAGCGAGCTGGAGCCCAGCATCCCACCATCCAGCAGCGAGCCCATCCTTTCAGCACAACCAGCGGCGCCGGGCACTGGCCGCGGTTATGGCTTTGACCCCAAGTTGGCTGATGTGTTGTCCCCTCGCATCGCCCGGCGCAGCTCCAAGAAGCGCTCCAACCGTGCAGCTCACCAGGAAAACCAACCACCACCAGCACCTGCCGTCCTCATCAAGAGCCGCCCGGCCACCAAGCACGTCCGTCACACCAGCGAGCCCGCCACCTTCATCCCCATCACTGTCCCCGAGCAGCTTGTCCCCTCCAGCCACCACAGCCACCTCCCCGCGCCAGCTGCTGGCCGCTCACCTGGCAAATCCTTCCCGACCCTCCAACCTCCTTCACTGGAGGATGTCACCAAACGGTACATGCTGGCCCTCAACTCAGGTGATGCGTCCCCCAGTCCTGGGGATGGACCTCGCTCTCCTCCCGCTGCCCCACCGCCCCGGCTGCCCCGGTGCCCGCGGCCACCTGATGAACATGGCCCCAGGACCAAGCCACAGGTGGTAAGTGCCCATCCATGCTAAAAGCACCTTCGTTTCATGGGGTAGATGACCCCTCCAAAGCATTGGTGGCTTTGGGGGTCCCTTGCATGTCCCTCGTTGGGGACAAGTTGCCATACATGGATGCGCTGCTGGACGGCCTAGAGCCTTCCCAGCCCTTTCTGGCTGTCCCAGGGGGATGAGCTCTTGTTTGTAGGAGTGGTCCCCCCCAATAAAAAGGCGATTTTTGGGTGGGAAGAAGCAGTTTTCAGGATAAATAGCACCAAATTTTGGTGGAAGGTGGTTTTATAGACATATTATATGCTGTATTTATATATAGCATCTCCTGGCAATGCTAGATAAGGTCCCGGTAAACGAGCGTGCTCTTGGCCAGCCCCGAGATGCTGAACCAAAAAATTGTCTTTTCCTTGGTGGGGAGGGCTTTTGATCCTTTTGCTTGGGATTCCCCATGTCATATCGCTTATTGAGCAAATCGGCATTTTCCCCCCCAAAAAATCGCCATTCCTCTGCCCAGGACCATGGGCTTTGCCATGCCGGCAGCGTGGGAAAAAGGGGGGAAAATATTCTTGTGCATGTATTGACTATTTTATCAATGGGTAAAGTTTTATCCTGTCCTTGGAAGAATTAATGCTGTTTGGGGGATGTAGAGGTGGTTTGCTTGTGCCAAAGCGTGGCCGCATGCTTTGGGGTCTTTCCTGCGGTGAGCTTTTGGCATTGCCGGCCCCTCCGCTGTTGTTTGAAGATGGACTTGGGTTCCCATCGCTCCGGGTGTTTGTGCCGGGAAGCGCTTGGAAGCGCCACCTCCTCCTGCGGCACAGCAGCGCCGGCACCCACGGGGCTTTTAATAGCTCCGGGCGAAGCCCAGAAATACCCATTCCCGTGGGGGATGAGCTGAGAGCTCGCGGGAATGGGGCTGGCAGGGCTCTCTTGCCCTGCTTCGATGCCGATTTCAGAGGACGGGCTGGACCGTTCCCTTCCAACAGCCGCCGGCAGCCAAGCGTGAAGTCCCAGGGGCTGAGTCTGGCGGTGTAACCCTTGCTGGCCGGGGCAGAGCTGTGTGGAGCAAGGCTGTTTTTCTTTGCACGCTCCCAAAATCCAGATCCCTGCAGCATCATTCCCCAAAAATATCCTCTTGGGGTCAGGCATCCCCACAGCATTATTCCCTGAAGATATTATCTTGGGGTCCAGTATCCCCACAGCATGATTACTCCAAGATATTCTCCTGGGGTCCAGTGTCCCTGCAACATCCTCCTCCCAAGATATTCTCATGGGATCCAGCATCCCTGGAGCATCATCCCCCCAGGGTAGTCTCCTGGGGTCTGGCATCCCCACAGCATCATTACCCCAAGATATTCTCTTGGGGTCCAGCATCACTACAACATCATCCCCCCAAGATGTTCTCCTGGGATCCAGCATCCCTGCAGCATCATTCCCCCAAGATGTTCTCTTGGGGTCCAGCATCCCTGCAGCATTATTCCCCCAAGATATTCTCCTGGGGGGCTCTGCGCCCCATCCAGCTCCTGCTCTGGCTGGTGTCCCCATTGCTGGACAATAGCCATTGGTGGTGGAGAACGGGGAGCTCTTGACTCCTGTGCAAAACATCCTGGGAAATAGTTTTGGGTGAATTTTGCAGGATTTTTGCCCAATGTACCAGTTTAGAGCAAGGCGCTTGTCCTCTCTGATCACAGGGTGAAAACTGCTATTGAAGCATCAAGCATTACAATTAAGACAGGTAACGAGGAACCTCCCGGCACTGTGGCTTGGTGGCACCCTGGGGACATTGGCAGGTCCCCAAGGTGAGGCAGTGTACCCAGCAGCATTTCTTTATAAAGAAATATCTCTTACTAAATTATTAATACGTTGAGTTTATATAATATGTGGTTTATGTTAATAATTTATAAAGAGATATTTCATATTCAGGCAGCTTCCTGCGGTGTCCCAGGGACGGTGCCCACCCTGTGACAGCCCCAGTATCAGGGATGCTCGGTTGACCTTGCACCCCGATACACCCCCCAACCCTGGTCACTTTGGGATCATTTTGGGTGGATTTTTACCAACTCCAGCACTGGGCTCTGGCAACTGGGAGCCCAGTTTGGCCGAGCATCACCTCGGGGACATGGGCCACCCCGTAGGGCCAGACCCCGGGGACGCTGCTCCTCACCTTGCTTGAACCCGCCAGCCTCGGCAAAGAGGGTGCGAATTTTCCCTTTTAAGGGCAACGCTGCAGCTGTATCTTCAAATCTCTCTCCTGCCTTTGAATTTCTTTGTGCTGCAGCCATAACATAACTGAAACCAGGATTTTTATTTCTCTTTTTGATTTATTATATAGTAGAGCCGGGATGTTTTATTTCAGATGGCACCAGCCTTGGCTGGGGGGGCGGAGGGGGACCGAGCCCTGCAAGGGAGTTGCTTTAATTATGAGCAAGAGCATCGAGGACCGGATATAACTTGGCACCGGGACGGCTGGCTGGGAGTGGAGATTTACGTGCTCCCTGACCGACAGTGAAGAAATAAGCTTTATTTTTTATTTATTTTTTTCCCCCCTCCCTAACTCAATGGAGAGGGCTGGCGTCGCGAGGCCGGTCGTCTGCTTGGGGAAGCGGTCATCACTGCTTGGGGATTTTGGGGCGTTGGAGCATCTGTCCTGTGTCACGGTGATGGTCCATCTGTCCTGGGGTCCATCTCCAGCAGACAATGCTGGGAAGGGATTAAAAATGGGGTCCAGCATCCCTGCAGCGTCGTTCCCCCAGGATATTCCCCTGGGGTCCAGCATCCCTGCAGCATTGTTCCCCCAGGATATTCCCCTGGGGTCCAGCATCCCTGCAGCATCGTTCCCCCAGGGTATTCCCCTGGGGTCCAGCATCCCTGCAGCATCGTTCCCCCAGGATATTCCCCTGGGGTCCAGCATCCCTGCTGCATTGTTCCCCCAAGGTATTCCCCTGGGGTCCAGCATCCCTGCAGCATTGTTCCCCCAGGACATTCCCCTGGGGTCCAGCATCGCTGGTGCATTGTTCCCCCAGGATATTCCCCTGGAGTCCAGCATTGCTGCTGCATCGTTCCTCCAGGATATTCCCCTGGGGTCCAGCATCCCTTCAGCATCATTCCCCCAAGGTATTCCCCTGGGGTCCAGCATCCCTGCAGCATCATTCCCCCAAGGTATTCCCCTGGGGTCCAGCATCCCTGCAGCATCGTTCCCCCAAGGTATTTTCCCAGCCCCCATGGTTTGGGGATGGCTTTGGCACAGGTGAGCACTGCTGTGCCGGTTGTTTGATGGGTTCGGCCACCCGGCGTGTCCTGGCTGGGAGAGGTAACGTGCTGTTCTCCCTCGGCGGCAGGACTGTTTGTCCTGGGCGCTTTCCAGCGGTCCTCCATGGGGCTGGAGCCGGCCAAGCCGTCCTGGGTGCAGAAGAGCTCCTTCACCCCGTGTCTGATGCCGGGCACGAGGTTTTTAATTCCCCAGGAGCCGTTAGCAGCACGTCCCACTCCAGCGCACGGTGCGGGGGCCGCGGGAAGAAAGGATGCTTTCAGCAAAACAAGGAAAAAACCAAAAAAAAAATCAAGACAGAGAAGTTTTTCTGCCTCCAGCATCCCATGAGCCGCTGCGATGAGCAGCACACACATGCACACCCATGCACATGTGTGTGCGGCAGCTCATCACCAAGCGAGGGTGCATTTGGGGTTCATTTAGTGTGCATTTGGGGTGGATTTGGGATCCATTTGTGGATCCGGGAAGGTATGAGTGGGATGTCAGGCTGGCAACCCCTTGCATCTTTCTTTTCCCTGTGGCCAAATCCAGCACGGGATGGAAAATTAGGTATGCTCGCTGCCATGCTCTGTTTGTTGACTTAGCAGCAGTCGGATTAAACAGGAAAATATTGATTTAAATATAGCACCTCGCGGGAGTGGAGGAGTCGTGGGAACGCGGCCCCCGGCGCCCCGGCCGCTGCCTTCCCCACCTGCTGCTCCACGAGTGGGGCCACCGCACCCCGAAAAAGTCATCGGGGATGGAGGGGGATCCCCGGAGGGAACCATCAGGGTCACGTTCCCAGGGACACTTGCGTAAAAACCCCCCAATCCCTCCTGAGCATCCTCCCTCCAAGCTCGCCCTGGTGTGGTTCATCCTCCAGAAGCTCATCCTTGCTTTAGGGACAGCTCGAGGGCCAAATCTGTGCACCAGCCATATATTCCTTGGCCAAAGTTTGGCATCGTTGGACCTATTTATCCCTCCATTCCCTTTCCATAAATCTCCATAGAAACCAGGTTTTGGGCCATGGCTGGGAGTTTTCTTATTTTTCCACGTTACTGGGAATCTATAATTAAAGCCGTTGCGGGGGGGGAGGATGGGGATGGGTAAATCTTGGCTTTCCTCTCCCAGTGCCTGCGCTGATGGTTTGCCTGGTTCTTTTGCCCCCCTGGCTCCGCCGTGCGCAGCAAAACACTGGGGCGAGGGGAAACTGAGGCACACAGGCAGCCCCCGCTGCCCTTCGGAGGAGGCTGAGGGTGGGATGGAGCCAGGAGAAGCTGGCTGGCATCACGGGGGACCCACAGGTGATGCTACCTATCAGTGGCACGGACTGATGCTGGCACCACTGGCACAGGGTCAAGCAACACGGCCGGGGGGATGAACCAGCCCAAATCCCCTTATCTCTGCCCATTTTTACCCCTTTTCTTCCCCAACGTAAAAATCCCCTTAACGCTTCCCATTTTTGCCTCTTTCCTTCCCCAGTGCCAAGATCCCCTTATCTCTAACCATTTTTGCCTCTTTCCTTCCCCGCTGCCAAAATCCCCTTAACTCTGCCCATTTTTGCTCCTTCCCTGGTGCCGAAATCCTCTTATCTCTGCCCATTTTTACCCCTTTTCTTCCCCGACGTAAAAATCCCCTTAACGCTTCCCATTTTTGCCTCTTTCCTTCCCCAGTGCCAAGATCCCCTTAACTCTGCCCATTTTTGCTCCTTCCCTGGTGCCAAAATCCCCTTAGCTCTGCCCGTTTTTGTCCCTTCCCTTCCCTGCTGCCAAAATCCCCTTAACTCTGCCCATTTTTGCCTCTTCCCCTCTGCCAGGGTTTTGAACGCCCTTGGGCGATGCAGAGGACATGTACGGTGTCACCCAGAGCCACCCACCTCCCACCTCGCTCTTTGTCCCTTGTCCCCAGTGCCTGCCCCCACTCTAATTAAAAGCCTGTAATTAATTAGGCAGCAAACTCCAACAGAGGGGACGGACCAGCCAGGATACACATCCTTTGAGCCCAAACACCCCAGTAGAGCACCCTATGGATGCGGGGTGCCTTGTGATGGTGGCCATGGGGCAGGATCCGGCCCCGGAGTGAGAGGGTTAGCGCTGGGCTGAGCTTGGTGCCAGGGGCTGGCCTTGGCCCGTGGCCGCCTGGCCCAAAGGTCGGGCTCTTGGCAGGACGCCGGGGCTGCAGCGAGGGTGGGAGGCTGGGACGGACTCGGCCTGAGCTCCGCTTCCAGCCCACGGAGAGACCCGTGGCCCTGCGCAGGTGCTGGGGTGCACGTAGAGGGGTGCACGGGAAGGACCCTGGTCTGGGGGTGCACGTGCAGGGATGTATGGAGAGGTCCCTGATGCGGGGGTGAACATGCAAGGGTGCACGCAGAGGGCCTTGGTGCAGGGCTGCACGTGCAGAAGGTCCCTGGTTGCAGAGGTGCCCGTGCAGGGGTGCACGGGGAGGACACTGGTGCAGGGATGGAGGTGCTGGGGTGCACAGGGACATCCTTGGTGCTGGTGTCCATGCGCATCCCCGTACAAGGAAATCCCTGGTACTGGTGTGCACGTGCATCCCTGCACCGGGATGTCCCTGCTGCTGGGGTGCACATGCAGGGGTGCACAGGGAGGTCCCTAGTGCAGGGGTGTATGGAGAGGTCCCTGGTGCAGAGGTGCCTGGGCAGGGGTGCACAGGGAGGACCCTGATGCAGGGATGCACATGCAGGGGTGCACGAGGAGGTCTCTGGTTGCAGCGGTGCACGAGCAGAGGGACACAGGAATCCCCATGGTGCTACTGTCCATGTGCATCCCGGTACATCCCCGGTGTTGGTGTGCACATGCATCCCTGCACGGGGAGGTCTGCAGTGCTGGGGTAACGCTGGCAGATCCCTGGTGCAGAGGTGTATGGAGAGGGTGTTGGTGCAAGGGTGCACGTGCAGGGGTGCACGGGGAGATCCCCGGTGCTGCTGTCCTTGTGCATCCTTGTACGCAGAGATCCCTGGTGCAGGGGAGCATGTGCAGAGGTGCATGAGGAGGTTCCTGGTGCAGGGGTGCACGGAGGGGTCCTTGGTGCCAGGATGCCCATGCAGTGGTGCGTGGGGAGGTTCCTGGTGCAGGGATGCACGGAGGGGTCCTTGGTGCCGGGATGCCCATGCAGTGGTGCGTGGGGAGGTTCCTGGTGCAGGGATGCACGGAGGGGTCCTTGGTGCCAGGATGCCCATGCAGTGGTGCATGGGGAGGTTCCTGGTGCAGGGATGCACGGAGGGGTCCTTGGTGCCGGGATGCCCATGCAGTGGTGCGTGGGGAGGTTCCTGGTGCAGGAATGCACGGAGAGATCCTTGGTGCCGGGATGCCCATGCAGTGGTGCGTGGGGAGGTTCCTGGTGCAGGGGTCCAGGGAGAGATCCTTGGTGCCAGGATGCCCATGCAGTGGTGCGTGGGGAGGTTCCTGGTGCAGGGGTGCACGGGGGGGTCCTTGGTGCCGGGATGCCCATGCAGTGGTGCGTGGGGAGGTTCCTGGTGCCGGGGTGCTGGTGCTGGGGTGCACATGCAGGGGTGCGTGGGGAGGTTCCTGGTGCAGGGATGCACGGAGAGGTCCTTGGTGCCAGGATGCCCATGCAGTGGTGCATGGGGAGGTTCCTGGTGCTGGGGTGCACGGAGGGGTCCTTGGTGCCAGGATGCCCATGCAGTGGTGTGTGTGGGGAGGTTCCTGGTGCTGGGGTGCACGGAGAGGTCCTTGGTGCTGGGATGCCCATGCAGTGGTGCTTGGGGAGGTTCCTGGTGCAGGGGTGCACGGAGGGGTCCTTGGTGCCGGGATGCCCATGCAGTGGTGTGTGGGGAGGTTCCTGGTGCCGGGGTGCTGGTGCTGGGGTGCACATGCAGGGGTCCAGAGGGAGATCTCTGATGCTGGCATGCACGTGCAGAGTTGCACGGGGAGATTCTGGTGGTGGTGGTGTGCACGTGCAAGGGTGCATAAGGAGACTGATGGTGCTGGTCTGCACTCACAGGGGTGCACAGGGAGATCCCCGGTGCTGGGGTGTCTGTGCAGGTGTGCATGGGGAGGTCCTTGTCGCAGGGTTGCACGGGGAGGTCCCTGGTGCCGGTGCATGAGGGTGCAAGGATGCATAAAGAGATCAGTTGTGCCCATTTGCCTGTGCAAGGGTGCACAGGGAGATTCATGGTGCTGGTCTGCACACAGGCAAGAACGCACAGGGAAAACCCCGGTGCCGTTTGCACACGCAGGGGTGCACAGGGAGGTCAGTAGTGCCACTGTGCACCCCTGCACCCTTGCACGGGGAGATCCCAGGTGCTGGAATGCACATGCAGGCGTGTAGGGAGAGATCCTGGCTGCTCCGTATGCAAGGGTGCACGGAGACATCCGTGCTCCTGGTGCACACACCCAGCGAGGCACAGGGATGGTGCAGGGCTGCACCATCACCCTGCGTGCATTGCACGGACCGCTCTGCATTTCTGGGCAGCCTGCCCGCGCCCTGCCTGCACGCGTGCACAGGGCTTCGTGCCTGGGCTTTTCCATGCAAAATCGCACGCCTCCGAAGCTTCTGCTCGGAGGAGGTGGCCTCGATCTCCGATCTGCTCTTGCAGGGGGAAGCAGCAGGTCGGCATCTCCGAGATATGCACGTGCATCGGTGGTACCCTCCCACCAAACTCAGCTGGGATGGAAGCTCAAAGCTTCCAGGGTCTTGTAGCCGCGGCGTTAATCCATCCTCACAAGGGTTATGGGATTTAGAGCCTTTCCCAGGGATATTTCTGAAGTGGGAGGTTTCCCATGTATGCTGAGCCCTATGTGATGGGAGGGACCAGAGAGGTGATCTGCCGAGGTCTCCGCTTGCTGCGACTTGTTTGCTGAGCTCCATCACCTGTCCAGCGCAGGCAGGTCCCAATGGAGCAGTTCCCACAGCTTCGGAGCTGCAGCAGGGACTTCTCCTAAATTCAGGGTGGAAAAGGTGGTGCTGTCACACAAAGGGAAGATGCAGCGGGGCAGCACTGAGGTTTGGTCTGCACAGAGTTTCTTCCCCTTCTCCCAGGGCTTTCCCCTGGAAAGACACTCCCATCCTTCCATCCATCCATCCATCCATCCATCCATCCATCCGTCTCCATCCGTCTAGCTCCCTCCATTCACTTATCCATCTCCATCCGTATATACATCTCTATCTACCCATCTCCATCCACCCACCCATCCATCCATCCATCTCCATCCTTCCTTTTCTATCTATCTCTACCCATCCATCTCAATCCATCCTTTTCTATCTATCTCTACCCATCCATCTCCATCCATCTCCATCCATCTCCTCCCATCTCCAGCCATCTCCATCCACCCATCCAGCCATCCCCCTCCACCCATCCCCCTCCACTTATCTCCACCACCTATCCCCAGCACCCATCCAAAACAACAGGCCCCACTAGCCATACAGGCATGATTTTCAGAGCGGGCTTGGTCCATCTTCCAGGACATCTCCTCCTGGAGGCATCAAGCCCAGCTTGCACAGACAGAACCCACTAAACGAAATACATTGCAATTTCCACCATGGTGTTTCCAGGCCAGGATGTGTCCAGAGAAGAAAAATCAGCCACTTCCACCCCCTCTCCCTCAATGTGGCTCTTTTTAAAGCTCTGATGGTTGGTCCCGGTGGGGCTGTTTCTCCGGGCTCCCTTGGTTTCCATGGAGAGGATGGGTGAGGAATTTCGAAGGGAATGGCTCCAGTAAATGAACTCTTCTCTAAAAATAGAGTGTTTGCTTTTGGGTCTTTGGGAACTGCGGCCTGGCCAATGGGAAGGAGAACAAAAATCAGCATCTGGGTAAAAATATTCCAGTAACTCACTCTTTGTGCAAACTCCCGTCGGAGCTGCTCAGCTTCCGGGGAATAGGGGATTGGTCCCAGTCTGCCCAGTTCCTGCCCACAGTGGTACCAGTTGCTCCGTGACTGCCGTTCTTGGTTGCAGATGGGGATTGTCCCCAAGCTGCGTGTCCCCCTGTGCCTTATATAGATTATTTTAAGTTGAAACCCTTTAATTTGAGGGGTAGAAGGGTTGATGGCAGGAACATGTTGGGCTTGTGTGAACCCCATGCCCTACGATGTCCCAAAGCCCCTGGGCATGTCCCTTTCTGGGAATCAGGGGTTGGCCACTGTCACCTTCCACCTCACTGGTGACATCCAAGACACCGATGAACCCCACTAAGACATCTCTGTGTGGATGTGCTGGGAAAAGGACATCTGTGGTAGTGTCCACCACCAGGTCCCCTCCAGAGAAGCCACCATCCCAATGGGGGGACAGCCACCACCAGGTGGCCCCTGGAGGAGTCATCATCTCAATGGGGGACGGCCACCACCAGATCCCCTCCAGAGAAACCACCATCCTGACGTGGAGACATCAGCATCCCCACATGGTTCCTGGGGCTGGAGAAGGTTTCCTTGGCGGTACCGTGGAGTTGCTATTTGTGACTGCCTGTTCCCGAGCCCTCCGGTACTCTCCAAAGAAAACAAGAAGGGAGTTGTTTGCATGGGAAGATTGGCATCTCCAAGCCCGGGATATGGTTTCCTGCTTTTTTTAGCCGGAGTAGCAGCAGACTCATCGGCCTGCCCTGATTTGGCATCCTTCTTCTTGCTTTTTTTTTTTGGAAGGGTTTCATCCTGACCCCTCAGCAGAAACGCCGTCGCTAGCTATAGGGGATCAGTTTTTGGTCCTTTTTTTTTTTTGGTTGCCCAAAACCCTGGTGAGATGGGATATAGATGGCTCAGAGCCTCAGTAAGCGGAGAGGGGACTCGTCCCTTGGTCGTCCGAACCCGGCGCAGGTCAGTAGATGCCAAAATGCACTTTTTTCGCACCAACCTCCCCCCCACCCCACTGGGGTGCCGCCGTGACAATGACACCACAGGGAAGGCGTCACCTCTCGCCTCGCCGTGATGTGACGTGAGATGGGGGCGTTCCTGGCAAGGTCCGTGGTCCCCCCCCCCACTGGCTCCCTGCCACCCCGGTTGCAGCTGTGCTGGGCGAGGGGACGTGCCGAGCGTGGGCTGCTGCGGGGCTGAATGTCCATGGGACACGGGTGATGCTGGGGATGGAGGCTGGCACGGGCACAAAGGGGGTCTTCTCCTGGTGGTTGCACCCAGGCTGCTGTCCAGGGCATGGATCTAGGTGGGGGGGGGCATGAGAAGGGCCGGGGCAGGGGCACGGCACGGGCTGTTCGGGGCTCCTGGCTCCTGTATGTCCATCAGCTCCTGGGTGTCTGTCAGCTCCTGGGTGCCCATGGACTCCTGTTGGCTCCTGGGTGCCCATCAGCTCCTGGGTGCTTGTGGATTCGTGGATGCCTGTGGACTCCTAGTACCTGTCGGATCCTAAGCATCCATCCATCAGCTCCTGGGTGTCCCATGAACTCTTAGAGGCTTGTGGATTTCTGGGTGCCCATGGACTCCTGGTACCTGTTGGATTCTGAGCATCCATCAGTTCCCGGGTGTCCATCAGGTCCTGGGTGCCTGTCATCTTGTGGTTGCTTGTGGATTCGTGTGTGTCCGTGGACTCCTGGTACTTGTTGGATCCTGGAAATCCATCAACTCCTGCAACTCCATACACTCTGGGTGCCCATTGGCTTCTGGGTGCCTGTGGACTCCCAGGTTGGCTCCTGGGTGCCCATCAGAGCCTGGGGGTCCATCAGCTCCCAGATTTGTGGGGGTCCAGGGTAGCTCCTGGGCATCCATCAGCTTCTGAGCATCCATCAACTCTTGGGTGCCCTTTAGCTCTCAGGTGCCCATTGGTTCCTGGTGCCCATTGGCTCCTGGGTGCCCATCAGCTTCTGATGCCCAATGGCTGCTGGGTCCCCGTCAGCTCCTGGATGCCCTTTAGCTCTCAGATGCCCATTGGTTCCAGCCCCCCATCAACTCCTGGGTGCCAATCACCTTCTGGTGCCCAGTGGCTCCTGCTGCCAATTGGGTCCTGGGTGCCCATCAGCTCCTGGTGCCCATCACCCCCTGCGTTCCAGGCTGGTGCCCACCTGGGTACCCCAAGTTTGCTTGCATCCTGCTCACCTGGATCCACACCCCATGCCACCAGGCACCCAGGGCAACTCCTACCCACATGTGCTAGGCTGGCACCCAGTGGCGATACCAAGGGGTGCCAGCACGGAGCACCCTTCTCCTCCCTGGCTTCCCTCTCCCCCCAAAATCCCGATAACTATTGCTCTGGGGGTGCTGCGGGATGCGGGGTGCAGCTTGTGCCAGCAGCGGAGGATGCTGGTGGGGGATCCAGGGATACTGGCGAGTCACGAGGTGGCATTACCCCTCAGCCGGTGGGTGCAGAGCCAAGCGCGCCGGGAGGCAGCGGAGAAGGAGGCGGGGGGAGAAGAGCGTGGCTGACCTCAGCATCTGGAAAGCTGCGCTCTTGGGCCGCGGCCTGCGTGCCGAAAACCGGAGGCAAAAAAAACCTTCCATATTTGGTGAAAGCTGCTCTAGGGCTCTGCAAAGGCTGGCTGCAAATGGGGGGCCGGCAAGCCCCCCGCCGTGCCCTGGGCTGCGGTGACACGAGTTTTGCAAGGGCTCTGCAAATGTGCCGGGGGATGGATGGCAGCGTGGCGGGGGGTAAATTGGGGTGAGCGTCGCGGAAAGGCTAGAAGGGGGGCATGGGGAGGGGGGCACCCATGGGGTGCTGTCAGCGGCAGAGGGAGGATGCCCTGAGGTGCGCCAACATGACCCTGAGCCTCCTATTTTGCAGGGTGGGAGGGGGAAGAACCCCTCACATCCCAGTGCCGGTGATGCAAACCCTGCTTTCAAGTGAAAATCCCATGGGAAAATCCCCGTGACACATTTAGAGGATGAATTTTTGTTGTTTCGGGAAATGAGCCTCCCACCATCTCCCCACTCCCCATCCCACCGGCACTGCTCCCGGTGCTGCCGCTCATGGGGACGGCACCGGCATGCCCAGCATCCTTCCACCCTGCCCTGAAAAAGTTACTCCAACTCCTTTATTTTTTATTCCTGGCTTTTTCTCACACTTAAAAAGCAGAATTACAGCCAGGCCCTGTCCTCCAGGGATGAATCACCGCAGCCGAGAAGTTAAAGAAGGGAAAACGGCCGAATTCTCGGCGCATCCGTTTGGGGCTGAAGCTGCCCTCCTCCTCCTCCTCCTCTTCCTCCCTGTCCTGGAGGCGGTTGTGCCGCCGGGTTTCTCCATGGGAGCATCCCTGAACAAATCAAGGCTCTTCTGTGAGCTGGGAGCCTGGGAAAAACCACGAGCGAGGGAAAAGCAAACATCTCGAGCCCCAGGGCTGCGAATAAACACGGGAGTATTATTAGTAACCGAAGCGGAGCTGAATCAGAGCTGCTGATTTATGCTCTTATTTCCTTTCAAGAAGTTACGCTTCGGAAAACGACTCGGACTTTTCTTACCCGTGGGAGAAGAGCGAGCGGCTGGGCGGGGAGGGGATGCAGCCCCGGACGTGATGCTGTATGGCGTCAGCCTGGCTCGGGCACGGCCCCTCTTCTGCGGCACAGGTCCTCGTGTTCCCTTGGGATGTGGAGGGTGGTTTCCCCAGGACACAGGGTCTGGTGGTCCTGGGAATTGGGGGGGGCTGGTACCCAGGCATGGGATGACTGATATTCAGGGATGAGGAGAGTGGTACCCGGGGGTGATTGGGTACCATTCAGGGTTGATGGAGGTGATTGGTATCCAGGGACAGGGGGACATGCCCTGGGAAGGAGGTGGCTGGAATTCGGGGATGGTGGTGACTGGTACCCAGGGATGGCAGTGGCTGGTACCAAGGGATATGGTAACTGGTGCCCAGCAGTGGAGGTGACTGGTGCCCAGCGATGGGGTGAGTGGTGCCCAGGGTTGGAGGAGACTGATGCCCAGGGTTGGAGGAGACTGGTACCAGGGATGGAGGTGACTGGTACCCAGAGATGGTGGTGGCTGATACCATGGATGGGGTGACTGATACCCAGGGATAGAGTGACATATGCAGGGATGCGGTGACTGGTACTCAGGGATGGGGAGGGCTAGTACCAGGGATGGGAGTCATTGATGCCCAGGGATGGAGGTGACTGGTACCCAAGGATGCCAGGGGCTGGTACCCAGTAAAGCAAGGTCGTCCCCTGTCTGGTGGCTGCCGTCCCTCCACTGTGTGGCACAGAGCTGTGTGGGACATATGGCTGAGCATCATTTATCCCGAGGTGAAGGCTGGATGGGTTTGCCTTGAAAGCCCTACAAAACCCAATCAAACCTGCCTGCTTAAAAACATCCCGAGAGGACATAATGTGATTTTTTCCAAGCAATTTTCCTGCCAGAAACCGAGCGATTGAGGAAATACGGAATTGGATGCAATAGCATCATCCTATTTTGGATGATGGTGCCAGCCAGAGACTTTTCCGGCTGCACGAGCAGGATGATGCTGTTTGCTGCAGGAGTGTTTACTCAGCGCGTTGGGATGTTTGGAAGCAGATCCAGCGTTTTTTTCCAAGCCTTTTTTTTTTTCCCTGGGATTTTGATAGAAATAAAGCCAAGGGTGCTTTAAAATTGTTAAGGCTGGGTGTTCCCCATGCACTGTAGGCTCCCTGGGGCAGAGGACTGTCCCCCTCCATGGGCCAGTGGCTCCCACTATGTCCCAGCTCCCTCTAGTGGGATCTGCCCAGGGAAGAAGCATCCAGGGAGAGAAAAGGTGCAGAAATCCCAGTTCCCCCAGTTTCTTCCAAACTGGGAATGAGGGTCTCAAGGAGGTGGTGCCAAGATTCTGCTCCGAGACCCTAGAGAATCTGCCCTAGCTGTGCAGAGTATCGGGAGCAAGGACAAGCCGTAACGAGGGAAAAACAACTTGTATTTATTTATTCTTAACATTTTGGCTCATTTTGGAGGGGTGGGAATAATTACGCTAGCAGGGCTAGCTCCTCCTTCGGCAGCTGTGGGAAGGATGAGCTGGGAAGGCCCAGAATGGCAAATCCTGCTCCCGAAATGGTCCAAGACACTCCAGAATTTTCCTAAAACTGGATTTTTTTCGCCACAAAGTGAGGTCTCAGGGTCAAAATCCCCATGACAGCTCACCCAAGGTATGGCTGAGCCCTGGCACAACTCATTACACCACTGACCTCGGAGAAACACTGCATAGCGTGGCTCTGGGAAGGGAATTTTGGGGGAGGAACGGCATCTCCAGGGATACAGAGAACCCACATCCCATGGGATGTGATTTTAGCATCCCAGCCGGGTGGTGACAGCATGTGTGACACCCACCTGCTCGTCCCCAGTTTCAGCAGCCCAGTTCCCTCCGGCAGCGGGATTTGAGGGGGTGGGGGAGGGGGGAGAGTCCTTGAAGTGGCTGCAAGTGGCATCATTACATGCATTGATGTGTGCACGGTCTCAGCCTGGGCTCAAGGGCCAGAGGTTGCCACAATGGCCGGGATTCCTCATGGATGTACATTCCTGCTCTCCCTTTCCCCTAAACCCCCATTTTTTCTTCAAAAGATGAAGTTTTTAGGACTTTCCGCCATGGATGCCTATTTGTTTGCAGAGCATGGAGGCAGGACATGATTTTCCAGGTCCTTTTTTAAATATTTTAACATGTTTTAAAACCCTGGGGGATGCTCAAGCTCTTCCTGCATCCCTACGCCCGGGTGGGGAAAAGCAAAATCATGGATTTGCACCCGGATTTTTAATTAAAAAATGAAATGGAGCAGCCCAGGAGAGCTCCCATCCTTCAGTGGGAGGCCAAGAGGGGCCTGGGGGTTGTGTTTCCAATGCTGGAGGGAAAAAACTGGGGGAAAATCTCCTCTCCGAGCGCCCCATCCTGGATTTGGGGGTGCCACCAAGTCTCCCCCAAATCCCCAGTGCCGGATCCACTCCATCTTTGGGTTTTCGGGAGCATCCCCGTGAGGCTGGCGTAAGCCTTTGGGATAGGGGATGAACCCCTCGGCTCCATCCTATGGGATTGGGATGCTTTTCCTGCAAAGGTTTGGGGTTTTTGGGTGGAGGAAACACCCAGGTTATGAAAAAAACCCCACAGAGGATTGTCCGAAAGGAAATTTAAAGGTGTTTACAAAGAGCCGCGCTGCTAAAAATAACCAGCTCATATTTTAGACGGCCCTAAAAATAGGCAGCGCTGTTGGAGTGGCCAAACACTCCCAGGAATTTCCTGTGGGCTGCGGGCCGCGCGCAGGGGGGTCCAGGCTCGGCGGCCGGCGGGGACGACCGGCAACGCTCCGGCTTTTTCTTTCCTGGGTGACAGCGAGATAACCTCCGTTGGGCCCCTCGATGCACAGCAGGATCCAGCCTGTCTCCTTCCGTGGTCTGGGCAGCGATGGGCTTAACCCTTCTCCATCCATCCTTCTTCCCTGATAACATCCGAAAATGTTGGAAGGGTTTGAGAGTGTTTTTTAAACCCATCAGCAGAAAGCTCAACCTTAATAGTAGACACTGGAGAATCTACTTGCACAGTTAAATGAAGGGATTGACTCAAGGGAGGTGTTTGGGGAGTGGGGATGTGGGAAGGACCCTCTACAGACGGATGGATGGAGGGATCCCCCTGCTCGCCCCGGGGACAAGCGATCCCATGGGAGGGCTGGAGGGCGTTGCTGCAGGCGGAGAGGCCGGGTCACCCTCGCAGTGTCACAGCGTCGCAGCGTCACGGCGTCGCAGGCCAGCTGGGGCTGGGGTTGCAGTTTAAAGGAAGCAGGGATTGCGAAGAGGAATGGGTTTGGGATCGCAAACCAGATGGATCGGGGATTGCAATGCGGGTGGACCCAGGCGTGCAGCCCGGATGGGGCTGGGGTTGCAAGAGGAATGGGTTGGGATCGCAGCCCAGGTGGATGGGGGACTGGAACCCAAATGAGCTGGGGATTGCAACGCAGACGAACCTGGGATTGCAACTCGGATGGGGCTGGGGTTGCAAGAGGAATGGGTTGGGATCGCAACCCAGGTGCATGGGGGATTGCGACCCAGATGGGTGGGGAATCGCAACCCAGGTGGATGGGGGACTGGAACCCAAATGAGCTGGGGATTGCAACGCAGATGAACCTGGGATTGCAACTCGCATGGGGCTGGGGTTGCAAGAGGAATGGGTTTGGGATCGTAACCCGGATGGATGAGGGATCGCGACCCAAATGAGCTGGGTTCAATGCAGATGAACCCAGGACTGCAAACCAAGCGGGTCTAGGATTGCAACCCAAATGAGCCCGGGATTGCGATGCAGATGGACCCAGGATTGCAGCCCAGATAGGTCAGGGATTATATAAGTATTTATATGCTTATAAAAATACTCCAAGGGAGGGTGCCGGGAGGATGGCACCAGTCTTTTTGCAGTGGTGCCCAGTGACAGGACAAGAGGTAACGGGCACAAACTTGACCATAGGAAGTTCCATGTAAACATGAGGAGGAACTTCTTTCCTTTGAGGGTGGCAGAGCACTGGAAGAGGCTGCCCAGAGAGGTGGTGGAGTCTCCAACTCTGGAGACATTCCAAACCCGCCTGGATGCCATCCTGTGCAACCTGCTGTAGGTGACCCTGCTCTGGCAGGGGGGTTGGACTAGATGATCTCCAGAGGTCCCTGCCAACCCCGGGGATTCTGTGATTGCAACAGAAATGGGTCCGGAATCGCAGATGGGTCTAGAGTTGCCATGCAGATGGGCCCAGGGTTGGAGCCCAAAGGGGTCCGGGGTTGCAACCCTGATGGGCCCAGGACTGCAACAGAAATGGGTCCGGGGATTGCAAGACGGATTGGCCTGGGGCTGCAGCCCAAATGGGGAGTTGCAGCCCAGATGGATCTGGGATTGGAACCCAGATGGGCCTGGGATTGCAACTGAGATGGGTTTGGGATTGCAGCCCAAGTAGGTCTTGGATTGGAACCCAGAATGTCCAGGGATTGCCACCCAGATGGGGCTGGGATTGCGATGCAACTGGGCCCAAGCTTGCGGCCCACGTGGGTCTGGGATCGCAACCTAAATGGGTCTGGGATTACAACAGAAATGGGTCTGGAATTGGATCCCAGAAGAGCCCAGGACTGCAACCTAGATGGGACCAGGACTGCAACCCAAATGGATCTGGGCTTGCAACCCAGATGGGAGCAGGATTGCAACCCAGACAGGTCCAGGATTGCGACAGGAATGGGTCTGGGATGACCGTGGCGCTGCAGAAGGAGGCGAAGGAACTGTTGCCTTGCAAACAGCCTCGTTACCCCTAATGCAATTAGCTGTACTGGGTGCAGCGCAGGCACCCATCATGCACACGCTGGGTGCTGTGGGTCCATCCTCCCTCATCCCAGTGAGGGGGTGTATTTAAGGCTGTTGCACCTCCCCTCTCATTAGGTGCACTGAGTTGGCCGTTCTCTGCCATGCAACCCGGGAAGGGGGCCAGGGGAGCGGGGATGGGTGCATAGCACCCCCTCCCCCGAGTGAGGTGCTCATCATCCTCATTACCAAGAGGAAATTTACTGGCTGCAATGGGAGGACGCAGCCCTGCTGCACGCCGTTGCTGTGGAAACGGGGTGAGCGGCTAATTAGATTTAATTAACGAAGCAGGAGGGGAGTGTTACAAACGGATGCGGGCAGGGTGCATCACCCGGCAAGCAGGGATGTGGGTGCCGAGGTGCTGATGTGGGGCGGGGGGAGAGCAGGCTTGCTCTGTGCCTCAGTTTCCCTGTCTGCAAGGTCACGGTACCCAGAGACACCCCCCCCCATTGATGGCGAGAGACCCCAAGGATGCTCAGCACCCCAACCCAGCATCATCTGTGTACCACCACCCCCCAAAACATCACACGCCCCAAGAAAACATCCCCCCCCCCCGCCAATACAGCATCCTCCTTGGGCAAAGCCTCTCCGCCAAACAGCATCCCTCCGGCAGGATCCGGCCCTGCCTGCATCCGCGCGTGTCTGTGTGGGCACGGCTCAGCCTCCATCTCTGCTCTCTCCTGCCCGTGCCTCGGTACCACCCGGGGCCGGGGACCCGCGTGCCGCCACGGACGCAGGCGCACGCCCGCCACACGCATCCTGCAGCCGCTCTGCGGGAGGGCTTTTTTTTTTAAAAAAAAAAAAAAAATATATATATATACACACACACACAGAGAACCCTATCGATATAAATAGCTCCTCTATTTTATTTCCCTCCTCGTTGCATCCCTGCGCAGCGTTCCGGCTATTCTAAAGGAGGGATTTAGGAGTGTGTGTGTGTGTATATATATATATATAAATAAATTTTTTTTTATTCCTTGGGCCGCGAGGGACGGACCGACCCCGGGACCCGCATGCTGCAGATGGTGAGGACTCTGGCGCAGTTCACCATCGCGCTGGAGGACATGCGAGACATCGGGGACGGCATCGATGCGGCCTTCGCCGCCTCCGGGCTCGGTGGGGCGGCCGAGGAGCTACCGGAGAAGGGTTGCGGCAGTCGCGGTGGTCCCGAGGTGATGCGAAAAGGGATGGAGAGAGG
>VFFE01007541.1:190763-203550 GCA_008921705.1 Burhinus oedicnemus | reverse complement strand
GGTGGCCTCCTCTGGCCCCGCTCCAGCAGGTCCATGTCTCTCCTGTGCCGAGGCCCCAGCGCTGGAGGCAGCACTGCAGGGGGGTCTCCCCAGAGCGCAGCAGAGGGGCAGAATCCCCTCCCTCGCTGCTGGGGATGCAGCCCGGGATGCGGGGGGCTTTCTGGGCTGCCAGTGCACGTTGCTGGCTCATGTTGAGCTTCTCATCCACGAGCATCCCCAAGTCCTTCTCAGTAGGACTGCTCTCAATCCATTCTCTGCCCAGCCTGTAGTTGTTCTTGGGATTGCCCTGACCCAGGTGCAGGGCCCTGCACTTGGCCTTGTTGCACCTCATGAGGTTCACTCGGACCCACTTCTCAAGCCTGTCCAGGTCCCTCTGGATGGCATCCCCTTCCCTCGGGTGTGTCAACCACACCACTCAGCTTGGTTTCATCTGCAAACCTCCCGAGGGTGCACTCGATCCTATTATGTCATTGATGAAGATTTTGAACAGTACTGGTCCCAATACAGACCCCTGAGGCACGCCACTTGTCACCAGTCTCCATCTGGACATTAGGCCGTTGAGTACTACTCTCTGGATGTGCCCATCCAACCAATTCCTCAACAACTTCAAATGAGTTATATTAGTACCTCCCTAACTCTACACAGATCAGATGTCTAGATGCCCACTGGCTTCCCTTGGGCTATGGTGAGGTCTCCCTGAACCTCTCCTCTCTTCTTGGCCCCATCACTGTACATCTAAACACTCCTTTCTCCCATCACTCCTTTTAAATTCAAGCCTTCACCCCAGAAGAGAGCACCTACCAGTTTAAATGCAGAGCTTCTAGAAGAGCTAAGCTATATCAACCAGAGCAGCTAAGCGACATGTGGATGAATCTCATCTCCATCTCCCCGCCACAAGATATTTATCATTTTCCCACAAGACACTGTAAATCTCCACGCTGAAGGCTTTACATTCAGACACCATTCACAAAGACATCCAATACAACTAGGGCTTCACACTTGCAAATGCAGCAAGACAGAAAAAGTATTTTATCTTCTTGCAGTGCACACCATCCTTGTGTCCCTAAACATCCACCAGCCCAGGCACCTGTCTTCAGCAAATGAATGGATTCTGTTGAAGGATCAAGGCCATATAGTCCTAAATAACTGCTCTCTCTCTCAAGACCTGGACTCGAATTGGAGCACCACCATTACTCAAGTGTGTTTTCAGGTCGTTTAAATTCACTCCCGGATACAATGAAGAGTCTACTAATGAGTCTTCACTATACTATTTTCTGACATTTTCAAGAATCAATTTCCTGTTGGCATTTATCAGTATTAGCTTAGAGTGGAAAGGAGGCAAGCTAACATTTATCCAGTGAATACAAAAGAAAAATTGACGACAAGATTCTCCATTTCCGGATTACCCAATTGGACCTCATTCAAATAAACAAAAGAAAATCTTCTTCAAGCAAGTTATTAAGTCATCTCTGAAGATGAAAGATGACTACATCTCCCAGCTAAGCCCGTTAGAACCAGGAACTGAGGATAAACAAGAACGAATATCAGCTGGAGCATTCTGTCAACGTGCACAGTACTTCAGTTTCTACGGCCAAGCTTCAAAATTTCATTAATAACTCATGGTATACGTGAATGCACAGTCCTTAAAACAGTGACTTGCATACTAAAAATGTGAACAGTTTTCCATCCCAGTTGATTTTGTCCTCATTAGCTCTGATCACAATGTCAAAGATCAAATGTAGACCCAATAAACACTTAAAGATAAACTAACTGAGGCAGCAAAGGGCCCTCTGGCAGGCTCTGCTCTAAAGTCCCACTCAAAGGAAGGCCAACTTAGGTCAGGCTGCTCAGGGCCATGTCCCAGCAAGGTCTGATTGTCTCCAAGGATAGAAATTCCCATCCTCCTCCGGATCCCGCTCCAGGATTTGAGCACTCTCATGGGGAGAAACTTTCCTAGCATCTAATTGGAATTTCCCCTGACGCAGCTTGTGTCCATTGCCTCTTGCCAAAAGCCACCTTCTTCTCTACAGCCACTCCTTAGATAGCTGCAGAGACCAGTAAGATCTCCCCCTTCCCTTCTCCAGCTGCATAACCCCTGCTCTCAGTCTCTCCTCGTACATCCCAGGGCTCCATGTCCAAGCATTCTGGAGTCTGTCTGGGGCTCCCTAAAACCTGCCTTGGTTTTAGGGAGCCCCAAACCAGACTCAGTGCTCAGATGTGGTCTCAGTAGAGAGGAAAACCCACATCCCTCAAGCTGCTGGCTGCGCTGTCACTATTACAGCCCAGAATGCAATCAGCCTTCACTGCCAAAAGTACATCCAATAGCTGAATCTCGTATTGCAGAGGGATATAACAACGGGAAAATACCTTGCACTCCAAGGATTTGAAGCATTTAAGTGAGAAAATCGATATACTTGACTAGCAGATGTTGACCCACCAGACCTTACGGACATTGGGAACAGAATCAAGGCGCCTAGGCTTCAATTCCCTCGCCTTAGAGAGGCTGCAGAGGGATAAGGCTTTCATCCCTCTGTTGGATTTAAGACCCGTGAACCCAACAGGGAGCAGGCGGCGGTCTGCAGGTCTCCACAGTGCATGAGTCAGCTCTCATAGTGCTTTGTAACCTGTCCAAAGGCTTCATCACCTCTCCATCTAACAACCAAGACCACGAACATCTGGTGCAAAACTCCACGTGAGCACATTCTCCAGCTCTTGCTTTTTACTCCTCATCCTCAACTTTCTCTCTTCTCCCCGTCTTTGCTTAGTACTCCAAATCTCATAAGGTATGGGACTTTCTCCATTAGCTACAGCCCTCTCCAGGCAGGAGATGGACTCATTGGAAGGGTACATCTGTCAACGCAACCGATTTGAGCCAGTCTGGCCACTTCAAAAACACTGCAAAGGTTTTGGCTCATTCACTACTCCTAGGTAACACGCTGCGGTCTTGCATCAGAGGCACCTGCCAATAAATAAATGGGAAGAAAAAAGGAAGAAACTGGGTCTAACAGACAACGGGTCTGAAGTAAGGAGGAAGAAAATACTCCTGCGGTTCTGGCTGCTGAGGTTTCTCTAGCTGACCAGACGCTTCCTGAAGTCAGTCATTGCACGTCTCAGACATATCTTACTTGATTATGGCAAAGACTAGGCTAATAGCTCTCTGCACACCTTGTTAGAGAAGACCGTGAATGAGATTTCTGAGCTGTGACATGCTCCATTTACAATTCAATTTAGCAGGTCAAAGAAAGTGGCAGCGAACATATTATTGAAATATGTGTTCCTGCTGGGGCTGCCGTAATTGAACTGTAGATCAACAGATGCAACAAAAAGAGAGCCAAACCTCTAAAAATAACATTATTACACTTGGTGAAACACCTCGGCTCCCAGCCTCCAAAAACACAACCAGAAAGGGTAGTCAGGCAGGACAGCTAATTCCCTCCAGGCTTTAGGGCTTGCAGCCTCGCAAAGCTGAGGAGCAACCGGGTGGTTTTGTTTGCCCAGGTAGCAAGCAAAGGGATAAAGGCATCCGAAGGAAGGGATAACCCATACTTGCCTGCTCCTCCTTCCCCCTCCCCACTCTGCCACTACAGAGGACCAGTTTCTCTCCGGGTGTATTTCACTGAACAGAGGCAACACCTAACTGTATCCCAGCAGCCGTAATCATCACAAAAAATGCTGGCAACTCTCAATGCCGCTGCGACGGGAATTCCTGAGCCATTCCAGAGACGGTGCACAGCTGGAGCCAGGCCTGTTTCTGGCTATTAGTGGCCTCAGGGGACTTTCTGCAGCACTAGTAATGTCCTGGACCAGCTCTGCCTCCTGCAATTACATCCTCCCTCTTTCATTCAGCACAGAGGTAAACAAAAATCCCTTAGGGAGCCTCCGATTCATGAGAAAACAGGACAGAGCAATAGGGGTTCCCCAATCTACCCCCCACAGCATGATTTACGCGACTTTCACGGCTCCTGACAGTGTGTTTTTAATCTACTGTATCTTTCCCAAACGACGTAAGCAGGGATACCCAGTGCTTCTGGCCACGCTAATGGAACGATTTGAGTATTACAAACCTATTACTGATGCTAATGATGCACTATTCCCTTTCTCTTTATCAAACGCTTTGCATATTTGGAGGCAGCTATCTTTTTCTAATCTAAATAGGTCCAGCTCTTTCAGTCTCTACTGATGAGGCTCATGTAGAGGAAAAAAAAAATTAAATTACAGCCCATCGCTCTTGCACGGACCAACCGGATGAGGTCCAAGCCTTGCCTCAAGTGGAACACCTTGCTCGGCACGGCATCCCTGCTGGGCTCTCATCAGCACCACGCAGCAGGAGGACCGCATCCTCGATGCCTCCTGAGGGTGTTGTTCCTGCCAACACATCCCAGTCTCATGACTGTCCTTCTCGCAGGCACATGATGTCGTTGACTCGCATTCAGCTTACGGTTCGCTTTAATTAAAGCGCCAACATCCTGGGGCAATGGGGTTTAAGACTAAAAATAGGTTTAACAAAAAAAGGACTAGGTAAGTTACCTAAAAATCAAGCCAATGAAGGCTTGTAATTATTAAATGTAACGGCCTCAGTATCACCTCTTACACAAGAAACCTCAGAAATACCGATTGCCAGAAGGAGGATCATTTTGTGCACATCCTGGGGGTTTTGGAAGGTCTTTTCCTAGCTTGTCTGCTTCTGGCCCCAGTTAGAAATAAGACATTTGGTTAGATGGGTCCTCTGCCAGGCCTGGAAAAGGTTGTCGTCATTAAAACCCCCAGACACCTTCAGCAAAGCTGTGGCCCAGCTGCCCTGCATCTCAACAGATTGCTCCATGCCAGAGGAAAAAGCTCCGCATTTGCCTTTGCTGATCCTATTTCTGTCCTGGCCCCAGACTGCTTTCGTAGCTTGTCCAGCTCAGTTTAATCCCAGGCTCTGACGTGCTTCCAGCTCTTTCCTCTTTGGTGTTTACGAGTTTAATAAGCATGGCTTTCATTAAGAAGAATGGCAGATAGGATAAATACTGAATATTTATCCCTATTTAAAGAGAATTACTGTATCGCAGGAGTGTTTACAGGAAATTCTGTTGTAAAATGCTCTGGTTCAGAGCAAATAGTCCTGCCCCAAACAGCCTGATAAAGATGTAAAATGGATTCAAGGGCAAAGGACTGGACTGGGAGGAGAAAGAGCCAGTAAGCTGATTCCTTGGACAATTTCTTTCCCTTACTTGGCAGTAAACATCTGCAAACCAAACACTAAACATGCTACTTTGTCATGATGCTTGGCACAAAAAAACCCCCCAAGGATTTCTTTGCTGGTTGAAAGGGTGAAAGTATCTCCATCCAGAGCTGGAAGACAAAAAACTGACAGTAAAAGAGGCAATGGGTGACATTCTTGATATCAATATGAGGTCTTCCACTTTCCCTCAAAAGGAAAGACAAATCACCTTCAGCTTGAAAGGAGGGGTTGTCAAAGGACAAGCGCGCAGAGAGCAGGACCAGATGATCACAGAATGACCCTGGCGGTGGCAAACTGAAAGGACTGCTGTACGACACCCCAGATTAGACTCCGTTTGGGTCTAGGAAAATCCTGCTTAGCTCCCTGCTTCGTATGAACAACAGATACCACCGTGTTGTACCTCTAGACAAGGTGACAGGCTATGCACGTGAAATTTGCCATCCCCAAAGCCAAGCTTGTCTCATAGTGGTCATTTTGGTCCACCTGCAGAGAGGGCCATGCCCACACCAGCAGATGCAGAAGGAGAAAGCTAAACTACAAACATTGACAAAACTGGTGCCAAGAGCCAAACCAGAACATTTCCCCACGTGGAATCACAGAGTCACCGAGGTTAGAAGGGACCTTTGGAGATCATCTAGTCCAACGCCTCTGCCCAAGCAGGTTCACCTAGAGCAGGTTGGACAGGAAATCTGCATAGGCTCTATCTTCTCCTTCCATCAGGGTCACGAGTGACAGGCGATGACATCTTAAAAAGGCATTTGCAAGGGCTGACTATCCAGCCGTCCTCCCTGATGACTCAGCTGGAGCCCAGTTGAGGACAGCAGCAAGGAAAGCTATAAAGCAGTAGATATCTAAATGCTTGTGTTATTCAGAAATCACTGTCCGGAAGGCATGCAAGTGACAATAAGCAAAAATTATTGGCTAGTAAAAGCTGCAGCAACAAAGCTGAAGGTCTGACTTACACAAGGTCCCCCTTCCAGCAGCTCTGATAAATCACACATCACCGTTGTTGCAATCGGGCATTTTCTGTGAAGTTTGTAATTCTGGCGTAACGAAGTCGAACTATATAACAACAACTCTGCCACGCTTGTCTAGAGGGAAGCCACGAGATTCCCCAGCAGGTATTTCCTTCCAGTACCCATCACCGTGACTAAAATGCAAGCAGCCAACATGCAGACAAGGGAATTAAGCTGTTTCCACCCTGTTTTAAGCAGGAACGAGAGCCCAATTGCTCTATGCATGTGTTGGAAAAGGCATCGCAACTGCTTTATCTCCTGGTGCTTCCCAACGGCACGCGAACTGTTCAAATCCCAAAATAGCGGCACTGTCCAAATAACTATTTTTCTTCTCTTTGTTTATTACCATACGATCATCTGCAGCAAAAGCATAAAGACACACAGTGAGCAGGGGACATCGCAAGTGAGATGAAGCACTGGGCCACCAAGGGAGAGACATTCACCTTTCCAGAATCAGAGTAAACTTAACATTTCTGCTGGGATGCCCAGTGGGTGCCCCTGGAGACAACCAAAGCCCGCTGTGGGGATGTTCTTTAGAGAGAAAGCTCAGTTCATTTCCTCACCATAAAACTGTTTGCCATTTCAGAAGAGACATTTTAATCTCTCTTATATTCTCACTCTGTAAAAATGAGAATAATTATCCCTCTCATCAAGAGCTGCATATTGATTAAAGCACTTCAATTCCTCCAATGGAAGGTGTTCCAGAAATAGCAAGTCTACCACACCGCTGATTCTCGACCCTGCCGTACTCGAGAGTTTTTTTTCAAAGCAGCACCACAGCCAGCCCGACATTCCACTCCTGAAGAGGAAGTTTCATAGAATCATAGAATCACCCAGGTTGGAAGAGACCCTTAAGATCATCAAGTCCAACCATCAACCCAACACTGCCAAACCCACCACTAACCCATGACCTTCAGCACCACGTCTGCCCAGCTTTGAAATACCTCCAGGGATGGCGATTCCAACACTGCCCTGGGCAGCCTGTGCCAATGCTTGATAATCCTTTCAGTGAAGAATTTTTTCCTAATATCCAACCTAAACCTCCCCTGGCGCAACTTGAGGCTATTTCCTCTTGTTTTTTTCCTGGAAGTTCCAAAGAGCTTGCACTGAAAATAAGCCAAACAGTCAAAGGTCAAGGTTTTTCCTGGTTCACCACTAATTGGTTGTAACACATGCCGGGCAAAAGTGCTAATCTTGCAGCTCTCCTCCGTGACACCGGACATTTTGCATGAGCAACCTGCTTTCACACAATCTCTTTGCACAACCCAACATAGGTATTTAGCAAGTTGGAGATAAAGCCACTGTCCTGGCCAGTAGGTGGATGGACCAGACCGATACTCGTGCCTGGAAAAAACAGCTCGGGGAAATATGGAGGGAAAGAATTCCCAAAGCATCACTGTTTTGCAGCCTGGGATTTTATAGGCAAACAAACAACGTGACTTTTGGCTTCACATCTAGGATACATACTAATAAAAAATATTTCCAAGCACAAGAATAGATCACGACACGGGCACTGCCCATAGTGTCAACAACAGCATCCCAAAAGACACTCTTGTCGAAACCACACGCAGCCTCTCCTGCTGTGGAAGGGACTAAGGCAGTCATTTGCTTCGGCCCAAAATTAGGCACAACCTGCATCGTACCAAGGCATAAAGCCTGCATTCAATGATCCTTCACCAAGTTTTTCACGGAGCAAAGGAATGTCTTTCCTTGACATAGGTCCAGTCACAATCCACTCTCTGTGATAAGCAACAGCAGAGTTTGAACTCTCCCCCACACTACCACAGATTTAACATGTCCAGAGGACTAATATACATATATATTCATTACTTACTTCCTCAACTGTCCACAAGTTTTTTTAAAAAAATTAACTGCTCACAAAGTTGCTTTTATTGGCATAAAAACAAGCTCCTTTACAGAGGAGCCAAAAATGCCGTGAGCACCAGAGCATGACAAAAGGCTCAGTAAGACCAGGGGTGGCCTCTTTGGGTATAAACGTTGGATTTTTGCAGCTAAAGGAGAAAGGGTGCGATTGCAGAGGCAGACAGCCGCAGGGCTCTGCGTGCACCAGCGGTGCCTGGATGTGCCGCTGCCTCCTCCCTCCACAGAGCTGGGTGGGAAAAAGAGATCAATTATTTCCATTTTACGCTGGTTTTCATCTACTAGGCACTGTGCCGCAACCCATAAAACCCGCCTCCAATTCATGGATGATCCAGACAGGCAGGCAACGGCGCTTTCCCGGCAGTTTAGCCCCTTGCTGTGAATCAGAGATGCAGGAGGAGAACCCAACCCATGAAGATACGCAAACAACAGGGGGGGGGAAAAAGAGAGGAGGAGATCACAGCCAACATCCCACCCCGGCAGCTCAGATCCTCGTATACCATCATCTTTATCTTTTAAAACTGCTGTACCAGGTAATTTCTCTGTCCGGTCTTTCATTAGTGCTCCGCATGATGATTAATGGGGATAAAGTCGTTTCCCCATGGGTTAACCAAGTTACAGTCTGTTTCTCATATGGCATTAATTTATTCTCATATCTTACTGGACATCAAGAGAGACAGGGCCATGATCTGAACGGTGGGGCTCTCAGCCCAGCTGTCCCAGCACAATCTCATGTGATGGCCACGCACTGCCCCATCCACTGCTGGAGGGTGCTTCTCCCTTTCCATCCCAATTCATCCACGGTAAATTATGGTCTGCATGAAGCTCCTTAAGCCGCAAGGTAACCCATCAGACAAGCCAATAATATCCTTGACACACAAGCGTAGAAGCCGAAGTACCAGGGCAAGGGAGAGCAGGACTCGGTATCTAGCGTTTCCAGAGATCAACTCAAGCCTTTGCATCCAGCAACCCTTCCCAGGCAGGCATTAAAACAGTCAAAAGAAGCCCTTACTGGCTATCTTGCCCTTAACAGAAACTTCAGCGGAAGTGGCAGGAGAGAAGCAGGGAGGTGAAACCCATCCAGGTATGAATAGCTCAATACATGGACACCCTTCAAGGTGCTTTCCTCAAGAGAAGGAGCCTTGCAGAGAGGCTGAGCAGCCAGCTTGGGCACGCAGGTTGGCACAGACATTTTGTTCACTTCAGAAGTTTAAGAGCAGCTCTTCAACCTTTATTTCCTCGTTACACGATGGAAGGGACCCCTGGCAGACAGTCAAGATGCTCTAAGGGCTGCTGACCACATTGCTATCACAAGCAATTTTTTTTTTTTCACTTCTCCTACGCTGTTCAGACCATGATAAATATCTTGGACTGCAAGGAATAATAAGGACAGACAAACGCATGGCAGAGAGAAAAAAAAATTGGATTTTACATTAATTTAATTTTTACCTCCCCCCCAAAAAAATGCTTTCCAAATCAATTCTCTCCCTCCGCCTGCAGGAGTATAATTGCTTGTGCAACAAAACCCACAGCAGGAAAGCTATCTGCACAGTCACTGAAAAGGCATATGCCATCTCTGTGGGCTTTGACATCCCCTAAGTAGGAGACTGTATTGTTGAGGTAGATGTTTTTTGGGGGGGATGATCTTCAATAAGCCATAGAATGGTTTAGGTTGGAAGGAACTTTAAAGACCATCTAGTTCCAAACCCCTTGCCATAGGCAGGGACACCTCCCACTAGACCTGGTTGCTCAAAGCCCCGTCCAACCTGGCCTTGAACACCTCCAGGGATGGGGCAGCCACGGCTTCTCTGGGCAACCTGGGCCAGTGTCTCACCACCCTCACAGTCAAGAATTTCTGCCTAATAGCTCATCTAAATCTCCCCTCTTTCAGTGTAAAACTGTTACATCTCATCCTACCACAACAGGCCCTGCTATAACGTCCCTCCCCAGCTTTCCTGGAGCCCCTTTAGAGACTGGAAGGGGCTCTAAGGTCTCCCCGGAACCTTCTCTTCTCCAGGCTGAACCCCCCCAACTCTCCCAGCCTGTCCTCACAGCAGAGGGGTTCTAACCCTCTGATCATCTTCATGGCCTCCTCTGGACCCTCTCCAACAGGTCCGTGTCCTTCTTATGTCGGGGGCTCCAGAGCTGGACACAGTATTCCAGGTGGGGTCTCCCCAGAGCGCAGCAGAGGGGCAGAATCCCCTCCCTGGCCCTGCTGCCCACGCTGCTGGGGATGCAGCCCAGGATGCACGGGGCTTTCTGGGCTGCAAGTGCACATTGCCGGCTCATGTTGAGTGTCTCATCCACCACCACCCCCAGGTCCCTCTCCTCAGGGCTGCTCTCCATCCATTCTCCACCCAACCTGGATTTGTGCATCATAGTTCTGGTTTTACTTTTTGGTGGGCTTTTTTGGGCCCTGAGCTCTTCAGTGCATTCCAAAGTTTTTCCATCAAGAAACAGCCGGTGAAGAAAGGATGCCTAATATTTCAATTAATAGCTACGGCAGTCACGGTTCGTAATTACATGTTAGGTGTAGGACACCTGCTTATTGTTCATACTGACAATACATTAAACACTGACTACACAAAGCGTGGGGCAAAGGAAAAGCGAAGCCCGACTTAGAAACCCACAGCCAAATGCGAGGCTGTCAACTGCCTGCCTGCAGGGCGCCTGCCCAAACAATCCCCGTTTCTTTGTCACAGGAAATATCCAAATTATCTACGGCACCTCACCTCCCATTTCAGTGGGACTGACGGAGCTTCTAAACATAGGATGTGCAAAGCCGTATTTCCCATTTTTCACACACGTGATAAAAATCACTCTTCAGCTTTCAGGTTATTAATGCTTCAAATCCACTAAGAGAATATCACGGGTATTTTGCAGAGCCGCATAAGGACTCTTTGTTCCTTCCTATCCAAAAACAGGCAAGGAAGCTCAGAGGTAGGAGGTGCATCTGCTCTTTAAGTCTACAAGCTCAAGAGGAGACTCTCCTTGGACTGACTCCAGTACCAAACACGCTGCAGCTATCAGAAGAGGCAGAAAAAAGGAAAAGCAACAGCTCTAAAGCTAAGTACGAGCAGTAGCTCCCAACTCCCTAAGGGACGCAGTCTTTTGAATTTTCTTGTCGCGTTTCATACCAAACTGGTTATGTTTCCTTCAGAAACTCATGACAAAGAAAAGGCAAAGACAGATTGAACTGTGAGCTTTGGTCACTGAAGCAAGGTGGCCCCAAGCCCCATCTCCTTGATGGGCACAGCTCTCACACGCACTGCGATTCCCGGTAACACAGGGCTATTCCCCACCAGTCTTCATTTAGACTCTGCCTGAATTATGCAGGCAAAGGCTCTTCCATCATCTCCCTCCATTCTAGCTCCAAATGATCGCCGTTAGATGCTGAAAGTTCAAGGACTGCTAGCACCATCAGCCTTTGCCTGAAAGACAGCTGAATTTTCAATTACCTGTCTCATATCACAGGGGGCATTTCCCAAAGCATTTGCCAGCTGTGGCCAGTAGCCCTGGGAGTAACACAAAGGATTAAGAGGATAAAAAGATGGAGCCAGTTCCTGCCTGGCGTTAGAAACATTTTTTTCCACCAGCAAAAGGGCATGAATCTTTGATGAGCAAAGCTTTTCTACCGATTGTTCATCCATTAAGGAAACGACGTCAGAACTGATTTCTCCAGCCCAGGACCCCCACAAAAGGCCTAACGCAATGATCGCGCTATGCCAGACAAAAAAAAAAAAATAGGGGTAATAAATCACATGGCGGCAGCCTGGAAATAGGCTGGGACCACTGCCCAACCAAATTTACAGTTGAGCTTGCAGGAGGCAAGAGACAGGAAAAAGGTGGAATGTGACACCCCCAACCTCCAATTAGGAAGCCACAGGGAGAACTGCATATGGATGCCGGTATTTCAGCAAGAGAACTGTTGCCAGCGACGGGCGCTAAAACATCCAGTTTAGCAAAGCCTCCAACATAACAGATGCTGGACCATTTAAATGAGCGAATCGAGCTTGCTGGTCCCTTACACGATTCATATCGTGTTCTTGGGTACATCTTGGAGTATAACACCTCCTTTTGCCTTGATACATCCCTGCCTGAAAAACGCAACAAGGGAACGGAGAGGTCTCTCTCCATGTGGAAATACCCAAAGGCATAGATTCCGTGAATGGACAAGAGGAATAGCCTCAAGTTGCACCAGGGGAGGTTTAGATTGGAGATTAGGAAAAATGTTTTCCCTGAGAGGGTTGTCAAGCATTGGAACAGGCTGCCCAGGGCAGTGGTGGAATCGCCATCCCTGGAGGTATTTCAAAGCCGGGCAGACGTGGTGCTGAGGGACATGGGTTAGTGGTGGGTTTGGCAGTGTTAGGTTGATGGTTGGACTTGATGATCTTAAAGGTCTCTTCCAACCATAACAATTCTATGATTGGGAAGCTATGAGCCAAATTCACTCGCCTCTCAGCCAAAGCCCATGGGTTAATTCAGTTTTAAGAACAGAACCAGCCCAGACCAATTTCACTCTCAGTTCTGCTCAGTGCAGATTGACTATTCACCAAAAGTATTTATTCAGCAGTCACATGCATGGCTGGGAACATGGTGCCCCAGTGCTTTTTCCTCACTGGTGGTGGTCCTCCAGCTCTTGTCCAGAAGTTCAGGTTGTGCTCAT
>VFFE01007541.1:150367-167453 GCA_008921705.1 Burhinus oedicnemus | reverse complement strand
TGCAGAAGATCTTATCCTTTCTTTCCCTGTTTCATGGGTTTGTGAAAGGAGATCACGCCTGCCTCCAGCCACGAAGAAGAAATGCTGCTCAACAGCCAAGAAAAAGGTGGTGCCTGCAGCAAGAAAATTCAGCAAACCTCCCAAAAATGCAACCTGACCCCTTTCCACTTCATTTCTCCGCCTCATCCACAAATGGGAAGGACCACGTACTGCAAGGATTCATTCCCAGCCAGAAAAAGTACTTTTTCTTTAACGAGTGCAGTAGGCAGAGCGAGCCCAGCTTTAGGACCAAGTAAAAAGAAAGAACTACATGAGATGAAAGGAGGAAGGATAAAATTGTACAACTGATTCATAGAAATATGCCCCATTTTCCCTAAAAACCAATGCCAGGAAAGCTCTTCCAGAGGAATCGTAACAGTCAACAACTTCACTCAACAGTCAAGCAGATCTCTGCTGCATCCATGTTTTATTTTTTTGTCCCTACCTGCGGTCTGAACCGGGGTAGGGAAACAGGGAAACAAGAGGTTAAACCTTGAATTTTTCAAGAGTCCACAACTCAGACATCTCTTTGCTTGTAAAAGGCACAATACTCTTTGTGAGCCCACAAAAAAATTAAAAATATTTGCCTGGATGCCTGCGCTTGTTTGGCTCCGAGATGACAGCAGTAGGTACAGTTTGTAGGCACAAGCAGTTGCATCAAGATAACTCAACCGACTGCATTTTCCCCACAAGCCTTCTCAATGTCTTTACAGGAAAAGTAACATTTTCAAGACAACGCTGATCTGGATAATTTGGTTTTTGATATTCCCAAAGCCTACGAAAAGATATACAGTGGCCCTGAAGTTGCCTTTCAAGCTCAGAGACCACAAAAGTAAAGTCTCTGTTCACAGACAGCAAATCAATCCTGACACCCTCTCTAGACCTCTGAGAAAATGAAAATCATTTTTAAAACCCAGCAAACTCTGACATCTGGAATTTGACTGCACCAGGACCCCGAGGAGGATAAATAGCTGCAATTTTGCAGACAGGAATGACAGAGCACACAGCTATGGAGGACTCCTTCCCTACCATTTAAAATAATTAGATTCATATGTATATAACCCTCCTCCCACCAAATTATACGAAAGCAAATCTGCTGTAGAAAGCTGTAACAAATAGCAAGCAGTAGCCAAACACACAAGAAGCACATGCATTATTTCACAAGCTTTCATCATCGGCGTTAGTGTCCTTACATAGTAAATACGGCTTAATAATAGAGCTAAAGTCCTCCTTAAGCAAAATTTCAGGAAGCCAAGAAAAACAAACCATAATCCTATTTCAAGCCAGCGCTATGGTCATAGACAGAAGTGTTTAAACAAAGCTCAAGATGTTGATACATGAATTACTAAGCTCAAAGCCTCTTTTTCACCAATTCAGAAGACACGCAAAAAGCATTTCATCACAACCCCACAAGCCAGCCAACAGTCCAAACATCTGCCAGTACTTTTGTTCAATGATCTTTTCCCCAAAGAACATCCACATATTTATTTTTTCTCCACTTATTAATTCCTTCCTGCTCATCTTTTGTCTCTGACGACCCAGGTAAGAGAGCGTTAAGCTCTTAGTTTTGGGATGGGTTGACCTCTTCGCTATACACAGCACTCTCCAGGAGGATGGGCATCCACTCATCCTCTCAACACTATGCAGAGCCATCCAAAAAGACAAGTTCTGTTTCTAGAAATAGTAATTCTTAAAAAAAGAAAAAAAAAAAGCAACAAACTCAGAGGTAGGGCTGGAAAACAAAACTCCCAGGTTCCCAAGCCCCTTTTTCAAAGTGGGTATTTCCTAGGGGTCCACAGTAAAGTATCTTCCGCACTTTGTTTTCTTTTCTCTGAACTTGGGACGCACTTATTTTACTTTTCCAGAGTTGCCAGAATGACTGCTATTGCACAAAATATTCAAAAAAAGCAAGAAGAATACATAGCTACTTTATCATGATGAATTCTTGTCTAAACATCCATCGTTTGCCTCCAACAACTCTCAAAAACCAAAATATTTCTGGATATTTAGCTGCATTTTCCCACTCTACCCAAGACCTGGGGAGGGAGCGGACAGAATGCAGGATGCTACACAAAAATTCATTTCCATTAGAAGATAAAAAACACACCAGCACTTTGCATTTTGAACAGCTACATCCGATGTTAAGAGGCTTGCAAGCCATTTCTGGATTTTACCTAACGTACTCAATTTTGACCCATCACAGAATAAAGCAGCGCTATTCGAGCCTAAAAAGCAGCGCCGTGATTTGCAGTTACAGGCGCACTTCCCACAGCTGCCTTAATGCAGTTGTTCAACTACCATGACCTCTGCTTCAAAATAGAAAGGATTTTGGTCTTCGTCAGACGGGGAATGATTAAATTATTCTTTGCGACTCTTTACCGCCCTGACTCGGAAGGCTGCCTGATTATTTTAAGTGCACCTTAATCCAGGTGCTCCAGCAGGCTGCACCCGGCTGGTCGCATGCCAATCCACCCGGCGGCCGCAGCACTGGGTGCATGACGACAAGTCAAGGGCAATCCTTTTATTCGGGGTCACCTCTGCTTTCGCAGGTGTTTTCGCATCTCTCCGCACATTCGGACCACCCGAATTTGGCCTGGCATCAAGGCAGGCTGGGGACAAGTGTTTCGGCTGAATACATGGCACCAATTGGAGGCAAGTGCATTTGCACTTATGGTTTTAAACAAAGACCTGTAATTATCATCTTGCCTTCCAGACATCTAGCCCCAGTCTGTAACGTCATTTCCCCAGCCCAATCTGACACATGGTTCTCCAGCAGATGACTGCAACTGGTATCCCATTAAGATAAGCCATAAACACAAAGCGGCAGTTCTGCAACCATGATTTGCCCAATACAGAAGAAAAATGCCAGTAAATGTAGGCTACTTGCCTCTTACGTTTGTCCCTGATACTTGGACTTTTGACTTTTTCCCCCAACACTGGGAACCCCTTGACTCATTACATAGCCAAGAAATTGCAAGACATTTTTTTTAATAAGGTTAGGCTCAAAGACCACATTTTTCTCCCTAGACACCTGGGGGGGAGGTGGGGGGGACACACTTAAATAAGGGCTGGGATTCTTCTTTAAAGCTGTGTATTAATGCAACTTTCACTTGGCATCTCTTCCAAGGGAAGTTTTACCCCATAGCACAGAAGTGGGAACAGTGGGAGCTGTTTTCACATATGGCAGCGAAACCATCATCCAAACCCACAGAAGTAGCAACCTACTCTTCAGAAGCAAGCAGGCATCCAAACATCCCCTTAACGTTCTCCTGAAGCCAACAGGAGCCGTGGGTTACCTTAAATTAGGATTTGAGACTTTTGGGAATGCCCCAGTGTCCTTGGCAGTACGAGGATCCAATTTTAGCACCAATCCTTGAAAACAGCGTAATCTTGTGCCACGCTAGGGTGAGAAACTTATGTTCCCCAGTCTCCAATTTGGTATCCAGAGTATGTCTCGTGTTATAGCAGAGGCTGTTGGCATGGCCAACCAAGCCTACACTCAGACAACCCAGGAGCATAACCTACCACGGTTCCTCCTACACGGGCTGAGCCAAGTGATCCTAGAGTTGGACTTTGAAGGGTTGAGTCATTCATCACCGCTCAACTCATCTGAAAAATAACTTATTGCTGTCTTGTCTTTTGAGAGGTTAATCGAGAAGACAGCCCATGCACGATCAAAAACTTGCCCCTATAACCTTTGTAGCGTACATGGCTGATATCTAACGAAGGGCAAGGTCTGTATGGAACAATAAGCTACTTAATGGTGCTGCTCAGCTGAGACAGCCTAGCAGTCTTACAACATCAGGAGAGGAAAGAGTATCTGTACAGCGAAAAGCCAAAAAGGGCCAAAAAAAGGGACCAGGACCCTTTGTGCCCTGCCTTCTTCACAAACACCACACAGGCCAGCGTTCACATTGCCAGAGACTGCTCTTTGCTAACCCCAAACCACCCCCTTCTGTTAAAACGCTGCAAAGTCAATCAACTAGAGAGAACCCAGGAGTGCTTTTGCAGAAGGAGGCAGTACACGAAAAACAGTAAATTCATTATATTCTTCTTTAGATTTTTGCCTTCATAAATCCATTAGGGTAAAAAATGTTGATTGGGATCCTTTTATCTCAAATATTTTTACTTCAAGGGTATCTCACAGGCCTGGCAGATCAGCTCCTGTGCACTCAAAGGTTGACACCGGATACATCAACCTCGGAGCCGTGGGAAAAGCAGGGATCCTCAGAACTAACACCAAAGGGTGTGAAAGCTGCACTTCCAAAAGCCTTGGCCTCCCATCAGATAAGAAACCCTGGAGAAGCTGGTCTGTAAAATCTTCAGGACCTCTCGTCTCATTCATGCTTTCCTCTTACGGGAAAGCACCTGGATCTGTTTAGCCTGGAGAAGAGAAGGCTGAGGGGGGATCTCATCAATGCTTATCAATATCTAAAGGGTGGATGTCAAGAGGATGGGGTCAGACTCTTTTCAGTGGTGCCCAGTGACAGGACAAGGGGCAACGGGCACAAACCGGAACACAGGAAATTCCATCTCAACATGAGGAGGAACTTCTTTCCTTTGAGGGTGGCAGAGCCCTGGAAGAGGCTGCCCAGAGAGGTGGTGGAGTCTCATGCTCTGGAGATACTCAAAACCCACCTGGATGCGCTCCTGTCCAACCTGCTCCAGGTCACCCTGCTTTGGCAGGGGGATTTGGACTAGATGATCTCCAGAGGTCCCTGCCAGCCCCTGCCATCCTGTGATTCTGTGATCCAGAGCACAGAGACTACAGAAAAGGAGAAGTTTAGTAAAGAAAGAGGAAGGAAGGAGGGAAAAAGAAAAACGCAGATTCTAGACCCATCCCCTTACAACTAAAATAGGGGCAGGCTGGATGTATAGACATACGCGTGCATCGAGGCGTACCACCAAGATGCTGCAGAAAAGCAGCAGGTACGTCCCCTTTGTAGACAAGAGCGGTGGCAAAACCCAGAGCCGAGGACAGGACCCCACCTGCCAGCACAGCGCAGCTCACAGCAGCGTTTTCATGATGCTCATTGGCCCTTCTCCAGAACAGCCAGAGCTTTAAGCTACCAAAAACATATGTCAGTCAACACGTTACTGAGCATAAGCCTATTTGGCAGAAGACATGGGATAGGGAGGGCCAGGATGTAGACAACAGCCCAGAATAGAGCTTATTTAAGCCTGGGATTTTTGAACCCAGCCATCATGGGCTGGGACAACACTTGATCCCTGTTCGCATAAAGGCTGGAAAAGAGCACAGCTTTTACCCGGACGTTATTGTGCACCAGCCCAGGAGACGCATTTTGCACAGTTTCATGCCAAGACCACATTATCCTAGGAACAGAATGGGACAAAAACTCTAGTATTGCCCATCCAGCCCCATGTCTGAAGTAAACGCCACTGTATTTGACAGGCAAATGAAGAAATTCAGTTTTCCTCTTGGGCATGTGGTTGCAGAGTTATCATCATCACAGCAAAAAGCAACCGCTTTTGGTTAAATAAAGAAACCTGCACATTTTCAGAGCTGGTTTTGCAATTCCATCCATCCCCGAGTTCCCTGGGGCTCCGAAGCTCTCCAAAAAACAACCTTCTTCCTTCATAAAGGCGATGAACAATTCCCAGCTAGCTCCAGGGGCAGGGGACATTGTGCAATGCTCCCATTTTCTCATGCTGGGCCAGATCCGGGGCTCTCTATCCATGCATGTGGCCCCAGCCTCCTCCCTGGACAGGGACACACACCTCAGACCCCCAAGAAATAGGCAACACGCTACAATTCCTCTATATGTGTTCATGAATAGCCATATGATGCCAAAGACTATAGGTACTGCAGGCAGTCTCAAACCAGCCATACCTCTCATAACCCTCCCAAACAGTCCCAGCAGCCTGTAAACCAGCCTGAACCATGGGGTGCTTGTTGGAGGAGCTATCAGAGGAACCTGCCAAGACCAGGGCTTCCATTACAAAGGCATCATCGTTCCCATCCTTCAAAAGATACCAATTTCTCACCCAGGGAACAATTTTCCAGAGATAACTGGATGACCTTTAATGCATCTGCTGATCACTAGGAACAAGTTCTTCACCAAAAGGGTTGTCAAGCATTGGCCCAGGCTGCCCAGGGCAGTGGTGGAATCGCCATCCCTGGAGGTATTTCAAAGCCAGGCAGACGTGGTGCTGAGGGACATGGGTTAGTGGTGGGTTTGGCAGTGTTAGGTTGATGGTTGGATTTGATGATCTTAAAGGTCCCTTCCAACCTGGGTGATTCTATGATCTTGCATCTCAAAGGCCTCCTCCATCTACAGGAAAGACATGATTTTGAAGACCATCACTTGCAAATTTTTCCTTTCAGCTCCATGTCCACAGTCCTCTCCTGATCCCAAATCCCCCTCCTTTTCAAAGATTTCCTTAAATATACAGTTTTGTCACCAGTCTCTATAGTCTCATCCCTTCCAGCATGGGGAAGAGGTGATTTTAAAAGGTCCAAATGATATTCGTAAAATTAACTCAATAATCCTCTCTGCTGGGTGGTCAGCCCTGTTTTTACAAGCTTTTTATTCCCCATGGAAGCATTTCAGCACACTGACCTCGCTCCCCCATCCCATTTGGAACCTCCAAGGCTCTTTTGGCAAGTGCAGCCATCCAAACGTGCCAGATCAGATCACAGGTGACACGGGACTCCCCGTGCCCTTGACCTCTCTGCACCCAGCGATGGATCAGTTCACTCCCACGGGTCACCTGCGTGGGAAGCAGGAGCACTCCTCAACTGGCAGTCACACATTCAGCAGGAGTCAAAAAAAAAAAGAGGAATTTCCTCTGTGGGCGCTGCTTTGGGGGTGGTATCACAAGGAGGGACGTGCTCATCTTTCGATATCGCTGCTATAATTAAATTTGGGCACAAACAGCAGCTGCGCAGACAAGCCTGGAAGTGATGGTGGGTGGCAATATTCACTCTACAACACAACAGCTGGACTCGCCGCTACCCCAGGCTGATGAAGGAGCTACCTCTGACCCTAACCCCTTGCCAAACGTCCAGCTGGCCAAAACCAACCCCCGCTACGTTTTCCACAACAGCAGAGCCCTCACTAGGAAGCCCCCAACCTCTGTGCCCTCCAGCTTCATTTCTACAAGAGCTCGGGATGTCTACAGAAGTCTAACGCCGTATTAATCACTTCGATTCAGTTGGACCCCTCAAGCTGTATTTCCTAAATCTTGGCTTTCCTCTGGGCTCTGACACAGGTTTGTTTTTTTGTTTTTTTTATGCTGTCACCAGCATCTCCCTTCAGCGTGGGGAAAGGGCTACATGGGGCCCTGCAGGTCAGTAGAGGGTGGAAACTGGAGGAGCAGAGCTCAGGTTGGTTTTAACTTGCTCCAAGGAGGACCCAAAACATACAGAGAAGAAACAATGACAGCACATCATTTTTTTCCTCTTTTTCTCCAGGAGTTTCCACTCAATTTTAACACCTTCTGCCCAGCAGCATCTGAGCAAGTTGGTCCTGAAAAAGTTGCTCATGTGCTTTTAAAAAAACAAAAAAAAAGTAGAAAAATATGAATAGCATTGCCCAGCAGAAGGAACACGCTCTGCCTGTTTCTGAGAAGCACCACGAATGTCACCTAGCTCTTTTCTTTATAGATCTCAAAGCAGGGGAAAAATAATCTCTTCCTTAGTCTGGTGTTGTCTTAAAATCGGCATCATCAGGAACAAGAGTACAAGAACTCATTGTCCCCAGCGAGCCCTAGTGCAAACGAGAGACCCGAGTTAAAAGGAGTTTCCATTTGAACTGCCTCATGTTACTTGCGTTGCAGCACTCGGGGAAAGAGATTTTGACTATTTCTCCCCTTGCAAGCAAAAAATGAGAGATGGCAAAAAGAGGGACAAAAACAGAACAGGGAAAGAAGGGAGGGGAAGAAGCAGCGTGCGCTGATTAAATAAAAAACAAAGCAACATGTGCAATTTTACTGCCAAGAAAGGAGAGAAAAAAAAAAAAAGACTTCATTCAGGGCAACATTAGATGTTAAACAAGGCCGTGTTGCTGGAAGCACTGCAGAAATGGAGAAGCTGGAGCTTTTCTTTTCCCCCTCTTGCTTTTTCTGACCTCAAATCCTCTGGAGGCTTCAAAGGGATTGTTCCCAATAGGGACACTGTCCCCTTATCCATGGCCATCCCTCCAGAGGACACCAAGCATCAGCACCAGGGCTGGGAGACCTTTTTCCCTGGACCACGTTCACCCTCCCAAATTCACTGCAGTCTTCTGAAGAAGGAAAGTCCGGGTATTGAAATATCAAAAACCATTACAGCAGATCATTGCTTTTTGTTTGCTTTACTAAGCACTTGCATGAAGCATTACAAGGCACCTCTGCAAAACACTTCCATCGGCGGTAACGATTATAACGCTGGCTTTAGCAGTCATTTCAGCCCCTTCTAACTCTCTAATAGCTTTAAACACTGGTTGCGGGCGTTGAAAATCTCCAATTTAATTTGTTTTCAAGCCACAGAGGCACTGGACTAATAAGAAGTTGAGTGCTGGCCTCTCATAAAGCAGTTTTAGCGCTAACCGCTCATAAAACGAGTTAATGTGCAAACACCAGCAGATGTTTCCAAAATTCCCCCTCCGCTATGATATCCAGTGCTGTTGATGGGAGTCATTTATAAAGCAAAGATAGAGCAACACCCCGAAGAGCAGCATCTTAAGGGTAAGATGACGATTCTCATTTGCAGACAAGTCAGAGGGAGTGAAGGGAGGAGAAGAAGATGGGTCCTCATCTCCAAAGAGCTCCTGTAGAGCTTTACAAGATAGCCCTCACGAAGCAGAAGGGGTGCGAGTCGGGTAGCCTGGAGAACAAAACGGGTCCAAGAACATCTCACACGCGGCTGAGAAATGAGTCCTGAAAGGTCACAGGAAAGCCACCAGCGAGTCACTCCAGCAGCCGTTGTGGGTTGCTGCAAACCTCACCACCCCGACACCTGCGGTGACAGATGGCCACCATCCGTCAGGTTTTATACGCTTGCCCAGCATCATTTTGAAGGAAGTGGCAGGAGCGTTTCTAGCCTACACCCGACTTGAGGTGAACCCAATCCATCACTGCTGGCAGCCTCGGAGGCAAACACGTTCCCCCGGGGAAGCCAGCGTGCCCAGCTCCCATCATCCACGCTGACAGCGGCAGCGCTTCCAACCGCATGTAATGACAGGCTGGAGAACAAGCGATAATTGATAAGGAAAATAATTTGGCAGCACAGGGAGTGGATTATCTCATGCATCACGCCTAGACAGGGAGGGCAGAGAACTCCGCTAAACCTTAATCCTGTTGCAAAATGTAATTGTTTAGCTCCAGCTGTCAGCTGACTTAATACCTTAAAACACCCTGCCAGGTCAACGCGGCCAGGGACTAAAACGTGTCTAGCATCAGCACAGATGGGTGTTCCCTCTTGCCATGACCCAACACAGATCCCTTTAGCAATGGTCCAAGATGGGAAAAAAAAAAAGAAAAAAAAAATCCTCCCAACTTGTTTCACACTGAAATTGCTGAAACACAAAGAGGATGCAACGCTGGGAGCAAAACTGAAAAAGAAACAGGCTAACTGGGCGCAGAACTGGTTAAAAAACGCTCGGCAAGAGGAAGATTGGAACCAGGACAACTGCAGGGAGCCTCAGCCAGAGCTTCCCTCCCAGACCCTGCTCTAGCAGGCGGACAACTGCCAGAGATTTGCAACTGAAATATTAATGAGGACAGGCTCTCGCAATCAGGGACTATGTAATTTAGACCCCAGCTAGGAACATAGCTACAGCATCCCGTTCTCCAAGACTGGCGTGGATTTGCAAGTCACAAGGTGCCTTTGCCTCCAGGGAGCATCCGCTTTCCGGAGCCTCAAACCAAGCCTTGAGCTTGGTGCAGCCCACGCACCAGACACTTTGCTCCCAACCAGAGTTTCCAATCCAACTCCTTACCGGGCAAAGCCAGGCTAGAAAAAACCCAAACACATGCTTTGACCAATGTGAGAGATGGAGAGAAAAGGGAAAGAGATGGTCACTTCTTCATCGCTCTTCCCCAGCTGTAACTGCTGAGATGCTCTCACACAGGTCTGCTTTTTTTTAAGGAAAAAGTTCAGCATGGGAAAGTTTTGTTTCCTAGAGCGGGAAAAAGTGCTTTCTTTAATTTTGCAGAAGTTTCTAGGAAAGTGAGAAAAGAATAATTTTAAATAATTTAGCTTGGCTGCTCCACAGAGAGGTTTATCCACTGATACATATATTTGAGGACAGCAGTGCGTGTTCAACGGCAGCATCTCTCTAGGGGACATTTGGTCTCGGTGCAAAGACATCAGGCCTGAAGAATTCACAGAATGGTTTGGGTGGGAAGGGACCTTTAAAGGCCATCTAGTCCAACCCCCTGCCATGGGCAGGGACATCTTCAACTAGATCAGGTTGCTCAGAGCCCCGTCCAACCTGACCTGGAATGTTTCCAGGGATGGGGCATCTCCCACCTCTCTGGGCAACCTGGGCCAGTGTCTCACCACCCTCACAGTCAAGAATTCCTCCCTAATATCTCATCTAAATCTCCCTTGTTTTAGTTTAAAACCATTCCCCCTCATCCTGTCACTCCACTCCCTGATCTAGAGTCCCTCCCCAGCTTTCCTGGAGCCCCTTTAGGCACTGGAAGGGGCTCAAAAGTCTCCCCGGAGCCTTCTCTTCTCCAGGCTGAACCCCCCCAACTCTCCCAGCCTGGCCTCCCAGCTCCAGCCCTGGCAGCATCTGGGTGGCCTCCTCTGGCCCCGCTCCAGCAGGTCCAGGACATATTACTCCAGGTCCATATTGCTCCAGGGCATAATTACAGCCCTTTAGGACACTATCCCACATGTCACACACAAGTGCCCGTATACGCCAGCATCCTCCCTGCAGCCGCTCCACTCTCCAACAGCCTTTGAAGAGCCTTTGCAGCATCATTGCACTGCTGTCGTCTTCAGAGACAGAAAATATCCCCTCTTCCTGCCGCTCTGCATCCACCTCTACCCACTTTGTATACCCAGGAGGGTGTTAAACACCTTCATTACAAGATTCCAGGAGGAAGAAGTTTATACCAATTATTTGGCCACACACTACAGGAGGAGACAAAGAATCCTAATAAACTTGTATGTATGCAAATATCCAATGAGACAGATTCTATTAAAAAAAAAAGCTAAAAAAGAAAGTAGAGAGAAATGAATACGTATTGCCCACCAAGGGTTAGACAGGTTACCTGCATGCTTAACTTACTTTCCAACCTCACCATGGGTGACGCAGCCCGCAGGCGGCTACAACTTCAACTCTCCTCGCCTCGATACAAGCAAAAGCACATCTTTTTGGCCACCGAAACCTTTGGTCGCCAAGCAGTGGTACACGCGCACGTTAAGCAGCTCCCCACCACTTCAGCACTTCTGCACGTGTATTTTCAGAGCGCTGACGGTGTTAAATGCCACTTCATTGATACTGGGCCAGCGTTCCTCAGCAGAAGGTGAAGAACAAAGACTAAGTTGACACCTTGAAAGCTTGGTAAGACAAGGACCAGACCCCAGGCCTACATTTAATTCACCAGCCCCCATCATTCATGGCTTTTATTACAATAAAAAAAAAAAAAAACAAAAAAAACCCCCACAAAACACTCAGGGGAAAGACAGACTACCAAGGCAAGAAGCACAAACACAGCCCAGGCTGCTTAGAAAGATAAGATTGAAAAAAAAAAAAACCAACCTAACCTTAGGACCAAGCAGAATTTTTATCGTTCAATGAATTCTAGTCACCTCGCACAATGAAATGCACTGAATCACGGTTTATTAGCATGACACACAGCTCCACCGTCAATACTGCACGTCTCGGCTCGGAAAACAAACCGAGCAGCTCCCTGCAACCTGAAGAATTCGCAGTTTATGGAGGAGGCTGAAGGTTTGGCAATAGCCCCTAAGGAAACACCTTGCAGCCTGGGGCGGGGACGTTCTTGGCAAACCAGGGGAAAAGTTGGTGAGGTTTTTGGTAAACATCAAAGAAAAAACACTGTTACTTATTTTATTTTATTCAAAAAGACGGATCAGAAGCAGCAATAAAGAGCAGCAGCTCTTCATAGTGCTCTGGCTTCCCCAAGCAGGAGTAAGCTCGTTAGCAAAAACTCCTGGGTGGTTTTGTTTCGCATCAATCCATTTACTTTCTGAAATATACCCACTTCAGTCAGACACATCGAGGCAGAGGAGAGATGTTTCCAAGACAAGTGGCACCTCTCTAGCCCAATAATCAGCTCAACATCACCACCGCTCTGCCGGTGTAAAGGAACCTGATCAAACCTCAAAGGACACATTGATTTTGGAAAACTGGTGAGCCAGATGTCTTCATATTTCACATTAATAAATCCACTGTAAAGTCAACTGGTTCCTTACCTCAGGCTCCATCAGACAAACCAAACTATGTAAGGCAAATTACTTTGGTGATAATTATTTTTCTGTCCATCTGTAATGCTCCAGGGAGAGGAAGGAGCGATGGAGTCGTTATTCCAGTGGTGCTGAGATACCAGCAAACTCCCCAGCAGAAACAAGCTCCTGATCACACAACGGCCTGGATAATAAACATTGCAAAAAACCAGGGCACAAAGACAGATCCCAAACCCAACCAGAAAGGCAAATAAGGAACTTAGGTTGAAAGGAACCACCAAATGCAAATGCTTGGCTTAACATTACCCAGCAAGTGGTGACAGTCCAATGCGTGGGCTGTTGATTATAGAGTATTATGCTATACCCAAATCAGACCTTGGTGGGTTGAAATCAGAATAAATCCATTGTATCACCTCTACGCACAGCCTAAAAGTGGGGAGAGTAAAGGCAAAGCTGCACATCATAGAATCGTCTAGGTTGGAAGAGACCTTTAAGATAGAGTCCAACCATCAACCTAACACTGCCAAACCCACCCCTAAACCACGTCCCTCAGCACCACGTCTGCCCGGCTTTGAAATACCTCCAGGGGTGGTGATTCCACCACAGCCTTGGGCAGACTGTGCCAATGCTTGATAACCCTTTCTGTTAAGAAATTTTTCCTAATATCCAATCTAAACCTCCCCTGGCACAACTTGAGGCCATTTCCTCTTGTCCTATTGCTTGTTAATTGGGAGAAGAGACCAAGCCCTCCTCACTACACCCTCCTCTCAGGTAGCTGTAGAGAGCGAGAAGGTCTCCCCTCAGCCTCCTCTTCTCCAGGCTGAACAACCCCAGGTCCCTCAGCCGCTCCTCACAAGACTTGTGCTCCAGACCTCTCACCAGCTCCGTTGCCCTTCTCTGGACACGCTCCAGCCCCTCAATGTCTTTCTTGGAGTGAGGGGCCCAAAACTGGACACAGTATTGGAGGTGGGGCCTCACCAGTGCTGAGTACAGGAGGACCACTTCGGCCCTAGTCCTGCTGGCCACACTACTCCTGATCCAGGCCAGGATGGTGTTGGCCTCCTTGGCCACCTGGGCCCACTGCTGGCTCATCTTCAGCCGACTGTTGACCAACACCTCCAGGTCCTTTTCCACCAGGCACCTTTCCAGCCACTCTTCCCCAAGCCTGTAGCGCTGCCTGGGGTTGTTGCGACCCAAGTGCAGGACCCGGCACTTGGCCTTGTTAAACCATGTCCTACAGTACGGTCCTGTATCTCCTCCAACGGTCCCTGCATGATCTGCTGCACAGCCACCATATACCTCCCACAAGAGAGGGTGCATCTGCCTGGGACATGCCACTGTATGGCACCATAACCCATATCGACATGATTTATTTAGGCTGGAAACCCAGGCAGTAAAAGTGTCTGAATTTTAATGCTATCAATAGGCTTCTAGACTGAGGTGTCACACCGTGCTGAATTACAAACCTTTTTTCCCCAGCATACATTTACGTCCAAGGATGGAGTGCTTCTACAGAGTCCTAAGGGAAATAACTCCCTCTCTTTAGTTTCTTTGACCCCCAAATGAATCAGCTTTGTTCCACCAGGTAACGAGATGCGGCCCCATGACTGCACATCCTCCATTTAGGAAAGGGCTTTTTGCAAGTAGATGCACAACGCAGAGCTGGGGCCAGAACCTACCTCCCAGCTCCTGCTTCCACCAGTTCCCCCCCAGTTCAGGCCGGTTTTGTGCTGCTTTGCTGCACAACACCTCTCAGCAGGCCTGAGATTGGAGCAGGATCCTACTCCAAACCAGGAGGAAAGGAGACGAAGGGGAAAAACAAGAAGAGAGAAAAAAAACTGAAGAAAAAAGAAAAAGAACACCTTGAGATTACAATTTTCTTTTTAATGAAGAACCGCTACAACTTGTGAAAGCGAGTACCCAACCTACCCATCAATCTATTCGCTATCTATTCTCACCAAACACAATTAAAACCCTTAAGCGCAGCTAGAGGCTTACTACCCGTGCACTGAGTAACTATTTAAAAGACAACTCTGAGCAGAGTTTGTCATCAATCCCAGAGAAATTCATTTCCCAGCTATCCTTTTGCCAGCCCTCTGGGTTCATCCCAATGAAACCGCAATAGGATGCTGCTGACATAAAAGCGCAGGTTGCTTTAATGGTATTTGCTGTCGCTTCAGCCCAGGGCGGGCAGACGGACTATTTTTATTTGATTTTTCTCAATTGCCTTTTATAGGAAATGTCAGGCCACCTCCCATTTGGTTTAATATATTTGCAGAGGGCAGGCTGGCCCCGTCACAAAAATCTCCCATCACAAGACCAGTAATAAAGTTTGAAGTACTGGCAACCCAAGTTTTCAACAACTGCTGGTGAAAACTAACTGTAACTTCTGAAATACTTTTTTTTCAAGTGAATTTCCATATTCCACAATCATAAGCAGTCCAACTCAAAGAAAACAGGGCAAGCAATTTTTTTATTTTTATTGAAATAATAATAAAAAGCAACCACATATGAAACAGATAGCTTTTCCCTCCGGCTGTAACTTAAACAAGTGAATATATAAAATTCCTCCCAGATCTCTGCTTGAAGGCTCATACATACGCAAAGAAAAACCTTTCACAGATTTATCTGCTGCCCATAAATATTGCGGTTTATTATGGAAACAGTGACAGGCTCTCGGTGAGGAACTGATGCTGGAGCTGATGAAATTAAACCCAGCGAGAATATCCACTGAATTATAGAGCAGGGAGTTGCTCAAAACCCTGTTCCAGCCAGCCAGGAAAGATGGGGAAGGAAAAAATAATGACTATTTCCCAGGTTGGCTGGAAGTTTTAAAGGGATATTGCTGAGACTTAGAGTCATATTCCAGAATCAGCAACAGAGACAAAAAAAAAAAAGAGGAATAACCAAGTCTTGTTACTTTTTCGGGAATTTTTACTGCAAGGGAGAAACGGGCTGATGGCTCTTGGAAGAGCCAAGCTTCACACATCACACGTTTGATGGTGGATAAATGGTGCCCCGTGATGTTTTTCATGCCAAGCATTACAAAGACAACCCAGGCTGGCAGACATCACTCATCTCTCTCCTTCTAAATGTGTTTACGCTATCAGCCTCCTGGGAACTATTCAGCTACCAAATTCTCCAGTGTGATCCAAACTGTCGCTGTTATTAACCAGCATTTCCATGGAAAACAGACCTATAAATACTCAGAACCTCTTGGTGCCTCTGCATTGGTCATGCCCTGGCATCAACCTCACTGTAGCAGAAACGTCATGACACTTTCCCTCAAGACAACTGCCTCACACCAGACCTGCCGTGGAATCCCTAAGGAATCAGGATGAATGCAAAAGCAGCTTTCCCTGACACTTGTACCATCTGGGGGAAAATCTCTATATATAGTCCCAGGACATCAGAGCATTATGTCCTTTGGGTAGGGACCGACCTGAGTGTACTACTGCAGAGCGCAGGTCAAAAGCAGAGCTGGTTCAGACCCAAAAATCTCAACCAGCTGGGCAAGTTCATCATGAAATAAACATTTTGGGTTTATTTCACGTAATTTACACTGTACAGCACCCACAACCTTATCCTCTTTACCTGTGCCGTCTCTCAGAACATGAAGTCAAATAGCCCATGAGCAGCTCACAACTTGGGTCTAGGTCAAATGCGAACAAACTGCTTTGATTTAGAGAAAGTCACTGGCACTTCAGGTCCCCAGTTCATGCTTCTGAGCAACAAAGATACAAAGATCAGACTGAGCCATACGTGAACGAAGTTGGAAGAAAAAGCACTTTACTCACAAGTTCAGACCCAATAAGACACGTGCTCCCTAGAAGCATTATGAAGATGATATTTTAGCATGGCACCCCTGAGCAGAGCTAAATTACCTTGGGGAAGGGAAAAAAAAGAAAAAAAAAAAATATTTGACCAGCAGAAATCCAGGAAAAATACAGCCAAGAGGTGATGATCCTGCATTTGTTTCTACTCCCACGCAGGTAAGCTCTGCCTGAGTCCTACAGTACAGGAAAGGCTCAGAGCAGCAGAACAATATCTTATATTAAGAAGTATGTGAAAATACAATATATGGAAAGAGGTCCCTGGGACCATCTCCAACCACTCGACTCCAGTCTTCAGAGGAAGCATGCTCAAAAATTACCCGAATGCCATTTTATTGCTCTAAGAAGGCTCTGTGTCCACCCAAAGCAATTTCACTAGAAAATGAAAATTTTTTTCCAGTTGTAAGATACCGTCAAGTGACATCTATTGAACTGGAAAGGTTTTTCCATTCACTCTCCAGGCAAGTTGATGGACATCAGATAATTAAAAAGCACAGCCATCTATTGGATCAGAGTCACATCCCTCCTCGCTGCTGTTTTAACTTCCTTGCCCTTCTCCCCCCCTTCCTCTTCCCCAGGCTTTGTCTTGATGTTTTACAAGTCTCAGTGCATCAGGACAGCAAGCACATATAAAAGAAACCCAATCTCTTAAGACCAAGAAAAAGGATTGGAAATTTGGTCCATCCGTATAGGTAAAAACTGCTATAAAGGAGCAAAAAGGGCAAGATAGGATGAGAGCCACAAAGGAAAGGGAGCGAAACTTCACACCAGTACTCATCCCCCTACCAGACACACCACCACACGACGCAGTTCCCTTAGTCAAGCACCC
>VFFE01007541.1:135286-147796 GCA_008921705.1 Burhinus oedicnemus | reverse complement strand
CCACTCGACTCCAGTCTTCAGAGGAAGCATGCTCAAAAATTACCCGAATGCCATTTTATTGCTCTAAGAAGGCTCTGTGTCCACCCAAAGCAATTTCACTAGAAAATGAAAATTTTTTTCCAGTTGTAAGATACCGTCAAGTGACATCTATTGAACTGGAAAGGTTTTTCCATTCACTCTCCAGGCAAGTTGATGGACATCAGATAATTAAAAAGCACAGCCATCTATTGGATCAGAGTCACATCCCTCCTCGCTGCTGTTTTAACTTCCTTGCCCTTCTCCCCCCCTTCCTCTTCCCCAGGCTTTGTCTTGATGTTTTACAAGTCTCAGTGCATCAGGACAGCAAGCACATATAAAAGAAACCCAATCTCTTAAGACCAAGAAAAAGGATTGGAAATTTGGTCCATCCGTATAGGTAAAAACTGCTATAAAGGAGCAAAAAGGGCAAGATAGGATGAGAGCCACAAAGGAAAGGGAGCGAAACTTCACACCAGTACTCATCCCCCTACCAGACACACCACCACACGACGCAGTTCCCTTAGTCAAGCACCCATGCCCCAGTTGCAGAAGTCATGTTAAGAACCGCGTGGTGCAAGGCTGATGGTCCGCTGTACGTGGACAGCCTGTAGTTCCTTCATCCTTTTGTGACTTATTAGTTCAAGTAGCCATCAAATAGAAGACTTTGCTAAGGATGCATATTAGCCAAGGAAATTTCCCATCGCCTCCACCCAAATTTCAACCCCTCTCTTGCTGCATTCTGCAGTTGTTTCTTTCTTTTGGGTTTTTGCTTGTTTGGTTGGTTGGCTTTTGGTTGGTTTTCGTGTTGTTGTTGGGGTTTTTTTTGGTTTGGTTTTTTTGTTGTTTTTTTGGTTTGTTTGTTTGTTTGTTTTTTTTGATGTGGGGTTTTTTGGGGGGTTGGCTTGGTTTTTTAGGTTAATGAATCTCCTGATGTATTTTAATCAGAATTTTTGTTGAAAGCTATCCCTTCGACTGCTCATAATCCCTTTAAAACAAAGCTGCCAGGCAACTTGCAGCCCCTTTATAATCCTCCTCTTTGAAACGGAAGGGGAAGGAAAGAACAATGACAGTTTTTATGGTAGAAGAGCACTTTTCCCTAGCCCATTCTGGGACAGAGCAAGAGCTTCATCCACCATCTTGTTCCACACCACCTCTCCACTATCACAACCCCCCAAAGTAGAGACCTCCTGCTGCCAGATACACTGACCTATTTCCACCATTTCTGGGGATTTAGTGCTAGACAACCATCCACAGGGAAGATCAAGGGGTCCCCAGCACAGGGACCCCCTCTGTCAGAATGAAGACCTCAGCACACGGGTGCACAGCCAGCATCGCCTCTTCTGGCACCTCCAAAAGCTCTTGCTGAGACTCTGTGTGCACTTTCCCACCCCCATTTATCCTTCCCCATTCTCACTCAAGGCCCTGACCCTCTCGCTGTCATCTTCCTCTTGGCCAGATTGGCCATCCACTGCACCGGGAAGAGGAAGAAGCATCCCTAGCTCTTGCTGTACCTAAAGGGAGCAGTGGGTAGTGACAGATGATTCACTAGCTGGAGAGGGACTTTTTACAGGGGCATGTAGTGACAGAACGAGGGGTAATAGCTTCAAGCTGGAAGAGGGGAGATTTAGATGAGATCTCAGGAAGAAATTCTTTCCTGTGAGGGTGGTGAGACACTGGAACAGGTTGCCTAGGGAAGTTGTGGCTGCCCCATCCCTGGAGGTGTCCAAGGCCAGGTTGGATGAGGCTTTGAGCAACCAGGTCTAGTGGGAGATGTCCCTGCCCATGGCAGGGGGGGTTGGAGCTAGATGGTCTTTAAGGTCCCTTCCAACCTAAACCATTCTCTCATTCACTTGCGTCCTCCTCCAGTTACCCTGAAAGCAGTTACAGGTTGTTCACCAGCAGGAGAAGAGGCAGTGAGCGTTTGCTGCCCTATTACAGGAGGCCTGGGTTCTCCCTCACCTGCCTGACCTCTGCTTCTACTGCTTGCCATTAAGGAAACATTTCTCTGGACAGAGATACCAGGCTGGAAAGCAACGACCCAGTCCATTGCAAGCCCTGTGAGCAAAAACACGTCCTCCAACAAAGACCCCAATTCACGCACAAGCCAGCTTCCAGTTTCCCAGGAACTCCTCAAAGCGATTCAAGGATCATTTTTCAGATCCCAAGCCATATCCTATTTTATGGCATTTCTGGAGCAAGCTGTTGGCACAAGGTCACTCCAGATGAGCACAGGCAGCCTCACGGAGCAATGCTATTCAACCATTGCCTGCTAGAAGCTAGGAGAGAGAAGGGAGCACAGAGCACAAAAAACCCACCCATTGCTCTTCTCAAGCTGGACCCTCGCAGGGACAGGCTGTCGGGCAAGACGACCTTTCGTCTGACCCAGCTGGCAAGTCCTATGCGCTTGCACTTTGCTCCATCAATGCATTGCCCCATCAATACACAGACGTATTTATCCCACGTGACGAGATCCAGAGGGCAAAGACACATCTGTTAACAAAAGCCATTGAACAGGCTAACATGCACAATGCTTTCTCCCTTATCTTTGGGGGCAACCCAGTGACCTGCGGAACTATAATAAGAAAGATTTAGAGCAGGGAAAACTGAAGTCTCTCTCTTAAAAGGGAAAAAAAAATAAAAAAAAAAATCTATAAGATCAGGGTCCTCCCCGGCCTCCGCATGCCCAGCTAATGCGAACAGAGACTATCCGAAACAGCGGACAGTGACATGTCAGATTTACCAGCGCGAGGTTAGAGCTTGGCTTCCCAGAAACAAGGGTGCACTTGTTTCTGTATCTGCCAAACAACAGGACGCTTTGTGCAAGTCAAAGAAATCATGTATTTTTCTAATACTTGACATATGGAAGGGATTTACTTATTTTCCCTGTAAGAGATTTAAATGGGTTCAGCGCACTGCCAGAGGGAAACCAAATGAAGTCACAAGCTTCGGCAGCAGCTGAGTATCCAAAGCCAGCATCCGTCTGGAGAGAAGGCAGAAGCTTTGCTTGCGGGATTTATTTTATTTATTTTTTAACCTCTCAAGGGCTAAATGCTGGGGGGGGGATGATTTAAGTGCTGGAGTTTGCTCATCACACAACAGCTAATTCACAGCCTGTATATCCACGGCAGTGCCACACTTGCGCAGCACAGATAAACCGCGCTGGAGCATGACAGAGCAGCATCAAGGCAGGTTTCACTTTGCGTTGTGCCATTTATCACTCACTTCTTGCTGAAGAAGCAGGAACCCCCGGTGGCTGCAGAGCATTGCAATAAAATAGCTTGTTCAGACTCGGGCACGTTGTTAACAACTCTTGCGAACACATGCACACACTAATTCATAGAAGCGTTTAGGTTGGAAAAGACCTTTAAGATCATCCAGTCCAACCATTGACCCTACTCTACCAGCTCTGCCACTAAACCATGTCTCTAAGCACCACATCTACACCACTTTTAAACACATCTAGGGACGGTGACTCAACCACCTCCCTGGGCAGCCTGTTTCACATCGACCTCAAGAAAAAGAGCAATGAAATGAGATCCTCTTTCCAGATATCACTCAGCTAAAGGCCACGCCACCCCACCCGATTCAACTTCAGGCTCCCGACCTTACTGGGAAAGGAAAACACCAAGACAACAAGGCGCAGCTCACAGCGGTGTGGTTTGCTCGAGACCTGTGGCGGTTTAGGTGGTTACAAACCAGGCTTGTTAAGCAAACCCTAAAGTAAGGCATAGCAGCGTGTTCTGAATTAGAGGAACCAGGAGGTGGTTTGTTTTTCCAGGAAGGCCAGCAGAGCTGCGTCAAAGAAAATGTAAAACATGAAGAGGCAGCAGCTAGCAAGAACGAAAGAGCAGCCTTGCGGTGAAACCAGCAGTCTGGGAGAGCAGAAAAGCCAACACACTCTCTTCCTCCGACGGTAACCTGCAGTCCTCAGCCTGGCAACAGGGCTGACATCACTGGAGTCTTGCACAACACAGATACCAAAAAAAAAAAAAAAAATCCCAACAGAAAAACCAACAGCGCATCGCCCCAAGCATCACGATCAAGAGAAGGGTTGGTTTCTCCTGGAAGGGATGAGAAGAGAAGCTGGGTCTCTCTACTCTCTCTTTGCCAAGCATCCAACTGGCTTGATCCCATTGAGATGGTTGAATTTTTAATCACTTTGGGAATTTCAGCCCAGGAAGGAGACTTTTGCACAAGGTGAGGTCAAAGGCACCAGGCTAGTCACATTCCCCTTGTCCTGGTTTGAGGTAAAACAGGACCAATTTTGTTCAGTAACTTTACTTGTTAGCTAGGCCTCTTTTAACTGCTGAAATTACCAGCATGTTGTGCAGGAAACCGCTTGCTCTCAGAGTGATCAGACCCATGTTTATAGCTGATGCCAAGGAACGGGATGCAGAGAGGCTCTTGCTTATACTTATCGCTATCACAGCCAAGGGCAGCCAACTTTGTTACTTGCCCCATTGGAGGGTGGGAAGCGGAAAAGCGTAGAGGGGTCACACCTGCAGGGAGGAGCAGACAGGACAGGTGACCCAAAACTGACCAACAGGGTATTCCATCCCATCTGCCTCATGCTCAGTATAAAAGCTGAGGGATTAAAGGGCCAGGCCTCTTTCTTCAATGGCCGGTGTCCTGGGAGGACTCTGTCTCTGCGTCTGCCTTTGATCCTGATCCTGAATCCAGATCTGGAATCCAGTTCCCGTCCGTCACTGAGTCCAGTCTGGGATTTCCCCAGCACCTGCTGGTGACGTGATTGTCATCCTGGGAGCTTGATGCTGTTTTGTATATTTCATTATTTTTCTTTTTATTATTTTATTATCAATATTTCATTAAAGTAGTTTAGTTCCTTCTAAACTCTTAAGTCTCTCTTTTTCTCTCTCTCTCTTGCCTTCCTTCGAGAGCGGAGCAAGAGAGAGAGCATCTGTCGTTCCACTGGATTGGGCCAATCTGGCCCAAACCACGACAGATTTCCCAAACCACAACACTCCTCGACTCAAGTGCATGACCCCTGCCCAGCAGCCTCAGACACCCAACTGATGTGTAGGGAGGTAAGAGCCACTCTCAGAGCAGAGGCCATCTTTGGCACCTGTAGAGTGACTTGAACAACCATCCAAAACTTTATTTGATGGTAATTAGTGCTGTTTTTTGTAACCCAAAAGTAAACTTCAATTTTGCAACTGGCCAGTGAGGCTTCAGGAGAGCACACAAGGAAGTTAAATCAATTTTTAAGAGTCAGAATGCTCCAAGTTTAGGAAACTTCAAACAGGGCTTTAGTTGTTTTATTTTTTTTTTCCCATAATTGTCCCTGAAAAAGGGCCTCTCGACTGCACCAAAGTCAATTGATTCTCAAGTGCTGGCTGACATCATCTGCAAATAAGCATGCTGCCAAATAAAGGCTAAAACCACATGTCAAGGAGAACATGACAAATGATGGGTCCAGACCAGTTCATCAGCTCTTCTCCTTTAACAGCTCACTGTAGAGATGGCACAAAGGAAAAGAATAATTTTCAAGGTTGAGATGAGCTACAAATACTAGTCACCAAAAAAAAAAACCACCACACATTAAAGCCTCCAGAGACAAGCACAGCTTCTCTTTGCACATCTCCAGCTGCCACTTATACCCTTGAAATCACACTCTGGACCTCAGCACTAGTTCTCCTGGAAACAACATGGAGAAAAAGGTTAAATCTGGAATCAAACACCCCTAAATCCAAGGCCCCTTTCCAAGAAGGACTCACGAGACAGTAAAGGCAGACAAAAATCATAGATCAACTTCACGGCCAACAATGAATAGTCATTACATTTTTCAGCTTTGTTAATCAATTTCGTTAATAAGCCAACATATTAGCAGCACAGAAGTTCCCAATTCATAAAAACACAGGCATTTCTGGAACCCACATTGAGCTCCTCAGTGTGGTGGCAGTCTAGATCCCCACCCAGATCCCACAGGCAGCCAAGTCATCTCTAAAACAACCAACCGGCAGATTACTGACAGGAAAAGCCACATCTCCACGTACCTTCAAGTTCTTCTCCACTAACCACACAACGCTGCAGAGCTACCTACCAGAAACCAAGCTTGCCCATGTGCACCGTGGTCACAGTGCACAGCCTCATTTTATCCACACCCCAACAACACTTTAGAAAGCATCGGAAACCTGCATGCACCACAGGACACCCAAGCACCCAAACAAGGTGTAAATTCAGACATTTGTGGTCTCTCAGGCTTTTCCACCACGTCGGCAAGCCGAGGCAGCCACCATGGTGCAGCCAGCTCAAACGTCGTTTGCAGGTTTACACAAAGGACCTTACTACAAGCCAAGGATTTAACTTCGTTAGTCAGTTGAATCCCATTTGCGCAGCAATGTTTCCCTTCATCACCCCACCAATGCCTTTATCGGGCCGAGAACTGAATTGCAGATGGCACCTTGGGGAACGGGCCAGCCAACGGCACCACACAGCATTGTGACACGACGGTTTGCTAGCAGAGCCCAGCAGGAACGAGGTGGCAGCTACTACGGCCAAGCTCTGACGTTAGTAACACCTAGTATCAAGATTTCACACGTGCACACACGCTCCACCAAGCGCACAGGCCTTTGGGTCAGGAGGCAGAGCTGGTCTGGCAGACACTCTAGGTGTTTGCTCAAAGTGCATCAAGAGCAGCTTGAAAGAATCACCCCCAAAACATCAGTGTAACCCATCTGTGCTCCCTAGCCTTTGCTATGAGCTTTCCTGCTTCCACCAGTCTACGCTCAAAGAGGAGGAGTCTGGCCTTCACTGCAGGTCAGGATCTGGCCACCTGCACGCACATTCTGGAGGACTTTTTCCTTGGCTCCACCAGGCAACCAGCACAAGGGAAAGCATTGGGAGAAATCCGGTGGGGCTGGCTATGACCGCATCGTTGCTGAGACCTGAAAGGGATTCAGAGCAGGCATTATGAGCAAAGTTCAGGAGAATTAAACGTGCGTCGTTTGGCCTAACTGCTTGTTCACATATGCTAGGAGCATAGCAGAGATTTTGCTGCCAACTCCTCCTAATTACTACATGTGTCTCAATCTTTGGTGATGCTCTTGAGCTTCAGCTGCTGAAGAGCCAGACTTCACTGGAGACACCCAGCTCCCGCTGCCGTGGTGGTCATCTCGGACCTGCCCTTGAGTGCACAAAAGGGTGGGAGAGGGGTCAGAAATGCAATTCAGATGATGCATCCTGGTGGTTTAGAAAAATCCCATCGTAAGCATCACTGAATCCCCAGAGTAAAGAAGTTTTGCAGTCATCTCCGTGTTTCACTGGACTCAAACTGCAGGTTCCGGAAAACCTGGGGCAGAACATACAGCCTGGCAGAGGAGAAGGTGTCTGCTCTGGTCCAAAACAATACAGCCACAATCAAAAAAGTGCATCAATCACGACACCTTTTTAGATGCTGAAACTCTTTGCTTGAGCAGTGAGTTACATGGGGAATGGAAGAGTCTTCTGATGCAGAGATACGCCTCCCAAAAACGCTTGCAATAAACGCACATACAAAAAAAAAATCCAACCTGCTGAACTGCTACAGCCTTCTCCTGGGAAAGGGAGAGGACAGCACAGCCACAACCATCAGATCCAATGCCCTGAACCGGCATCACTGCCATAAGCCACACACTGCAAGAGAGCTGCAGAGCTCCAGTTTGTGGTGGCTTTTTTTAATTTAATGGGACTAGCTTGCAAACTACGAAGAGCAATTGCCCCGTAGGGAAATATGCTCTACCTACCCATTTACTGCAAAAACCAACCACGTGGCTGAAAGAGCCCATTGTCGGATTTATTAATAAATGGATTGGAAACTCCAGCAAGGAAATGAATCTCAGGCTGTACCCGTTCTGGGATGATGTTGGGGTGAAGGAGAAGACCAGGAATTGTGTGCAGTTCCTCTATGCAGAAACTTGGCCAGACTCCCAGAAGAAGAGGCATGAACGTGAACATCTGTATTAAAAGGCCAGAAAAATATTATTATGCAAAAGCATTCCAGCTTCCAAGCCTTTCCGTTCCAGGACTTCTAGCAGCCTCTCCTTCCAAATTAGGATGAACAGCTGCGATGTATTTGGCAAGGTAACCTCTGCCCTCAATTTAGAAGCTTTTTACATCACAAAATAAAACACATGCATTTTAAAAACCAAAGGGACCATTAAATCATCTAGCTTGACTTCTGTACAAGAAAGGCCACTGAACATCACCCACTTTCTTGACTATTGTGCTGGAGCTCAACGTGGTTTCTAGGCACACTTTCTGAAAACACATCTGATGGTTCTCAGAGACTGAATATCCCAAACGCTGCCTGCAGGAAAACAGGGAGAAATAGATCTGACTAATCCACTTTTGTGAAGAATTGTTTGAGCCTGTTCAAGCAAAATGATGTCCATCAATGCAAATGAAGATGGTTGCTGCAGACTTTAAACCATCCCCACAGTATTTCCTAAGGCCACAGAGGACACGTGACAGTTCAAAATAGTGCCACCCACTCTCCAAAACAGCAGGCCAAACACCAGCGTAAGATGACTCTGTTTTGCAAAATAGCATCAAAACCATTGAAGTATGCTCAAAATGTAGCACCAGAACCTACGAGTTAATCCTTAATACATCCGTATGTCTGTAGCACGATGCAGTTACCACTCACCATCTCCAGACACGGCAAGATGTGCCCCGTTTAGAGCTACACCCCACAAAGAGGAGAGCCTGCACGCCCAACTGCCAAGAAATCCAGTTTAACAAAAAAAATAAAAGTCAGCTTAAAAGAAAGCAGCACATGAGGATTTTTCAGTGTGAGCTTCCAAAAAAGTGCCAGTTACAGAAGTTTTCCAGGAGAACCACAAGATCCTCCATCATATTTCTTAAATCCAGGATGAAACTTCTGGTTTAAGCCAGAGACCACTGAGATAGACGGGTCCTTACGCTGGACAAGAGGAGGAAAAGCCAGCGACTATTTGGGTACAGCATTTGGATTGGATGGGTGCGTATCTACCCCACGCTGGCTGGGTTTACGCTCGCGGGCCAGGTGACAAACCAGACAGAAAAGAATTCTTAGCTGCAGGCTTTCCCATCTGGGTACAATCCATTGCCCTCTTCCCAGATGCTCCTTCTCAGCATCTGTAGGAACTTAGGAGCTCCAAAACCTGCCGCCTCTGCCGAGATTTCTGAGCAAGCCTTATTGCATGGCTCCATTAACCACAACTTTAGAGTCCTGCAGAAGGACTTGGTTTTTCCCCCGCCGTTTTTAGCCAAAGGACCTTCCCATATGCAAACAGCGCTCTGCAAAGGAGCATGAAGCTGCTGCAGTACGGTGAGATGTGCGATGGGGCCGGGGGAACCACAGCGTGACACAAACACTTGCTCTTTCACACAGCGCTGTCTCTCTGTGGCTTTCACCAAAGCTGTAGGATGCGTCACCCAAGGAAAATAAAAGCAGATGACACGCATGCATTGAAAATTACGTCAGTGGTGGAAACAAGCGCACAAGAGCACCCCACTGCCCAGCCTACCTTGCCCTCCTCCTGACTTCCAAACCAGCTATCAGCAGCACAGACGTAGGACTTTTATGAAAGGGATGGGAGAGAAGAGAGTATTGAGGTAGGCCTTCTGTTTCCCATTATAGCGACATTTCTCCCCTTTCATAAACACATAGGATGGCAGCAGCTGTTAAAAGCAACAGCCTATTTAACTGTACTTCACTGAAAACTTACTCTTCCCAAGCCTTTTATTCTCAATTCTGCATTAATCCAGTAACAAAGGCATGAGGTTGAAGGACAACGTGCGTCTTTGGGCAGAAGAATTAGTAGAAATGAAGAAACACTGGGCAGGCTCAGCTCTGTGCCTGGCTGAAGCCTACAGCAAATATTTCAATCCCTCACTCGAGCACCCCCATACTGAGTTGCACAGAGCTTCCAAAAAGCTCTTTAGCACAGCAGGCATCTAGAGAGGCTTCTCCCAGATGATGCAGGAGATGGGAGCACCTCTCCCAGCTCAAGCCTAAGCTTCTCCCTCCAATTCTCCCTTTTCACCACCCAAAACATGCCCAACATTCGGCAGCCCATCACTATTTTGATGCCTTCCCATCCTAAGCTTGCTCTGTCTCCCCACAGCTTGTGCCCCACCATCTGCACAGCAGCACTCTCCCCCCCGTCACATCTGGCAAGAACTGGGCTCTCCATCGCTGCATCTTTCCTCCTGCTGGCGAAGTACCAGCACCCTCATGGAGCGCTCCAACCCACCCACACGTCTCCTCTGGAAACTGATATACGTCTCTGAGAAGGGCTATAGTTGCAGGACACCACCATCTTGCTCCATCTGTGCTCCACAGGATGTTCAGCCTCTTCAGCACAGAGACCTTTCCACTTTCTTTTATCCCTGCCCTGAATGCTGCTATTCACAGCCATTTAAAACTAATGCTAAAGTGGTGCCAAGTTTGAATTGTTCTTATAAATATCTCATCCACTGCTGAAAATAAAAGAGAGGACACCAACAGGAGGCTGTTTGCAAAGCACAGCCCATCAGCAGTCCCCAGGCAGAGCCCTGTGGGAATGCAGCCTCTTTAGCTTCCATCAATATCTTGCACAATTATTTTCAGCCCTTCAGTTTTGGGGCCCAGCAGTAGTGACCAGGAGAAGGAGACTGTGTCCCAGGTGACAGGACACGTGGCTGGGGAAAGGCAGGAGACCCCAACTACTCTCAGACTGTTGCCTGCATGACCACCACCTCTAGCCCACCGCACATGCTTAGCAAGGGAACATCATCACAAGCTAATCCCGCTCCTTTTTATTTCCTTCATTTCATTCATTTACTCCTACTGGTGCCAGGTTTCTTTCTCATCTAGCTAATTTTTGTGGTCATTTTGGACCCACAAGCATCCTTGACCAACTTCCACAAAGTCTACTTTTATGAGAGGCAGGGAAATTTCTTCTATTTAGGGAGGCGAAAAAAAAAGAAAAGGAAAAAAGCCTTCTCCATTGGCCAATACACCCGCCCAGGGCATCCAGCCACCCAGCAAGGACATGCTGCAAAGTTGTTCTCCGATGTTTTATGCTCTGTCACAGCACAACTGTCCTTGGATCTCTTCCAGGACACCCAGGAACGGGGAAAGGCGCTGGGGAAAGCAGACTCAGTGGATCAGGAGACTGGCGAAGTCAAGCCCAAAAGTAAAGTAAATCACTGGAGTCCAACTGATGGGCAGCAAGGTCACACTCACTTCCCTCTGGGTGAGAAAAATAGTCTCCTCTGGAAAAGGACACCAACTTTTCACCATCCTGGTTGAGATTAGAGAGAAGGCTTCAGACATCAAAACAGACAAGTCAAACTTCCACGATATTAATGTAATTTCATTTCTGTCATTTGCTTCCTTCAAAATTCACACACTTATGGCTCTAGACATGGGAAAGGACTAAATATCTAAGGAAAGAGTCACACACTGAATTAACCTGTGTTAGTGCAGCTACCAACAATGAAGTTTGTGCTGCCAGGAGTACAGGTTCACATTGCCTCTTTCGAAAGAGAAGTTATCCAACTCAATTTACAAAGTCTAACTGTAGTGCTAACAGCATTTACACAGCCAAGAGGGAAAACATATTTGTTTTGGACAGCAAGCAGAAAAACAGGCTTATTTTTCCCCTCCTTTTAGAAGGAATTCAGTAAATATTCTACCTTGATGGTGTGTAAGCACTCTTCAGGAAGAGCGAAAACATCCCTGTTATCAACACCACTGTCTTTAGACTGGAAGGACATCACTATACCCAAGGGCTCAGGGAAAAGCCCTGGCAAAACCCAACTGACAGAGCTTCCAGTTCTTCTTAGCAAAGCACAGGGTTGGTGCCATCGGACCATGGCCCACAAATACCCCTTTTCCCCCCTCGTAGAATCATAGAACAGTTTGGGTTGGAAGGGACCATTAAAGGCCATCTAGTCCAACCCCCCTGTCATGAGCAGGGACATCTTCAACCAGGATCAGGTTGCTCAGAGCTCCGTCCAACCTGGCCTGGAATGTTTCCAGGGATGGGGCATCTCCCACCTCTCTGGGCAACCTGGGCCAGTGTCTCACCAACCACAGGGTAAAACATTTCTTCCTCGTATCTAATCTAAATCTTCTCTCTTTTAGTTTAAAGCCATCACTCCTTGTCCTATCGCGACAGGCCCTGCTAAAGAGTCTGTCCCCATCTTTCCTGTAGCCCCCTTTAAGTACTGGAAGGCCTCTTTTTCCATGTCTCCCACCTGCCTGCCTCCCGCCTTTCTCCAGATGCGGCTCCAGTTCAGTGCTGGCTGTTTATAGCCCGAAACACATTTTGCAGATGCTCTGCAGTAAAAACCTTTGACACCTATAAAGCATTATAAATCATAGGGCACGTTAATCACCCAGTCTGAGCCCATAATCCTAACTCAGGCACAACAGGCAATGGGTTTTGCAGACTCCCTCCCGCAGGCATTTTGCCTACATCAGGACTAAGCCAGAGATTTAGCGTTAGTCAAACATCCTCACCC
>VFFE01007541.1:116574-133541 GCA_008921705.1 Burhinus oedicnemus | reverse complement strand
TTGCCTGCATGACCACCACCTCTAGCCCACCGCACATGCTTAGCAAGGGAACATCATCACAAGCTAATCCCGCTCCTTTTTATTTCCTTCATTTCATTCATTTACTCCTACTGGTGCCAGGTTTCTTTCTCATCTAGCTAATTTTTGTGGTCATTTTGGACCCACAAGCATCCTTGACCAACTTCCACAAAGTCTACTTTTATGAGAGGCAGGGAAATTTCTTCTATTTAGGGAGGCGAAAAAAAAAGAAAAGGAAAAAAGCCTTCTCCATTGGCCAATACACCCGCCCAGGGCATCCAGCCACCCAGCAAGGACATGCTGCAAAGTTGTTCTCCGATGTTTTATGCTCTGTCACAGCACAACTGTCCTTGGATCTCTTCCAGGACACCCAGGAATGGGGAAAGGCGCTGGGGAAAGCGGACTCAGTGGATCAGGAGATTGGCGAAGTCAAGCCCAAAAGTAAAGTAAATCACTGGAGTCCAACTGATGGGCAGCGAGGTCACACTCACTTCCCTCTGGGTGAGAAAAATAGTCTCCTCTGGAAAAGGACACCAACTTTTCACCATCCTCGTTGAGATTAGAGAGAAGGCTTCAGACATCAAAACAGACAAGTCAAACTTCCACGATATTAATATAATTTCATTTCTGTCATTTGCTTCCTTCAAAATTCACACACTTATGGTTCTAGATGTGGGAGAGGACTAAATATCTAAGGAAAGAGTCATACACTGAATTAACCTGTGTTAGTGCAGCTACCAACAATGAAGTTTGTGCTGCCAGGAATACAGGTTCACATTGCCTCTTTCGAAAAAGAAGTTATCCAACTCAATTTACACAGTCTAACTGTAGTGCTAACAGCATTTACAGAGCCGAGAGGGAAAACATATTTGTTTTGGACAGCAAGCAGAAAAACAGGCTCATTTTTCCCCTCCTTGTAGAAGGAATTCAGTAAATATTCTACCTTGATGCTGTGTAAGCACTCTTCAGGAAGAGCAAAAACATCCCTTCTGGTTACAAATCCAAACCATAGCACCATACCAGCTACTACACAGAAAATTAACTCTATCCCAGGTAAAACCAGTACAGGGGACTCACAGGGGCATCCTGGAAACGTTCTCCCATATGGGGTGATAGGTTAAACCATGAATCAATTGAGCACCCAAGTCTCATCTCCCACCCAGCATCTTTCAAACTGGCAAAGATTTTGCAAGAGTGGTTGCACACCACCGTCTTTAGACTGGAAGGACATCACCATACCCAAGGGCTCAGGGAAAAGCCCTAGCAAAACCCAACTGACAGAGCTTCCAGTTCTTCTTAGCAAAGCACAGGGTTGGTGCCATGGGACCATGGCCCACAAATACCCCTTTTCCCCCCTTCTTAGAATCATAGAACAGTTTGGGGTGGAAGGGACCTTTAAAGGCCACCTAGTCCAACCCCCCTGTCATGAGCAGGGACATCTTCAACAAGGATCAGGTTGCTCAGAGCCCCGTCCAACTTGACCTGGAATGTTTCCAGGGATGGGGCATCTCCCACCTCTCTGGGCAACCTGGGCCAGTGTCTCACCGCCCTCAGGGTAAAACATTTCTTCCTTAGATCTAGTCTGAATCTCCCCTCTTTTAGTTTAAAGCCATCAGCCCTTGTCCTATCACAACAGGCCCTGCTAAAAAGTCTGTCCCCATCTTTCCTGTAGTCCCCTTTAAGTCCTGAAAGGCCTCTTTTTCCATGTCTCCCACCTGCCTGCCTCCCGCCTTTCTCCAGATGCGGCTCCAGTTCAGTGCTGGCTGTTTATAGCCCGAAACACATTTTGCAGATGCTCTGCAGTAAAAACCTTTGACACCTATAAAGCATTATAAATCATAGGGCACGTTAATCACCCAGTCTGAGCCCATAATCCTAACTCAGGCACAACAGGCAATGGGTTTTGCAGACTCCCTCCCGCAGGCATTTTGCCTACATCAGGACTAAGCCAGAGATTTAGCGTTAGTCAAACATCCTCACCCTGACAGCGTTAGGCTGCACCAGGCAGCAAGTTGTCAAACACCGTGGCTTTCCCGGGGTTTCAAGGACTTAGGATTTCCCATCCTTCAAACAAGCATTACTGGAATAGGAAACATCTTCCACATGGCGCAAGTAGGAATTTATGGAGGCCACAGTATCTGCAGGCAATGGCCAACTATTTATATTGATGGACAGCTTTGGAGGAAAAACACAACCAAAACCCATTAAGGCTGAAACAGTATTTATTGACTAGACTGCAATTCATAATGCTGCCCAGCAGCCTGGCCCTTCGGTCAGGCAGTCATGAACACACCAGCTTTCTGGGCTTCTACTTCCATGGTAAGATCTAGAGGTGACCAGCAATGGTCTTCTGCAGGCTCACCTGTCTAAGCCTTGCCCTGTGGCAGTTTCATCCTAGCCTTTCTAGGAGCCGCCTGAGGACATGGGTCTCAACAATCAGCAGGTGAAACCCACTTTCTGGGGCCAGCACACCTCTCTGCTCCTTGCCAGTCTACCATGGGACTCCTGCCCAGCCTAAGAGAGGTCTTGCTCTTTCGTGAAGACCAAAACATGCCATTCCCAGATAGACCCTGTAACGCTCCTTGCAAAGTCTGGTCTGATAGCACCACGCACAGCAAACGCAATTCCTGCCTGGCTCAGCCGACCACAGACCTGCTTTAGGGAACACACAATGAAGAGACAACGAGACAGAGGAGAGAAAAACCACGTTATAATGTGACAGCACGATGGCCCGTGTGAATTCAGTTCAGCCTTGAAGGCTGGCTGCAGTCACACGTCAGAGGAGATCTTCTCTGGCAGACAGCCTTGGGAGAAACTGGGAGAAATCCTGCTTTTTCATCTTCCCCACTGTGGAAGGGAGTTTCTCCCACTGCTGAAGCTTTGACTGCGTTTCAGCATTCAAATGTCACTGAGCAAGATGACGCTTGAATGGCACCCGTGTTCCCGGCAGAACCACCTGCAACCCCAGACACAAGGAGAGGTCTGCACTTCTCCCTGACTCCCAGGCGTCTCCCAGAGCCCAAGAAAAAACAGATTTCATGAGGGAGCAAGACTGCAACCACAGACAGCACAATTCCTGCAAGGCAGCGCGACCGCAATGGCGACAAACCGGAGGGAGCTCAGCAAAACCTGCAGCAGGAGCCAGAGGCTGGGCAGGGTGAGGTGTCCACGTGCAGCCATGAGCATCTCAAAACCCTTCCCTGCACAATCATCCACCCTCTGCCACACCTCACAGCCTCCCGGTAAAACACAGGGCTCAAAGGTGAGTTTAAAGGATGTTTAAGTGATGCGTAAAGCCCTCAAAACAGGGTAGTTTTGCTTTTAATTCCAAGCTTTAAGAAAATTTAAAAAAAAAGATAATAATAATTTAAAAAAAAAAAATCAATATTTAACCCAATGATTGGGTTTTCCTACATTTTGCCCAGCACTCCAACATAATCACACATCCCTTCATGGGGATTCAGCTCTGAACCACTCATGTCCAACACGCAGTGTTCCAATGCCTTAGTGCCCAACCTCAAATCAAACAGGCTTGAAAGAGCCTCTTCCCATCAAAAACTCCCGCGTCTTCAGGCCTGCAGTCATGGACATTAACAAATTGAAACTGCCTGGAAAAGGGCAAATTCACCCATCCCCTAATAGCGGTTTTCAGCAAAGCAAGCAATTTCTGTGACCAGTGACCTTTGGCCATCTGGGGATTAGCACTGAAGACCCGGCAAAGTCCCAGCTCCAAAGCCTATAGTCACACAGATATATCACGCCAAAGTGGCTTAGATCATCTGTTCAGGTCATTTAACAGCTCTTGCCACGTGGGAATTACAAGAGTATTTCACTATAAAGTGAATTAATACACGTATCACAGACACAGCACAGCAATCCGTTATGTCGATGGATCACAGCTCCTCATTTGTCGTTTCACAAAAGGACCCCAAAAAGGCCTTCGGAAGCCTCCGTTCGAGGCCACGTGATGTTTTTAACCAGATGGACCATCTTGAATCATTCACATTTCACTTTAAGGGAATAAATTTTAACAGCAAACGCCCAACTCATTAGGAAGAGTTTGATATCTCATTTGTACCGGCTTGCAGCTACACGAGCAGGAATAAATACTTTAAAGGCAGGGAGAGGCGTTACAAGTATTAGATATTCCCCCCCCACCTCTCCTCCCGTATCGACACCGTTCAGACACCTTGCATTTATTTAAACAGAGGATGAGGAGGTTCGCGATGCGAGAACACCACCTCCAAAAGAGCAGTGGTGCAGCTCCTCCAACGATGCTGCTGCTTTCTGGTGAGCATCTTCAGCTACCCCACGGGCCACAACAAACCCACTGCCGCCACCCCTCGTACCACCTGCCAACCAGAGCATCCGCATGAAGCATTTATTTATATCACCAAGGGCAATTTGGTTTCTAATCTCCATTACACAGCATCTCTCCAGGTCTTTTTTTTTTTTCCCCTGCTAAACAAGCACCGCTGATGTTTAAATGATGCTGCTTGCAGAAAGCACAGGGAGATGCATCTGGCTCTGGGCGTTTCTGTATTTCTCCACCGCTCTTGCACATGTCCCAGCAGTCCCCGTGTCTCTTCACTGTGACCACAATGTGCCCAATACAAGAGCATCTTCTCATAGCTCAGCAGCAGCCGATGCATGCCATAACGCGCAGTATTTATAATGTACCAATTATAAAGCTCAAGAAGGACAGGGAACTGCTGGAGAGAGTCCAGCAGAGAGCTATGAAGATGCTCAGGGGACTGGAGCATCTCTCTGATGAAGAAAGGCTGAGGGACCTGGGTCTGTTCAGCCTGGAGAAGAGAAGGCTGAGAGGGCATCTCATCAATGCTTATCAATATCTAAAAGGCAGGTGGCAAGAGGATGGGACCAGACTCTTTTCAGTGGTGCCCAGCGACAGGACAAGGGGCAACGGGCACAAACCGGAACACAGGAAATTCCATCTCAACATGAGGAGGAACTTCTTTCCTTTGAGGGTGGCAGAGCACTGGAAGAGGCTGCCCAGAGAGGTGGTGGAGTCTCCACCTCTGGAGATACTCAAAACCTACCTGAATGTGCTCCTGTCCAACCTGCTCTAGGTCACCCTGCTTTGGCAGGGGGGTTGGACTAGATGATCTCAGAAGAAGGTCCCTGCCATCCTGTGATCAAGCTGGTGTTGTCACCCTCTAACACAGGAGCAGTATTGTGAGCTGAAATTGGGGGTAGCTGCGCTCCTAGCTGGGTTGCTTTAACTGCTCTGTGCCACCACTTGTCGGGTGGTAGGAAGGGGTAGAGGGTTGTATCAGCTAAAATATCTTCTGCCTTAAACACCTCTGTAGCTGGTCAATGGACTAAGGGAGCACCTTTATATTATCCAGATTTAAAGAAAAAGTCACAAAGCGAGTGTGCGTTTAGCAAGTCTCCCACGGCAGTATCCCAGATGGGACATGCTGCATCAGAAGGCAACAGATCCAGCCAGCCTTTTCTTCTCCAAGTACCAAAACCTGGATGATTGTCATGGAAACACTGGCATAGTCATACACATCCAAGGAAGAATTCAGAGATAGAGGAGCCTCAAGGAAAATGATCAGGGTGAACGTCTCAATCTAAAGCAGAGCACCTGAGGCCATTTTTGGCTGCTGTTTTGGCAAGAGCCACAACTTCCAAGTCTCAAATCAGCTTTCCCAGCACAGGGCACAACACAATGGGTTGCAGATTCCTCCCATCTCTTCCATCAGCCACCCTGGGAACCAAACTCTGGCCCCCATCTCTCTCTGGAAAAGCTCACTCCAGTAACTCGTCAGAAACTGGCGCCCTCACAGCCAACTATCTGAGCCTTTAAAGTTTCCTCCTTCAGCTGTGCTTATCTTCAAGAGCTTCAAGACATCAACCGTATCTGCTCTCAGCCCTTCTTCTTCCCTAAGCTGAACATGGCAAGTTCGAAGTCATCGCTTTCCAAATACTTTCTAGGAAAGGCTTGGCTAAACCCCCTGATAACATGTAATGGATTTCCTGGGAAGCACAGGCAGCCTAGTCTTCTGTCTGGAAACCAAAGATAAGGGGGGGAGGAACTAAAAAAAATACAAGAGCCATCTCCTCTGGCTGCTGCTGGAGTCAGAAGGAGAAACGTGGAGATTTCTTGAATATCAGAAACAGGAGAAGTCCAGCTTTGCCCTGGCTTGTCTGCGGATCTCTAAAGGGTTTGAAGGTCCCTTTTATCCCTATATCCTTCCCTAACTTAAAGGTGTTATTCCCATCTTTCTTCCTCCCCATCCCCTCCTCAAGAGCCCAAAGCCTCTTTTTCCTGCACAGCCAGCACGTGGCCACCAGCCCTCAGGTCTACTTGCCTACATGAAATACAGACACATTAATTATTCAGCCCTGGTTTAAGCTGTTAGTTAAAGGTTGGTTTTCACTGCAACCCAGGATGAAAACTGGGGGTGGTGAAGGTCCATCCCTATGATCTTTCGGTTTGCTGTTCTGTGGTTTTGGAGTTTCACCAGCCACTTAGGGACTTTCTGGTGCATCTTAAGTGGGTTTCTTTATGCAAACAACCTACTGACATTCAGTAATGCTGAGCTCACCTTCCCCAATTACGCTTTAAAGCAAGAAAACACACACAGCGGCTTCAAGGAGGACAGGAGAAGCAGCATCTGCTGTATCTGAAAAGGTCCAAACAGGAGGAAGGAGGGATGATGGGCTCCAGCAACGTGATTTTTTTCACCCAGATAATTAGTACAATGCATAAAGAAAAAAAACAGTTGGAGGGAGCACATCTGGCAGCTATAACAAGGAAATGCCACAAACGGAATAAAACCCCGGAGGCCCATAATGCTGGAAAAGTCACAAGGCACCTTTGTGTATCTGAGGGGGGCTGGCCTGGCCATTTATCACAGGGAGCTTGCGCATGGATCACTTCAAAGTTTCTGGATAAAGTAGTAACAACAAAGTATTAGAAATTCTGTAAGCCATTGCTCTATGAGCTAATCAATCAGCTATAAAAAGGTCAGCCCTGCTGAGGGGCCACTTATAATATTACCCAGACCCTGAATTTGCAGGCAGACAAGTTAAAGCCACAGAGAACATAACAGCGACCCACCAAAATGAGCTGTGATTCCTGGTGGCATCAGCCACAACGTCACACGAGATCCTGTCCCTAGCTCCTCACCTCCAAACCTACGGGCAATAGCCAGTGCCATCAGGAAGCCCCTGAGTGTAATTACAGGTACCGGGAAGAAGTGTCCAGGTTTGGATGATTCCTGGGATGCAAAATTCAGCGGTGGCCACCACCAAGTCACAGCAGCTTGACTTCCGTGCCTCAGTTTACCCAGTTACAGAGGGAAAAAAACCCCACCAAACTGGCAGAGGGATTTATGCCACTTCGCACACTAAGTATCGGGAGTTGTGTCGATTACAGGTTTTGGTATTTCACCTGAATATTAGCAATTCCATTTATTAACACTGGAACTGGGGAGAGAAGGGAGGTACCTGGAGAGTGCCGAACAAGAACTGGTTGGCTTGGGAAATTCTGGATTCCCCTCCCACTTCGGCATACCCGTCTGCTGCAGGGGCCTCAGGTCAGGAAGGCTGAGGCACACTGCCAAGCCCTATTAAAGTTTTTATTGCGCTAAATCGGAGCGGCCCCAGGAAGGTGTTCGTAACACTTCTCAGCATTTGCCCCAGCAAAGGTATAAAAGCCTGTTCGTCAAGAGGGATGGCGAACGAAGCAACACTCCTGGCCCAAGGTGCTTCCAAGGAGCCTGTAATATCTAGCTAGCGCTGCCCTTTTATTGAGCAGGTACCAAAGAGCCTCAAAAACTGCGATCCATCAGCGCATAACACGGCAGCTCCGGAGCGCCACAAACCACGGAGCATCTGCTGCTGGGTTCAGAAGAGCTGATGAACTGCGAGGAATTGCTTTGGGCTTGACAGCTCTTCAATGATGAGAGCAGCAAGCCTACAAACCAACAGCAACGAGGAGGAAAAAAAAAAACCCACAAAAAAAACACAAAAAACCAAACCAAAAGTAAAACCACAACTCTGCTGCAATTGCTGAATGTTGCTGTCAGAAGAGGATGAAGGCAGGAAGGGAAAGGTTGCAGCAGGGACTGATAGGACCAGAGGAACCATGTACCAGGTGGGGAAAGCAAGACCTGTAAGGACACGTGTTCAGGGTGGGGACAATAAAAAAAAAAAGCAAGGACACTTGCTGGCACATGGAAACGGAGTCTACAGAAGCGGGGAAATGCCACCCAACAGCAGGGCTGGAAGCAAGGGCTGCAGGAGTGGCTCTTCCAACACCAAAAGCTAGTGGGTACCAGCAACCACATTTCTAGCTCTTGGACCCGGTCCCTGTGCTGCTCCCATCAGCGACTAACGGGAATCTCCGAGAAAGGAAGCGGGCAATGCCTTGGATACACAAAAACAAGCTTTAAAAATGAGGTTTCTGGGAGGCACAGGGGCTTTAAACAGGTTGTGTTTATATATGCATCAGCCCTACAAAGCCACACTGAAAGACGATAAGAGGGATTTTTATATTTTTTTTTAAGCTGGATTCTGAACAAGTTGTGTTTTTAAGGACAACCAAGCATTGTTATACCCGCAATCCAACCTTGCAAACCCGTGTTTCATCGACCATCAGTCCTGACCACCTCCAAAGCTTTCAAAGAAATCCAGTCCTGAGCTTGGACGTGCATCCCATGAGCTCCAGTTTCAGCCTCCTTCCAGGTTCTTAACAAGGATGTGGTTTATCAGATGCTCAGGTTAACACCTGTGGGATTAGAGCATTCAGAAAGCAGTGGGATTTCTGTATGTACAAAATTTTATCACTAATACTGCTCCTTTCACGCACAACATCTCGGGGGAATTTGCAAGAGAAGTGGGAGGAAGAAAAGAGATTGTACGAGTACCCTGAAGCGCACCGTTCATGGAGAGCTCATGAAGACACCTCCATTTAAATGTGGCAGATGACACTGAAGAGCAGAAAAAACACCAAGATCTTGCAATTTCAGTCATGTGAGACCCAAACCTGCCAATTTTGCTTTCATTCCCAGGTGATGATGGCCCTTCCTACTGTATGTAACCAAACCAGGCACCTATCCTTGGCAATTTTCTGGAGAAAAAAAAGATAGTTTTGTAAACATGGGAAGCTTCCAAGGGAAATGGGGGAGACACAAAGAGTTCCCAGTTACATTCTGTCTGCCTTAACCAATATCTGAGAAGGGTTCGTGGTTGGGAAGCACAGTATCAGCTGCGCCTGCCGCTAAGCAGAGAAGCTGAAGCCCTTTGCAAATGGTGATAGTATTTTATCTTATTTGACAGGGAATTAAATAAGATAAAGAAAATAAAGATCCCAAAATTCTTCAATACACAGTAACTGCAAAAAGAGTCAGCCAGCCAATAAAAGTGGCTTCTTCTCTTTGTTGGATAGATAAAGAAATTATCATTGCAATTTTCTTCTGCAGAATATCTCTTTCCCTGCTCCGACCTAGGATGATTTCCCAGGTGTGATATTCGCTCTGTACAGGCAACATGGGTTTGGAAGCAATAAAAAAAAGCCTGAACAAAGCCAGTTGGATAGATTTAACTTCATGTTTATACAATGCAACCCATCAACATCTCCCACGTGAATACTGATCCCGCGCCATCTCTGGATGGATTTTAAAAGATGCTGCAGCCTGGACCGTACCCCAGGAGCAAGAGCTATTCTGGTGGTGTAATACCCAGCAGCAGTTCATTCCAGGTGAAGCACGCAAGCTGTGCGCAGAGCACTGTGTTTACACACCGCGATTAGCCGTGCCGCGCTCTCTCTCTTTAATTGCTGGCAATCCATCAAGAGCATTCGCGGGATCTGGGACCTACCTTGGAAACTGCCATCTGAACTTCAGACCTTTAAGAGCACATATGGCAAGCACGAGCCAAAGCTTATTTATCCACAGTTTCTGCGTTCAGGGCAAGAGAGCCCTGTTAAGGTGATGCAGAGACTTCATAAGAACTTCCTTGGTTAAATACCTGATGAACAAGCTGTCGTTAGATCAGAAATTGCTTCCTCATACCCGCTACAGAGATGATAATAGTCTGAATCTCAGCAAGACCATTTTTTTTTTCCTCTTTTATATGCCTTTCATTCAAAAAAAAAAAAAATTAAAAATGTAAAAAACGTGAAAGGGGATCTTGCCATGAAAGCTGAAGGCGCACAACAGAAAAAGGAATTTTGCAGGCGTTCAAAGTTTAGACAGGAGACCAAGCGTGCAGGTTGGGCACCTTCAGCCCCCCTCCTCCATTCTCAGAAGGTCAGAGGAAAGCAAGAGATAATTACAATTCTAGCAGGCAGTCTCCCAAAAAACTCAGAACTGAAGCTTACAATTAAAACTCCCATTTTCATGTAAATTTTTAATGTGTAGTAGAAAGCCTGATTTGCATATGTTTGGGGGAAAAGGAGAGGAATCATTAAAACTCTGGCTGCTGAGCTGCAGCACAATTCAGAAAACCAACATTCACAGTCCTCAGCAGAAGACTGCAAGGACTCAAGTTTGGGTCGTAACCCAAATTTAGGTGAAGGCCTTTTATTCTAGAAAGTTTAATCTTTTAAAAAGAAAGCAGATAACCATGCTGTAGCCTACACTAAAAAAGTTGCACTTTGAATACGTGCCTTGCTTTCTGATAATTACAGAGTATAAACATAACACGTACATACTCTATTCCTTCCTTCCCAGGTAGCTCTAGATTTTTGCAAGATTTAAGATCTCTCAAGTATGCCATACCTTTTATGGAAACCATGGTCAAAAAAACCATGTATTATACTACAATTGCCTTTGCGCTGGGTTTGCAGTGGCTGACTTGCCATAGGGTTGGATACAGGGCAATACAATGGGTATTATCATCAATATACCGCTTTCTTTGTGTAAAGCAAATACGCACCCAAGTTATGGTATGGTACTTCCCTGGCTAATCCCTTACAGATACACCAAAATATCGTGGAGCTGTTGACACACTGGAGAGAAGGGATGCCATCCAGAGGGACCTGGACAGGCTTGAGAATTGGGTCTGTGCCGACCTCATCAAGTTCAACCAGGGCAAGTGCAAGGTCCTGCACGTGGGTCAGGGCAATCCCATGCACAAACCCAGGCTGGGTGAAGAATGGGTGGAGAGCGGCCCTGAGGAGAGGGACTTGGGGGGGGTGGTGGATGAGAAGCTCCACAGGAGCCGGCAACGTGCGCCGGCAGCCCAGAAAGCCCCCTGCATCCCGGGCTGCATCCCCAGCAGCGTGGGCAGCAGGGCCAGGGAGGGGATTCTGCCCCTCTGCTGCGCTCTGGGGAGACCCCCCTGCAGTGCTGCCTCCAGCGCTGGGGCCTCGGCACAGGAGAGACATGGACCTGCTGGAGCGGGGCCAGAGGAGGCCCCCGAGATGCTGCCAGGGCTGGAGCCCCTCTGCTGGGAGGCCAGGCTGGGAGAGTTGGGGGGGTTCAGCCTGGAGAAGAGAAGGCTGCGGGGAGACCTTCCAGCCCCTTCCAGTGCCTCCAGGGGATCCAGGAAAGCTGGGGAGGGACTCTGGATCAGGGATTGAAGCCATAGGATGAGGGGGAACATTTTTAAACTGAAAGAGGGGAGATTTAGATGAGATATCAGGGAGAAATTTTTCACTCTGAGGGTGGTGAGACACTGGCCCAGGTTGCCCAGAGAGGTGGGAGATGCCCCATCCCTAGAAACATTCCAGGCCAGGTTGGATGAGGCTCTGAGCAACCTGGTCTAGTGGGAGGTTGGGAGGTTGGTGGGGGCAGGGGAGGGTGGTGGAACTAGATGATTTTTAGGGTCCCTTCCAACCCAAACCATTCAATGATTGTGGCTGGAATTCATCAGCTGGAGACAGCATATGCAAAACTTCCTATCCCCAGGTTTTCCCACCCATCATGAAAGCCCTCTCATGCAGACCAGAGATCACTAAACCCCAGTGCCGGGAGTACCCTGTACGTTGGGGTAAGTCCATCCCTGCTTCAGAGCTTCGCTCAACTGCAGAGATCTGAGTTTGCAGTACAAGCAGTCCGGATTTGAGTGATACCATGAAACGCTCTCCCGCTCCATCCAGAGAGGTGGAGGGTTTGCAGAGTGTAGAAGTTACCTGCTTGCTCAAACAGCCAAGGACTATTTTGCAACTAAAGAGGTTTCTCAACTCATCTCTTACACATCTCCTGGAGTTCCCACCCATTCCCTGCAGTATTCGAGCACATGCAAATAGACCTCTCCAACAGAGGACAATTAGCCTTTATTTGTATTTTCCCCTCCAAATACACTGCTTCAGTCGCTCATTCCAGCACTAACACCTGCAAGGCACTTTGACAGCAAGATGGGAACAGATTCTTCATACCTCGGTTTTGCATAGCCTGCAGCTAATTTTAGACTTCCTCTTTTTGCTCCTGCAAGAGCGAAGGTATCTCCATTGCTCCATTCAAAGTGGAAGTTGAGGCCTCATGCAGACATTAATAAGACCAACTCAGAGACTGAATATATTTTTTAAGCCTAGCTTGGGTACTTTAAAGACAACAAATTCCTTTCTAGCACAAGAAAAAACAATGGAAATTCCAGGTAGAATTGGAAGGCTGCCACTGATATTTTTTTGGTAAAATGAATCAGTGCAAGTACAGCCAGGTTCCACTGAAAAAAATTAAGTCAATGGCAATTTTTCTATGGATTTTTAGCAAGCAGCATAATGTTCTAGTTCATAAGGCATACGGAATAAGGCATTTTGAGTATTTAAGTTAGTACACGCACACATGCCAAGACATTACGTCCCACTGTTTTCCTGACAAAGTCTTAAAAACCCAAGTACGCCCTCCGCTACGGATGTGCCCGGGTATTTGCTCAAAGGAAACTTCAGCTGGCTCAGAAGCAGTCACTCAGGCTAAGCTCGCCAGGCTGAAAGAGGAGGAAAAACAGCACAAACATTTCTACTTTGCAAAAGGAAATTTGTTTTACACGGCACAAACGCAAGCCATGACTTTTCAATTCCCATGGGAGCTCCCGGCCAAGCTGCACCACCAACAATCGATGCAATTCAGAACCAGGAGCATTTTTGGCACGGGATTTGCTGCCCAGAAGTGTTTTCTCCTTAACAGCCTCTTTTCCAGAGGAGAAGCACTCCACAGCCAGGAAGATCCCCGGTTATAGACTTAAAAACATAACAGAGCAGCTAACTGTCACCGGAGCAAAACTAAGCCCTCGAAAAGCAGTGAAAGCATCTCCTAGGATCATTGCCAGGAGAAATGAGATTTAAGTTTTGTTTTGTGGTTTTTTGGGGGTTTGGGTGGGTTTTTTGGGGTTTGGGTGGGTTTTTTGGGGTTTGGATTTTTTTTGTTGTTTTGTTTGTTTTGTTTGTTTGTTGGGGTTTTTTTGTTTGTTTGTTTGTTTTATTTCTTGAAGTAGTAAGCACAGTAAAAAAAAAACCCAGACAACTTGAGAGCACAGAAGAAGAGTAACACACAACAACCATTACCCAGAAGACATGATAGGGCAGCTTTAACAGCAGTTTTTTCATGTTTCTTCCAATAAACACATCAGGTCTCCCAAGACCCCATCTCGCAGCCCCAAACGACAGGGAAGGCGCGCGTCCAGCCGTGTTGCCTGGATTCCCTCTGCCAGAGCTCTTAAAAACCGCATTTATCCAGGGGAGGGAAAAGTCACCTCTAACAGCTCCCCTGTTTATCCCCCGGTAGTTCTCACCTCCTGCTGCCTTTCTCTACCTACAAACTGATTTTCAGCTGCACAGAAGCTAGAGATTACACAGAAATGCAGTTCCTACATATTCGGCCAGAGAAACACAAGTACACCAATAAGACACAGAGCAAGGAACAAAACAGAAGTTGCTCCCAGGATCAAAGAGGAAAAATACAGACAGATTTGGCCAAACCCGTACCACTCAATCCCTTTGAGCACCATGACCAGCTAGCCATGCCCATCTGCTATGTCAACCACATGATGAGAACTTCTCACAGACCTCTAAGCCATGGGGCCAGTGGTTTCCATGGCCTATCCAAGACAACAAACAAACAAAAAAGCCAAATATCCAGCACTTTCAACCAACACCTACACCCATCCACAATCCAAAGTCACCAGGAAGAGGTGACGTGGTCAAATACCCACCTTGGTGGTGTCATCATGTGACCGCTGGTACCGTTTCCAGCGGCAGCCGTAGATCCCGGTCAGACACGACAAACATAGCTGCGGCTCGTAGTACTGCAGCGGTTGGTGTTTAACCATGCTCCTTCCAGCCCCTCAGGAATATCAGGTATCAGAAATCCATCAGGTCCTGGGAGCGCCCTTCAGCAAGAGGAGAAAAGAAAAGGGGGAAGGGAAAAAAAGAAATAATTAAAAATGCCAAGCAATATTTCAATACATTAACAAGCAATTTAATAATTAACCATGTCCTCTGGCTATTGAGAGGAGGAATCATAATCTAGATCTATTCCCAGCCCTGCCAACATCTCCGGCTTGTTACTCAACAAGACCGAGAAGTTTAATTAGTTTGCAAGTTTTATTTCCTTGTGCAATTTCTCCCACACCACTAAAAGCAAATGCATTCATAGGAGTTATCAGTAAGAAAAGCCACACAAGGACAAGAGCAGTAGATTGATTATTTGGAGCCCAGATGATTAGATTTTTATGAATGACTGAAATGTAAAGAACCATAGCCTCTGCAAGCACAACCTTAAAATTGATTCAGAGACCTCTGCAAAGTTGAAACCCAGCCAAGCCAAATCCGTTTATCTTGAGCATCCTACGGAGCCTGCAAACCAGTCCCAGACAGGGAGCTCACACTTCCGTGCACGGTGGAAAAGGCAGATATTACCCTCTCCCTTTATATGCATCTCACACAAGCACTCACAGGGGTGCAGAACTGGCTGCAGCCTTCACACAGAAGGAAGGTGTCCCCCCCTCCACCAAACAGCATTCCCTCCCAAAGGACCAGACTGACTCCAATCATAGAATAAAATCATAGAATCAAAGAATAGTTTGGGTTGGAAGGGACCTTTAAAGGCCATCTAGTCCAACCCCCCTGCCGTGAGCCGGGACATCTTCAACTAGATCAGGTTGCTCAGAGCCCCGTCCAACATGACCTTGACCAATGCAACTGCTCTATTTGCCATGCGTGGGAACATCGCTGTTTGAAAGGAAAGTACTCGGCTCCATCGATTACACACTTTGTGCGTCATAGGGCTTTTTTGTATATATATATTTAGATGCTCACTTTTGTCTCCGGTGAGATTCATATCAAGACCAGACCAAGTAATCATACGCTCTTACTAATTCCTAGAGTCAGCGCTTGGGGATGGGAACCTCAAAGCAAATATTCGCCAGTCTGGTGGCATCATGATGCTCTCAGCTGTACTAAACTCCCACCAGGGTTTTTTTTTCCAGAGGTTCCCAGTGCATAATTGTGCCCCACACGTTGCTGTTGCATGAATAGTCAGTGCACTATGAGCAATGCTCAACAGGAGCAGAGCTTGCAGAGTGCTTGGCTACCTTTCCAGGGAAATCACCGAATCATTCACTGAATCAATCACCAGGGTTGGAAGGGACCTCTGGAGATCATCTAGTCCAACCCCCCTGCCAGAGCAGGGTCACCTACAGCAGCTTGCACAGGATGGCATCCAGGCAGGTTTGGAATGTCTCTGGAGTCAGAGACTCCTCCACCTCTCTGGGCAGCCTCTTCCAGGGCTCTGCCACCCTCAAAGGAAAGAAGTTCCTCCTCATGTTCAGATGGAACTTCCTATGGTCAAGTTTGTGCCCCTTACCTCTTGTCCTGTCACTGGGCACTACTGCAAAAAGACTGGTCCCATCCTCCCGGCACCCTCCCTTGAAGTATTTGTAAGCATTGATGAGATCCCCCCTCAGTCTTCTCTTCTCCGGACTAAACAGACCCAAGTCCCTCAACCTTTCCTCATCAGAAAGATATTCCAGCCCCCTCATCATCTTTGTAGCCTTTGTAGTTGCATGCATGGTACACAGGCAGTAAGGAAATCTGCACCCTCTCTAGGGGAAACGTTTCATTCCCTTATATGCAGGATCCCCAGTGCTCAGGTCTTGCAAAAAGCTATGACAGCTATGAGTAGCAACATCCTCACTAGCATCAGCAAAGCGTGAGAGGGCTTAAGGAGATAACCTAGCCACCTAAGAGCCTTTCATTGCCACGTCCCATGGAAGGAAGCCTCCAAGAATGAGGTTGATCGTATTTTTCATTATAGCCAATGCACAAGGGGATGCTGCAGGTGTTGTAAACACTGTGGCAGAGTCTAGAAATGTCAACAGGGACACAGAGAGCTCAATTCTTCCACCTTCTGTCCTTCTCTGTGTCCATGCACACTCCGTGCTTCATGCTGACAGCCTAGGACAGCCCTGTCCTGACTTCCTCTGATCTGGACTCAGCATCCTGGAGGCAGACAGATCCTGCCAGTTGGTTGCTGTGGTTTCAAAGCCCACCAAGACCATTACCATGCTGCCTCCAGGGCCCACAACCCATAGGTCTTCTGCCTTCCTCTTATACAAACACACAAAATACAGCTTTGTCCTTTCAGCAAACCTCCCTCTCATGCTCTGGGTGCTGCTCGAGGCATTGACCCAGGCAGAGGACATGAGACGTGCAGGACTTGCATATCAGCTCGTAGCTGGCCTGGATCCCCACGTGGTTTTGTTCATCCCCTCCGGGAGGACATGCAGGACAGAGGCACAAACACATCCAGTCCGAAACGAGAGCTGTTTGCTGATCACGTCACCCTGTGCTCTCCCAGCTCATCTGCCCCTAAGCGCTGCTGTACCACCTCCACGGCCTCGTGCTCGAGGTCACCTCCCTGCCTGCCTTTCGTCTCTTCTCATGCTATTTATAAAGCTCAGCATTAGTCACTGCGCAAGTTGCCTCCTATCTTCAGCTTTTGTCTGCTTCAAGATTGTCTCAAAAAAAAAAAAAA